>CM076581.1:1451874513-1452479240 GCA_034641835.2 Pinus albicaulis
TGATGACAATTGGAGGGCTGTTTCTTCTTGAGACTACCAAAAGTCTGATAGAACGTGGTCATCTAGATGCAGGGCGTGCTATCCTGGTGAAGAAGAGGGGCACGAAGCATGTAGATGCAGGGTATCAAGATATGGTGGATGTCAGTGAATTGGCTAAAGCCATCGAACATCCATCCAGAAATATTTTTGAGAGGAGGAATCGACCACAGCTAGTGATGGCCATCTGCATGCCCATGTTTCAGATCTTGACTGGAATCAATTCCATATTGTTATATTCTCCTTTTCATTTCGAAACTTTGGGCTTTGATGCAAATGCTTCCCTCTATTCCTTCGTTTTTCCCGGAGTTGTTCTTGTACTTTCCACCCTCGTATCAATTGAAATTTTTGATAAGTGGGGGCGCAGACCCTTGCTACTTGGTGGCAGAATTCTGATGATAGTATGTTGGGTAAGAGCTGAGATAGGGTATGGCGCAAGTTTTTAAGTTTTTATATACATCGCCTTTCAGTTGGTGTAACCAAGGGTTCCAACATAGCATGCCCATGCCCATGCCCATGAGCAGATTATGGAGAGAGTTTTGGATTTTTTTTTTTTTCCTGGCATTGTTGCTGCTTTGCTTTGCAAATTATGGAGAGATTTTTGGCTTTTTATTTTTCTTCGCATTATTGTTGCTTTTCTTTGTAGATTATGGAGAGATTTTTGGAATTTTTTTTCTTCGCATTGTTGTCGCTTTGATTTTCTTTCTGCTGCCTTCAGCACTAACAATATTATACTATTTTTTTCACAGGTTGTTGTTGGCATAGTCTTGGGCCTTGGAGGAGACCAACAACTATCCAAAGGATTCTCAGCATTGTTGGTAGCAGCCATCTGTTTATTTGCATTTGGGTGGTCATGGATTCCTCTTGGATGGACTGTGCCCAGTGAAATTTTCCCACTAGAAACACGCTCTACTGGACAGGTCATAACTGTCTTTGTAAACCTCCTCTTCACATTTGCAATTGCACATGCCTTCCTATATCTTTTATATACGTTCAAGTACAATATTTTCCTCTTCTTTTCAGGTTGTATTTGTATATGATTGCCTTTGTATACTTCTTCCTGCCAGAGACTAAGGTTGTACCCATTGAAGAAATGATTCTTCAATGGAGAAAGCACTGGTTTTGGAAGAAAATCGTTCCATGTATTGATGAAGAGGTGATCAAGCAACCATATGTGTTATTGAAATAAAGAAAAATAATTTAATTTGAGAGTTTGTATTGATGAAGAGGTGCTCAAGTGGCCATTTGTGTGTTTGAAATAAAGAATTCTAATTTAATTTGAGAGTTTGAACCCTCTATTTTTTTTGTAATTTGCAAATTTATTTGAGGATTTATTTCCATAAAATATCTAAAGCTCATATATCTCAAATCTAATATCTCAGCTAAGTAGTTTATATATATATATATATATATATATATATGGTGAAAATCTACATATCCATGTTTGCATGATTATTTGATGATTTATTTCCACAGCATATCTAATATATCTCAAATGTTTCTTTTATATATGCTGAAAATCAATTTAGTATATTTATAAAAATACACATATCAAAATACTTTACTTTTATATATGCACAAAGTGGTTTTATATTTTCTACTTCTATTTTCTTCAAAGAATGATTTTGAATCATGTTTCTTCTTTGATTTCCTAACAAGGTATAAATCTCATATTATGCTCATTTTCAAAATGAGCCAAAAACCTTCTCAAAATTTACAGCCATGCTGATGAGCGATGAGAAAAAAATAGAGAGCACCATGGTTTTCTTTGTTGTAGAGAAGTCCAATTCTGAATTCAATATCTTCATATGTAGGCATTAAAACCTATAGTCACTATAACCTACAAACCACATGAGAGGAGTTTTCATGGGAATACTCAAAGTTGCATTTCTATTTAAGCAAGAAAGTGAGCCTAACAACCACCAAAATGCAAGAAACACTTCACCTTGTTGGATTTTTGTTATGCTAATAGTAGTTGAGATGAATGGTGGAATTAAGAGATGGTTTTATAAGAAAGTACCCCCCAAGACATCCTCCTCCTCACCAACATTTCCATGTCTTTCCTTAGAGAATTTTTGGCACTCCACATGTTTTGGCCCTCATACAACATTGAATGATTCCCAAAATGTGTTATTGGTGTAGTACCAGTTTATTTTGATCTCGATGCTTGGTTTTATGTCTCTAATGAGGGAACCTAAATCGACAAGTGTTCTTCTAAAATCTACCATTATATTTGGTTAATAGGAGGAATAAGGATCCATCACTAGAACTTGAAGTCAAATAAAATCCACCACTTCCCAATAAGATAATACAGATTGTGACTATTATGCTAAACATTATGTTGTAGGAAGTACACGCCATCACTAAATTAGCCATCATTAGCATAAAAAACAATCATGAATGATGATAGGTCTAAAGCGTCCAAATTTGAACTCCTCCAAGCTAAATAATTTACCTCCCACAAGCCCGAGCAAATCATTGACTCCACAATATTTCTACTAAGTTGTAAGTTTTAGGTAGAGATCACTACCTCCTCCATTAAACATAAAGGGCACAATTTTTTTTTATTGTGATGCAATGAAAATCCATGTTACCTAATGATTGAGGAATCATTGTAAGTTCTTTCCATGGCATATTTTCCAAGTTTGGGTTTTCCTTCCTGAAATCCAATAGGTGAATGTCCCACTGCTTAAGAATCATTCGTGGCATATGATGTTGCACATTAAATGTCCAGTACTTAGATCCATTGAATGCAACTAAACCCATGGAGGTGGAGACTAGTAGTTTGGATCCTCATGTGAACAACTAAGGAAAAATTTTATGTACATTGACATGGCACAAAAATAAGAATGTAAAGCTAAAGCTTCCACCTTGCACAATGAAACCCACAATCCTTGGAATCTCTATGGAAATAGAAAAAGGAAAGCAATTTAGCTTTTGGATGGAATACTCATTGTACAGAAACATAATGGATTTGATATATCCCACTCGTTTGGATTCAAGGAGGGATTGGGAGACAAAGAAATAGCAATAAATTTTGAAAATATTGGCAATGGAGAGGAAACTGATGTTCCATGTTCAGGTGTTGGTGTGGCTTCTATTTGACTTTAGATATTTTTCCATTAGTTACTCAAAATTTAATTTTTATAAGATTGAGGATGGTTCTATAAATGCATTATTGCAGTAAAAATATGCTACAAAGAGATAACGATGATGGAAAACGGGAATATCATCCTGTGGTAGTGGTATTATTACATGGAGGTACCACACAGAGAAACATGCATGGAAGAGACGTAATAGTGCAAGTAGATACCATGCAATCCAAAATTTTTGGTAGAGATAAAACTTAAATACACACACATACACATAAAAAAAACCATGTAGAAATGTTAGAAATAGGAGAATAAATGGTCAATGCTTCCAGGGATACACACAATGGCAGATATGACAAATTTATAGAGGCATATCCTGCAAGTGTCTAAGAGAGACTCAGTCTAATACCACTATTGGAACATGCAAAAAAATGAAAGATAATCGTAAATGTGATTTCATTAAAGATTATACAAATACAAATACAAATACAATTTTTCGATAATTTGATTAATATTTTTAGAACTCTTAGACTCACTGTGATGGCTGACATTCCATATCATAACCTTAATGGATTAGGTGTCCAGCACCTTTACTAATTTCAAATTCCAAACCCTTGGTTTTTAACATATGAAATTAGAAAACATTCTTAGTATAAAATGGGATTATTATTAAAATTATAATACTTTATATCATATTTTATAAACAATTGAATTTTAATGTGTTTGTTAAGTAGCCAAGAATTTATTTAATAGTTGGACCAAAAGTCACACTCAGAAAGGAGGGTGAATCAATTTGTGAGAAATTTTATCATTTAATTTTTTTTTCTAATCAATCAATCATATGGGATTGAATGATAACTGTTATCGCCTAAATCTACCTTAGGCTGAAAGAAGGCAATTAAGGGTAACATCATACCATGCTCAGTCTGGTAGCTAGCCCTACCAGAACAGGAGAGGGCTCTCTCCGGGTCAATCTCAGCGAAAATTAATCAATAGGGCTTGAGATGAATGAGATGAATGCTAATTTTAGGCTAGGTATATGAATAAGGGATTTTGATTTTGATTTTTAGGGTTTTTGTTGGAAAAAGGGAAAGGCAATTTTTGGGCTTGGGGATGAGGCCAAATTCATGCAGAGTTCAAGTTGGGGCAAGGAAGGCAATGGCTTTGATGTCTTAGATTGAATGAATGGATAGAAAAGACTGCTGAGGAGCTGAGGAGGGCAAGAGGCTGCAAGGATCCTCTTCTAACAGATGAAAACATATAAAAATAAACAAAAGTTTAAGGCAGAGCACCAACAAACTAATGAATTCTACCTTAGTCACTCACTTGTTTAATTTTAGAAGCAAAGAGAAGGGAAATGGCATACATATAACATTAATGAACTTACAATTACATGGAGAAAAACACCATCAAAACTCAGAGCCACAAGGATCCCAACAAGTGCTGCAAAACCCTGGTCTTTCCTTTGCCAAAAATGCTGAAATGAATATACAATGAGGTGCCAAACTATTCCCAAGAGTCCAAACTTGAAAATGACTTAGAAAATACATAATATAGACCAGCCTAACCCATTCCCATGCCTCTAGGGGTCGAGCTCATCCTTCTAGGAGCTGTTTCAACCAATTCTAAACTAGGAACTGAAATCTAGGCAATCAAACAACTTGCCTCTATATGGTAGGAAACTGATTCATTCATTTAATTTTCACTTTTTAGTGAATGAATCCTCTAGAACAAGTAAAAATGTGCCAAATTTACATCATGGTCAAGAAATTACATCAAGATAGATCAAGAGTTACATCAGAAGTAAAACTAGTCAAAACTGGGCGAAATTCTGAGCTGAAGAGTGAAAAATAGGCCAAAATTCTCTATGCGCCATGCCCAAAATCTCTATGTGTAGCACAAATTTGGAGCTGATTTTGAGGCCCTTCCCGAAGTCCAAATTGAGCTCATGATAGCTCGTTGGAAAGCCCTACCTGTCTACTTTCCAACCCAAGTTGAATTTCTAGATTTGGATGTCATTTTCCCTTCCAAAAATTCAATCTCCCAAGACTGGTTCCTGTGTGTGCAAAAAGTGGCAGAAAGGCCATTTTCAAGGTGTTTTTGACCCTTTAGGCCACCCAGACCTTGATGAAATCCTTCAGCCATTCCTGAGAATGCATAAATTTTCATAAAAAATCCAGAAATACCAATTTTTCCTCCAAAAGATCTCCCAATCGTAAGCGCGCGCAAGGTGGCGCTACGCGTCGGGCAGAAAACCCTGTTTTGTGACCAAAAATTTAAAAATGACAAAATTTTCTCCAAATTCCTTGAAATTTGGACTAAAGGTCCCTCATCAAGTACCATGCTCAGCCAAAGAAGCTTCGGCCAAGATTTGGAGTCGATCCTGCCTTTTGCGCCTCCTCAGTGCCTTCTTGGTGCATGCAGTTCAATGGCGGAATCACTGTCTTGCTCATAAGATGATTCAATGTCCGTCATGGTGTTTGAAAGTCTATGTCAAGTATATGCCAATCTGTATGAGGTAAAAAACAAAAATTTGGTGTACCTGCCTCCAATTTCTAAATGTGTGCCAAGACTGTGTGAAATATGGACAGTGGGAAAAAGGGTTTCTGTCAAGTGATAATTGATAATGTAGGGATAAGGAACAGTCACTCGACTGTTTGGGAATTTTGAGATTTGGGGATTTTATAAGTGATATGGGAAATAGGAATGATAGGAAATGAAAGGTTTGAGGGATAGGGATAATGATAGACAGTGAAAGGATTGGGAGATGAGAATAAGTGATATGAGAAGGAGAGTGATATAAGGGAATAGGGGAGGTGTATAATGGTAATATTAACAGTGAGGGGGAGGAATAAACAATGAGGAATGGAAAATATTGGCACCAAAACTAATTTTAAAACTCTACTTTCAAAACCATGGAGAAAATCTCAACACAGTGATAGGGTTTGGTTTTGGCATGCAAATCCTCATAACCAATCTCATACATTTTTAAATGACAACTAGAGGATCACATGAATTCATTTGAGCAGAAAAAATTGAGTCAATTTAAGTTTTAGGAAGCAATGGCCAAAAATTAGCGTTTCAGGCCTGTGCGCCGTGCGCGCCATGTGCGCCGCGCCTGTGTAATTTTACACTGCGGAAAATGGCCCTATGCGCCACGCGTGCCCAGTGCGTCGCGCCACTTAGCCAACGCGCCGCGCAGCTCTGTTTCAACACAATTTCGGCCTCCAAACGCTGAATTTTCTCCTCCATGTTTTCACTTTGGTTATTTGATGTATTTGGCGTGCAAATGAAATCTTGGAACATAAAAATGATATATATGCCAAGGATTTAACTATTGATTTCAAAAACCCATTTGTCATGTTGCAAACTTTGACACTTCACTTTGAAACTCTGTTTTGCTTCTTTGTTGCTCTTGGACTGAATGGTTTGATTTTCGTTTGTCTTGTAGGGATGAATGGCCTGGAACTTTGCAAAGGCGACCAGGGCTGCGCTTGAAGATTTGGACAACTGAAAAACTTTGAAAAAATATATACATGGCATTTTATTACAAAGGACAAATTGACAATTTTCTTCAAAACAAGGTTTTGAAGAAAAGTCACGATCAAGCAATATAACAACGAAATTTTGCGATGAAAACTTATTTTGAGCCTCCCTCTGGCCTGCTGGCATTATTGGACACTTTGAGGACGAAACCCTAGACCTAATGACTGAAATGACTCTTTGCTGACCAAGGGACAAAACAGGACTATGAATGACTTTAAAATATATTTTATGAATAGACCTGAGCCAACAGGATAAGGCGTGAGGGGTATGACTGAGAAGGCCCTTCCGTCAGATAATGGAATGCCCCTAACGGAGTGCAGATGAATGAACTGAATGGGACACCTAAAAATGAAATGCAACAAAGAGATTTTGATCACTGACGGAGGGATGAACAGACCGACTCTAACAATAACCATAATCATCAAATCATCATAAAGGGTAATGCATTATAAAGCTACCATCACATCAATAGCACATCATCACATCACAAGAGACACAAGATTTTTACGTGGAAACCCATAAGGGAGAAAACGATAAATCCTTCTTCTTATTTATCTTCAAATCATTACATATATTTGTAGGGTACGACCTGATGGAGGCAAGTACCCCGAGGAAATGAAAGCTACCACTTGCATTAGGCTACAACCTAATTGACGTACCAACCTCAAAAGAATAAAAGTAGTTTCTTACAGTAGGATATGACCTCATTGAGGCTCCAAACACAATGATGAATGGGATCCAATATGCTTTAGGATCCAACTTTATTGAGGCTCCAGCCTTCTTTAGGCTTCATTCTAAATGAAGGTTCAACCTCAATGGAGGCACCGACCTCCTTCTTCGATTTCCTTGTGGACCTATATTTCATATTGTTTTCAGAATATATCTATTTCCATCATATATCACTAAATTATAAGTAAAATATACAACCTATATTTTGTGTCATTGCATAGATCACAATCACTACCACAACCTATAAGTGTTGCCACCACTGCATGGCGACTTCATTCGATGAACATCTGACACATCACATGTGTTTGTGGCATACTAAATAATACTGTTAATTTTACTACATATTAGAAAATACCTCTAAAAATCACATTTTTTAACCGCCTACCAATCCAAACCCAAGGCACCTTCCCAACTTCAAAAACCCCTACTTTCACTAGATATTATAGGTATCCATTTTTTATTAACATTTTATATACCCCTTTATAGTTTTTCATTAACTTTTAGCTCCATTTTTTATATCTTCCAAAATAAAAATTGTTACACCCTATTATATGTTGAATATATTATGTCAATTTTTCTTCAATGTATATCCCCAAATATGAGCACACACAGTATGGTATTTCTCCCACAATAAATCCACCATGCACCACTTTCACTGAAATCACTATCATATCTTGCAATCACTTTTAATCTAACCACTATCATAAATACTACCAAAAACTACCCTAAAAAAATTGTCACTATTTTTCATGTTGTTTCTCATACTCTACTTCTACTAGTTCATCAACCACGTCAATCAATTTCCTTCTCAAAAATTGGTTTCACTATGCATTAAAAAACATTAAAACTTGGTCATAGCCCCTAAAAAAAAAAAAATTATTATAGTTATCAAACAAGTGGAAAAATGGCATCACACCCTTTGGTTAGATTCATTTATAAGCCCAAATCACTCAACTTATAGCACACAATTTGGACAAATATTGGCTTCAAAAACAAAAAATAACCACACAAAAACTATATATTAAATTAAGTGTGCTATAGTTTTCCCCTTTTCAGGGATGCTAGACATAACTATATATTAAATTAAGTGTGCTATGGTTTTACCCTTTTTAGGCATGCTAGACAAAATCCCTAAGTCAGCCGCTAATACTACTAATTGTACACTTCCTGTGTGTGATCCAAGTGAAAAAATCGCAAGAATATTTTAATGATAAAAATATGAACTGACCTATTAGATTTTAGGGGTTGAACCTGCAACCTTGTGTATACAATGCTCACATATTACCAACTCAACCACCTTGGTGTAGGTTGTGATATTATGCTTAGTGATTCTTGTATTATAATAGTTAAAACTCCAAAACAACCAATACCATTACCCTGTCAAACCTTGCCTATGGGTTTCATATTGATCCATATCTGTATGCACATAGTCCTCTACGACTTATATCAATCTTCCCCTATTATATATGCGAGACAAAGCCACCATGAGTTTGCTAGCAACATATCACATGAACAATCCTATTTGGCTTGTTCTAACGAAGGAAAAGTTTCCCATATATATACATGAAAAGAGCCACCATGGCTTTGCTAAAAAAATCTCACATGAACCATCCTTCTTAGCTTGTTATAACAAAGTTGAAGATGCCAATATCTATATATGTGGGACAAGTTCGTTACACCAATGCTAATTTTATGTCAATAGGTTGTACCAGTATAATACATTCAATGAAGTATAAGATAATACAAGGCCCCTATTGTAGGAATCAAGCTCAAAAAAATGATCAGGAAGTAGCAGATATATTTTACATTTTTGTCCCCCTCAAAACTTGAAATTAAATTTCAATATGGAGTCTTGGGCTGATATGTATCATCTAGCTTTATTAGAAACCAATATCTTGGCAGATGTTTCTCACTATGTTCCTAACCCTGGTACTATTAAGGGACAAAGGAAATAGTACATTAATTACATCATTGTGCATTTGCAAATAAATACCACACTAGGAATGGTCTTAAAGGAAAATAAAGAGGATGGATAAAATATCTTTGCATCGTTGGAAGAAATCAAATGAACCCTCAATTAGGGGTATTATTTGGAAAGGCTTGATGCATGAATGGAACATTTGAAAAGATATTTCTAGTATGAACGTGATCCTCTTGCACCTAATGGATATAGTACCAAGGGTTTGGTTCCTATTACATCCTCTAACTCTTAAGGGTTGGATATATCTAGTGTTTTACCTTTTTTGTATTGTAACAACTAGATGTATTTTGATGCATATTTTTGGAATTTCTATTCACGTGGGTGGATAAAAACATTTGTTTTCCCTTGTGGAAGATTGAAACCGCCTACATATGGCATTTTTAAACATTGATTGGTTGAATGATGTATTACGTGTTAAATCGTTTCTGAGAAATTACAAAACTAATTCATAAGAAAAATAAAAGTTCACTCGTATTCAAATAATTTTATATGATTTCCATTTTTTTGAAAATAATTTAATTGCAATTATTTAAAAAATGAGATTTAAATTTGAATTTGTTAAATAGTTCATGCTCTTTTATGTTGGATTTTGCAAATTAGCATGAATGTTATTTCATTAAATATTATACAAATATAAGTAGAATGTTTTTTCCATTGGGTTCATCTTCCAAGGTTCCTTGGAATCCCTATGATGGTTCAGATTCCACACCATAACCTTAATTAATTAGATGTCCAACATTCCCCACCTTAATTCGAAGGGGTGTATGTGAGTCCAAGAATCGCACTAAAATAAAATTTCTGCTAGTTTTTTATTATATTGATCATTATAGGTTTAAATATTGAAATCTATTTTTTTTAAACAAAGGAAAATAAACATCTCAAAAAACAATCAAAAGATTCTCTCTTTTTGTATAATTTTCCAATCTGTCATGATTACTTAGCATACCATCCTATATTTTCTTATTGAAAATATAAAAAGATAAATTGAAGTTATCTCATTCACGGAGACAAGTTTGATATTGTGATTGGCTAATTTAAATAGTTTGAACCCATCTATATATTTCTAGAAAGGCTTTAACTTGAATACAACTACTTATCCATATATGTTAAAAAGGTTTCTAGAGAGCTTTCAATTCATAGGTTGAATACATGAAGAAAAGAGAGGTGGAGTCAAACTAATAGGTTACACACATTATAAAAACAAATATGAGCAATTTAGATAACATTTTCCCAAATTTATATTAACAAAAGGGATAAAATATTTTTGAGATGAAAGTCATTTTAACAATGCAAAAAACTTGAGGAAATGATTACACTTGAGGGATTATATTAATCATAGGTTAGATGAACAAAGTAGTAGACATCTGGTACTATTATCATGTATTCTAATTCTATTTTTGAATATTAGTGATGAATCCAGCTTTCATGAATTATATATGAAATCAATTGTTTTTGTATGAAATATTAGTTTCACTATTGTACTAGTTGAACCATCTTCAAAGTCTTGGAGGAATGATGGAGGTGACTAGGGTACGCCTGAGGATTTCGCAGAAGTCGCCAGAGCTGCTCCGTGGCATTTCCTCTGGTTTCAAGGCCTCCTGCTAGTCGTACGTGTTGCAATGAATCTATTTTTCAGAATGGGGTTTACCCTTGGACGCGGATCGGGCTCTTTTCAACGGTGTTTGGAGGCTAGGGTTTCTGAGGGTAAGCGGGGCTTGCGGTCTGTTGCAGTTTTCCTTAAGAGGTTTGGTTGTCGTTTACAATGGGCCTTGAAAGAATTTCTGTTGAGTTAGAACCATCGCCGGAGGATCTCCTTACCTGTTGGGGTTTGGAAATCTCGGAGAAGAATATTGATCTTTACTTTCCAAATCGCATCTCGATTGATTTGGCTGCCGAAGCAGCTTTGGGAGGCTTTTCGCCAGGTTTTGGCACTGCGAGTGATAACCTTATCACTCCCCGGAGTGGGCTCTACTACCGTAGTCAGCATCTCCCAAACAAAAGTCGTCCGTAGAATTCTAAAGATCTTTTCAAGGCAGCCCTTAACCTTGATCTGATCCCTCCGTGCTCAGCCCCTCAAGGTACTTTCTTTCCTCTCGCTGGTTCAGGTGGTTTAGAAGATGTGGTAGGGTGTAGAGGGTTTCAGTTCCCGTAGGGCTCTACTTTGCCATGGGTCGAGTTTACTGTAGGTCCCGCCTCATTGAGGAGACCTTCTCAGGAGTTTTCGAGAGGGATTCTCTTACCTGGGGGAGAGAATGGTCCTACAAAGTTAGTTTCTAAAGGGGTAGCAGAGGATCAAGTGCCTTCAAAGAAAAATGAAGGAGGGCTGGCCGAACTGGTAAAGGATGGGGGTCCAGGTCGTGATATCCAATCAAGGGTTTCTTCTAGCGAGGCAGTTGAACTTCTCCCAAAATCTGTTGCCTCTGAAAATCAAGGTGTTGCACTGGGACGTGAAGTTGTTTCAGGGGTTGGTGCCCTGCAGAACTCAAGTAATGGTCTTGCGCCTTTAAGATCCATCGATGCATTGAGGCAATTTCTTCTTGAGACTTTAAGAGCCGAGATTACTCAATTCAAGTCGGTATCAGAGGAGGAGGGTGTCAAGAAAGTTGTGGGAACGAAGAGGAAGAAAGCTAAATTCATTAAATCAAAAAAAGATCGCCCGAAATGTTTTCTAGGAGTGGATATTAGCATTGAGAATGTTATGGATCTATCTGAGATCATGATTGTTGGCAGAGTCAGGGGCCAGAAATATTCGGCAGACTACATAGCGGAATGGGCTCACACAATGTGGAAAGAATCCCCAGGTATGCCTGTTGATATCACCATTCTGGCACGTGGTTGGTTTAGCATTACCTTTGACAGAAAAGACCAAGTGGACCGAGTCCTTGAGGGGAACTGGTTCTTTGGTAAGAGACCCGTTCTCTTTAGAAGATGGACTCCCCTCTTTGATGCTCAGAAGGAAAAAATGGCTGAATCACCGGTATGGGTTAAGTTGCCCGGCCTTCCTTTGCAATTCTGGATTGATTCGGTCTTTGTCTCTATTGGTAATACCCTGGGCACTTTTCTTGAAGCCGATAAATCCTACTTGCAAACAAAGGATAAGACTGTGGCCCGTATTCTGGTGAGCTTAAATCCATGAGAAGGTCTTGCTGATGCAATGACGCTACACTACAAGGATATGGAGTTTCTGCAGATGTTAGACTATGAGCACCTTCCCTTACGGTGCAATAGGTGTCATAAGACTGGTCACTTAGCACGTGACTGCCCTCTCGGCCACCAGCATAAACGAAGACAGAGAAGGCAGAACAGGATGAAGCAAGCTTCAGTTTCAGTTCAGGAAGTGGGTCTTTTGGAAGCCGAGACAAGCCCTTCGGCTCAGAAGTTTCCCTCTCCCCCTGTTGCGGATGTGGTTCGGGGCCCTGCGGATGCTGTTGGCCCTTCCTCCCTTCCTCTTGAGGATCTGGCAGACTCCCTGGTTCCCCTTTCTGATGCTGAACTCGTCGGGGCGACTCAGGCGGGTATGTCCTCCTCCTATCCTCTTTTGTTTCAGTCCTCTGCTTGTCTTCCTTTTGTTGATTGTTCTGAGCCTGGTCCCTCCAGGCAGCTCTTGAGTGATCTTTTTGCCTTAAACCTTTCCTTGCCTCCTCTGGATAGTGTTATTTTATCCGTCCCTGTTGTCTCTGAACCTCCTTCCTCTTCTGGTTCGATTGACCCTTCGCCCCCCTGCCCTCAGCCTTCTGTTTCTGAATCTCTCCACTATAACCTTAGACCTCGGGCTGATAGGAGAGGGTTTGGCCTAGTCGTGGGAGGCCTTGCCTCAAATCCTATTGTAATTGGGGCTAGAAAGATGAGAGGTCAAAAATATAACCTCTCCTTAGCCCAATCGAAAGCTGTTGTAGATATAGTTGACGGTAAACAGATGTCTCTCACTAGGGTGCTTAGAGCAGAGCGGCCACCCCCAGAAGATGTGCCATGATTGTTCTTTCGTTTAATTGCAGAGGCTTGGCTAGCCAGCCTAAATAGCTATCCTTCAAAGAGCTTGTGCGTTCTCACAATCCTGACATCATTTTGCTTCAAGAAACTCTGGGAAAAGGGGAGGAGGTTGTTAGTATTATCTCTAAATTACTGCCTGGTTGGTCCTTCTATGCTCTTGACACTGTTGGGAGATCAAGGGGTGTGGTTTCTGGTTTCAACCCTAAAAAGTTGAAGTATGTTTCTTCTTGGGGGTCTTTGAGTTTGTTAGCCTTGGAACTTTTCTCCAGTGAGCTCAACCTTTCCTTGCTCTCCTTAAAAATTTACGGCCCTTGTGTGGAAAGGGAGCATTTTTGGTCTTCTATTTTTCGCTCCTCCTGGATAGGTCACCCAAATTTAATTATTGGAGGAGACCTAAATTTCTCTCTGGGGGAAGCGAAGTCTTGGGGTGACTTGGCCAGAGCTGACCCTTTAACTGATTTTTTCTATAACCACCTTGCTCTTGCTCATCTGGTGGACATGCCCCTTCTGAAGCTGAAACCCACCTGGAGGAACAGAAGGGTTGGTCAGGATTGGGTGGGGAAGAAGTTGGATCGTTTTATTTTAAGTGAGCCTTTACTAGAAATTCTCATGGATTATCACCATTGGGTCGGTGAGGGTGGTGTTTCAGACCATTTTCCCATCCTTCTCGAAGTCAAAGGTGCAGGAAGTAAACCTGGGCTGCCCTTCCGCTTTAATCCTGCCGGGCTCAAGGATGATTCGTATCAGGAACTGTTTTTTTCAACTTGGGAGAAAGATCCCGTCAGGCCTGATTCTACTAGGAGTGCCTTTTTTTGGAAGAATCAGAAGAAAATGAAAGCAGCCTCAAAAAATTGGGCGACAAAAAAGAAGGAGAAGGAGGAGGAGGAGCTTAAAAGGGTTAACTCTGCACTTTCTCAATTGAAAGATCCAGAAGGAGGAGGCTATGCTTCCATTGATTCAAGAAATAAAATCAATGAATTGGAGGCCTCCAGGAGAAACATTCTCCAGCTCAGGGAAGAAACTTGGCGGTTGAAAAGCAGAGCGGTATGGCTCCAAGTGGGCGATGAAAACACCAAGTTTTTCCAAAACTATGCCAGAGGTCAGAAGATGGAAAATTCTATTTGGGAAATGCCTAAAGGAAACGATGAATTGGCTTCTTCATTTGAGGATCTAGCTTCTTTGGGTATCAATTATTTCAAAGATCTCTTTAAAGCTTCGACTGTAGTGTCCATTGCTGAAGTTATAAGAGTGGCGCAGTTGTTTCCTAGGTTCATCGAGGAGGAAGAAAATGATGCAATTATCGCACCTGTTTCTAAACAGGAGATCGAGGATATCCTCAAAGGAATGCAAAGGGACAAAAGTCCTGGCCCGGATGGCTGGACTGTTGAATTCTTTCTGCATTTTTTTGATGCGCTTGGTGATGAACTTGTTACTGTTGTAGAGGAATCTAGAGTTACGGGTCAAGTCTTCCCCCCTTTCAACTCCACTTTTCTTGCCTTGATTCCCAAATCTGATCACCCTTCTTCCTTTGCTGACTTCCAACCTATCTCTCTATGCACTTGTGTTTATAAAATCATAGCGAAAGTTATAGCTTCCAGGCTTAAACCTTTTCTCTCCACCCATATTTCTCCAGAACAATTTGGGTTTCTTAGTGGCAGGCAGATTCATGAAGCTGTAGGTGTTGCTCAAGAATCCCTTCACAACCTAAAGAGAAGTAGTAGGAAAGGGGTTATTGTCAAATTGGATTTGTCTAAAGCATATCATAGATTCATTTGGTTGTATTTGAGGCTTTTACTTACTCATCTTGGTTTTAGATTTGACTTTGTCAAATGGATCATGAGCTGTGTTTCTTCTTCAGCTATTGCTCTTCTAATAAATGGTGCTGCTACCTCTTTTTTTAATCCAGAACATGGCCTCCGACAGGGCTGCCCTCTTTCGCCCCTGCTCTTCCTGCTGGCAGCTGAAGGTTTAAGCCTTATGATCCAAAAGGACAAAAGATTGGGCAAAATAAAAGGTATCGAAGTGGCCCCGAACCTCTGGATCACACATCTACTTTTTGTAGATGATATCTTGTTATTCCTGAACATGAGTATAGATGATTGCCGTGCCTTAAAGTTACTGATGGATCTTTTTCTTAAAGCAACCGGGCTCCAAATAAATATTCAAAAGTCAACTATCACTCCCTCAGGCCTCTCTGTTGATGAGATAAGCAGAGTTAGAATATTTCTGAATTTTGAAGTCCGTTCTCTGCAGGAAAACTTCAAATACTTGGGTTTTTTCTCAAACCTAATACCTACAGAATCCGGGACTGGAAATGGCTTTTAGATAAGATTGAAAAAAGGCTAAATCACTGGAGTTTCAGGTGGCTTTCGAGGGCAGGCCGCCTAGTTTTAATTAAGTCTGTTCTGATGGCTATTCCAGTTTATTGGGCCAGCCTGGCATGGGTTCCTAAAGGCATTCTGTCCTCTATTGATAAATTATGTAGAAATTTCCTTTGGTCAGGGTCAAAATAGGACATTGTCAGCCCCTGGGTGGCTTGGGATAAAATTTCTAAACCAAAGGAATGGGGAGGTTGGGGAATAAAAAATCTGTCTTCTTTTGCAAAATCTTTGGCTGCCAAATTGGCGTGGCGTTTGATATCTACTGATTCCCTCTGGGTTTCGGTCATTAAACGCAAATATATCAGTCAAGGCTCTGTCCTGGATTGGATTCACTCTCCAGCAAAATCTTCCAAAAATGCCTCTATTGTTTGGAAAGCTATTGTGGCTTCCGTTCAGACAATTGAAAGAGGTTTGGCCTGGCAGGTTGGCGATGGCTCGCAAGTTCGGGTGGGATGTGATCCTCGGGTTGGTTGCTCTGTTAACTTTTCTCTTTCTCCGGCCTTGGTTAATTATATTAACGCAGAAGGAATTTACACTTTGAATCAGGTGGCTGATCCTAGAACTACTTCCCTTGTAAGACAAGGCTGGCTCTCTGGTACAGATCTGCATTTAGAAGACAGGTGGATGGATGAATGGAATAGATATGTTGCAGACCTATTGCATTCTTCTGTTCGAATCTTGGATTATTCTGATGAACTGCGTTGGGTAAATGCCCAGTCAGGTACCTACTCCCCCAAGTTTGGCTACAAATGGCTTATGATGCAAGAAGGTTGGGGGGCCCCAAGCTGGTGGTCTAAATCACTCTGGAAATTAAAAAGCCCAACCAAGACCAGACTTTTTTTCTGGTGCATTCTTCATAATAAGGTGCCAACGTGGGACTTTCTTCAAAAGAGAGGGAAACAGGGGCCGAGTTGGTGTACCCTGTGCAAGTCTGCTGAAGAAAATTTACAACACCTATTCCTTTTCTGCCCCTTTAATTCCAGCCTTTGGGCAGAAACATTGAGATTGACCAATATTCCCTTGAGGTGGCATGGTGAGGATTTTTCTCAGGCTTGGAATTATTGGTGGCAGGAGGCTCCAGATGACAAAGTTAGGGCTTTCCCTCTTCTTATAGCTTGGGGAACATGGATTGCGCACAACAAGGTGATCTTCAACGAGCATATTTTTCCTTTAGCCAGGCTGGAAGCAGAGGGAGCTGCTATTTTTTATAGTATTCCCACTCCTTCTAGTACAGGCTCAGCTCGCAATATTCAGCCTGAGGCTATTAATGCGTCAGTTCTGTGGGATAATTTTGATGGGGCTTCTGGTGTTAATGATCTTTGTGGTGCTGGTCTTGTCATTCATCTCTCTCCTGAAAACTCTCTCCGTGCCTCAGTTGGCCTTGGGCAAGGGTCTAATAACTTTGCTGAACTCAAAGCTCTCCATTTGCTTCTCTGCTGGTTGATATCCAATCATATGAGACAGATTCAGATTTTTGGTGATTCTAGAAATGTAGTGAATTGGTTCAATGGGACTCAGCAGTGTAGGAATTTCATTTTGTTACCTATGCTTAAAGAGATTCGTCGTCTGAAAATGTTTTTCTCTGAGATCTCTGTTGTTCACATTTACAAGGAAAGGAACCAGGAAGCAGATCGATTATCTAAAGAAGGTGCTCAACTTGATCTGGGGTCCTGGACAGTAACTGAGATGGTGAATGGGGATGTTCATGCTCGGGAACAGCCTTCTTTTGTTTAATTCTGCCATTTTACTTCTGATCTGTATATATTTGTTTCAAAAAACTTTAAAAACAACTACTATATTGAGTCCAGAACTGTTTTCCTTATGTAAGGAGGTTCTGGGCTCCATTTTTGGTTTCTTTCTGATATACTTTCAGGGGCTGGGATAGTTTCTACTGCCAGCTCTATCTTTGTGATCGTGGAGCTCTGGTTTTTTCAGTGCTTTTTTCTCTTTCTGCTCTCATCTCTGTTTCGGTTTTACCGGGCGATGATGAGCTAAAAGAGATGCACTGATGACTGCTCTGGCTATTTTTTGGTTTCTTAGGGCTGCTATGCATCTGCACAGGTGTATTAGTAGATATGTCTCCATCTCCTTTTGCAAAAGGGAATGGCTCTGTTTTCGAAATGCTATGCATATGTTCTGAAACTATCTATTTAATAGAAAGTTCAATTTTTTTCTGTGGAAAAAAAATATTAATCATAGGTTAAAATGGATCTATGTTAGTGGGTGTGTATATAGAAATAAAACCCTATAAATCCAATTGATAGGTGCACTTTGATCCACTTATGTAATCATAGGTCACCAAACTATCATTATAATCTCTATAGGTGGTATGACAATTGAACTACTTTATTTATTTATTTACTTTTAATTTTTTTATGAAAATAAGTGATACAAAGAAAAAAATATTACAATGTCTTCTATATTAGGTGAATTGTCTATGCATAAGAGCATCTAGGACACATTAAACTCTAAGTTTCAAGTTGATTTCATTCAGGGCACATGCAACTCTTAATATAGATTTCTATTAAGAATAAATGTGTTAAGCATGGAGAGATCAAATCTCTTGAAGTGTATATTTTTTTATAATTTAAATTAGATTTAAGGCGGTTGTAATCTCATTCAATTTTGAGAGAACTCAAAAATCACAATTATGTAGATAATATGTAAAAATGTAATTTTATTATTATTATTAGATATTTATTTTTATATTATATTTATATGTACATTATTTTGATATTTCTATATAAATATTAAATATATAATATTTCCTTTTATATCTTTCACTAGAGTCATTTTTATAATGTGTGTACTACATAATACATTTCTCTCTAAAAATTTTATTCTTTCCATTTATATCTATATTTAGTTCATGTCCAATGTTATTATATTGAAAACCCAAGTGTTTTTGAAGCTAGACTTGAGACATGGATATTATCAGGTGCGGATAGAAGAGGGGGACGATAAGAAGACCGTGATAGTGACAAGATACGGGAGTTTTGAGTTTCTTCTCATGCCATTCGGGTTGTGCAATGCTCCCGCCACATTCTTCACATTGATGAACGATGTACTTCCTCCATACCTTGATACATTTTTTGTTGTATACTTGGATCACATCATGATTTTTAGTGATAACATGGAGGATCATAAGAGACACTTGGCTTTGGTCTTTAAGGAACTAAGGATAAATTTTTACTTGAAGAAGTTGAAGTGTATGTTTACTGAAACTGAGATTTTGTTCCTTAGACACATTGTGGGTAACATAGAGATGGAGTCGATCAGAGTGTAGGAGATTAAGGATTGGGCTGAACTGAAGAATTTCCATGATATAAGAGTTTTCTTGGGGATGACCAACTACAACGAATATTTGTAGAAGGGTATTCCAAGATAACTACACCATTGACATACCTTTTAAAGAAGGACAAGTGGTGGAATTGGACAGAGAAGTGTCCTCGATAATTTCAAGAGTTGACGAGAAGGATGGTGACAGCGACGATACTAAGGCTACCTAACTTTGAGATACCATTTTAGGTCCACACTGATGCATAGGATTTTGCAATTAGAGGGGTTCTATTGCACGAGGGGCATCCAATGGCTTATGAGAGTCAAAAGTTGTAGGATACAGAGTGACAATATCCAGTCCATGAGAAGGAGGTGACTGTCATCATTCATTGCTTACAGGTATTGAGGCATTAATTTATTGGGAAGACTTTTTATTTCAAGACTAAAAACATTGGAGCGAGTTACTTTTCATCCAAACTAAAGTTGTCAGTGAAGAAATATCATTGGAAATATTTCTTGGCGAAGTTTGACATGACTCCTAACTACAGGCCAAGTAAACTAATTGTAGTTGTAGATTCCCTCAGCAGGAAGGGACAGTTGGAAGCACTTGGGGGGGAAGAAGACTGTTCTAAGAGAAAGAGGAGTAGAGTCAACATGACCAATGAGAAGCATAGTATAGTTCGAGCTAGTTTGGAGGAATATATTCAAGCGAAGAGCATTCTGAAGCAAGCGAAGGAGGGAAAGACATGCAATTTTTTCTTACGGAATGAACTCTTGTTCTATGGGAACCGACTTTACATTTCAAAGTCATCTGGGCTTAGGAGTTACCTCTTGAAGGAGTGTCATGAATCACCATGGGCTGGCCACCCAAGGCAGCATCATTCTTTGGAATTGTTGGAGAAGGGGTACTTTTGGGAGAGGACGAGACACGATGTGGAGGAGTACGTACATACATGCATAATTTGTCAACATGACAAATAATATACTCAAAGACAAGGAGGTTTGTTGTAGCCTTTTTCAATTCCAGAGAGACCATGGATGAGTGTCTCTATGGACTTCATCACTCAGTTACCGAAGGTCCAGGGGCATAACAGGATTATGGTTGTTTTCAACCATTTTTCCAAGTATGCCATATTCGTTCAAATGAAGATACCATGTGGAGTCGAGAATATTTATGAGTTATTATTCAAAAAATTTGTGAATTATTGGGGAGTACCTTTGATTATTGTGTCTGATATATATCTACACTTTACAAGGAATTTTTGGAATACATTGTTCAAGCTAGTTAGGAAATATTTGCTGCAAATTTCGAGACACCATCTGCACACAGATGGGAAAACTAAATGGATCAACACATTGATGGAGGAATACTTGAGAAATTATGTGATGGTTTATTAGAGGAATTGGCCTGAAATCTTGGATATAACTCAGTTTAGCTATAACTTGCAGAAGAGTTCAACAACCAGGTATAGGCCATTTGAGTTGGTCAATAAAGAGATGCTAGTCGTTCCACATATAGTGCTCTCGGGAAGTTTTTTGAGGAACCCTCATGCGAGGAGATTCTTAACAACATGGGAGGAGGCCTTGGAGTTAGTATGGGTACACTTGCATGAAGCTGCAAGGAGGATGATGAAATGGCTAGATAAGGATAGGAGGGATGCACACTTCGATGTTGAAGACATGGTTTTTCTAAGGATCGTCAGAGATTAGTTTCAGCCACCTAATGGGATGGTGAGATATTTGACAAGGAAATATGAAGGGCCATTCCAGATCAAGAAGTGATTTGGGGAAGTTGCATATGAATTGGAGGTTCCAAACCACATGTGTTCAAAACATCTTGTGTTCCATGTTAGTTAGCTGAAGAAATGTAGACTTGACGCGTATCATCCTAAGTGGAAAACACCATTGAGGGGATGAGCTATGATAGTGGAAAGACCAAAATTGATTTTGGAGAAGATCCTTTATCTTCATACTATAGGTGTTGGGAGTGCAACACAAAGTAACTTCTTTGTTAAATAGAAGGACACACAAGAGGAGAGTAGTTCGTAGATGGAGGAATATTCTGTGGAGATGGAAAAAGGAGATTGGAGAGTTTAATGATCAGTTGATGATGTTGATTGGATTTTCGAGGATGATAATGAATCATGGTGGGGGAGGATTTTGGGACCCCAAGTCGGCATCGCCCAACCCGAGTGAGTCAAGTGCCCAACACATGCGCATATAACGATGCATGGACGAGCGCATCCAAAAAGTGAGATCGTGCCATGACGCACAAGCACACTCCTAGACATGTGACAAGAGAGTCATAGCAGAGGGAACCCTCAGTAAACTCATGTAGCAGGCACTCGGGTGAGCGCACACCAAGTTAAACACGGTTGGACGAACTTGGTGAGAGCAGGAAAAAAACGCGATGGGGTGCACACCTAGCAGATGCATTAGGGAAAATTTGAGGTCTAAAATGGGTCTCCTAAGAAAAATGTACAACATAAATAAACTTTATAAGAACTAATAGGATTCAATATGATGATGTTAACCATGGGTAAAAGTATTAAAACATAATAAAATAATAAAACTACTTTTTCAACTCGTATTTTCAACTTATCTCACAAATTTTTTACTCAAATTTTGAGCAGAAGTACTCGTTGGATGAAAAATTTAATTCCTCATCCAAGGAGTACCCATGTTGCATACTTTTGATGGACCCTGCTACACTAAAAATGAGAAATACATGAAAACACGTGATTGCAATCATGCTTTTCATGTATTTCTCCTTTTTCGTGTAGTAGGATCCATCGAAAGTATGCAACATGGGTACTCCTTGGATGAGGAATTAAATTTTTCATCCAATGAGTACTCCCGCTTGAAATTTGAGTGAAAAAATTGGTAGATAAGTTGAAAATATGAGTTGAAAAAGTAGTTTTTTCTTTTTTCTCTACAAAATTTGATGATGTAATCAAGTCTTATTTTATTATTTCCACTATTATTTTATATTTCCTTAGGAGGCCCATTTTATACCTCAAAATTCCCCTAATGAGCACATGGGTGAAGTGGAAAATCGACTAAGTGTTGGGGAGGGCGACCAATTGACTTATACAATTGGGAGGTGAATGCATAACGTTGGGCCGACGTGAAAAGTAGGGGTGTCATATTATATTGGCGTCAATCGTCCAAGAGACGAAGCCCCTCTAAATGACACAACTGTGGGAGAATCATACCATATAAATGGAGGTGATGGAGCATGGTGGAGAAGATCATTTGGCAAAGTAGTGCAAAGTCGGATGGAATCAAGTTGACATACATTGGATGAGCCCACAATGTGCGCAAAATTGTGCAAAGTTTAGGAGGAGTTGTGTCAGAACTCAGCTGTGGTAGGCCAAGAAGATTTGGGTGTGGCAGACGTAGTAGTGGTAGCACGGGCAGAGTCGAGTGCGAAGGGTGTAGAACTGCAGATAGGTTGTAGAAGCCACAGATGAAGTCAAGTGCGGGTGACCCGAGTGCATGCAGATTTGGGCGAGTCATGCAACAACTCGTGAAAACCCTGACTCATGCAGAAAGGGTCACTATTGGTAGAAACGTGTGCAACTAGGTCACAACATGCACGATTTAGTTTGTAATTTTGCAGGAATGGGTTTTCAATGAAATGATACCATGATATTCACAATAATGAAAATTTATATGTTATTATAAATTTCTCATACTTTTTTATGGTTTGGTCTCTGGCATAATTTGTTACTGTTGTTGTTGTTTATTTCACATACATAATATTTTAATGAAGAAAATAATAAGTAATAATATTTGGACATGTAGTGTGGAAAATATGATGAAAAAAACGAAGTATGGATATTTAGCCAGTGCTGCACGACTCGCCAACAAGGGAAACGAACTCGGGGGTGTGAGAATTAGGGTCACACCAAGATATGCCAACAAGCCTACATAACTTCACTAGAATAGTCCTTACCTTATCAAGGAAAGGCCGCATATAATTATGATAAGATCGTAGAGAGAAGGTAGCATATACTCATAGAGAAGGAGTTTATATCCATAGACAAACGTCACATGAAGTCGCAAGGAAATGGTTTCTTGTAGTCATAGATAAAGGCCATAGATAGGGTAGAGGAATCTGCACAAGATGCTACAGAGAAGGCTAGATATAGGACCGAGGTAGCCGCATAAGATGTCACATCAAAGGCCATATATCATGCCCATTAGGCCATAGAGATATTCATTGTTAGGTTGCAATATATGCCAACAATAAGACACAATAGATTCCACCATTAGGACATAGAGATTTCCATTTTTAATCTGCAATAGATGCCACCATTATGATGTAGATATTTCCACTGTTAGACCATATTACATTCCACCATTAGGTCATATAAACTTATCAAAATAATTGTGTCTAATAACCCTAACTTCGGCCTATACCAAACCACAAAAACAATTACAAACCCACATCCTTCTCTCCTCTCCAAAATGTCTTCTTTAGGCTCGTGATACCTCAGATGATAGCACTTGGATGATGCCCAAGTTTTAATAAAAAATGGTTGAGGATATATGCGAATTTATAGTTCCATGCAAAGAGTTACAACTGTTGGGGTAGGATGACTTGAAATATTATGAGGCTAACTTGTGAATTTCTATGTTAAACATAAATTCAAATTTCTGATAAGTGCCTTGAAATTAAAGCCGACATAGTTACTTGCCCAAATAAATGTCACATTAAATAATAATGAGAGTGCCAAACACATTCATAATAAAATTTCTTTTATTCATTTTGAATTATATTTTGGGGAAAGGTGTTTTCTCCTTGGGGTAATTGGATTTCTCTTGGGGAAATTCATCCCAAAGCTGCCCCAGATTTACATATGCATCCAAGCCTTCACATTTGAATTTGATACAAGTAACATTTTGACCAATCTGCAAATTTGTGAAATATCAAAATCCAACTAGTTTGGATGACACACTTAAAAACATGGTTTCGAGTTAGAAACAAGGAATAATGAATGATATGTGTAGCCTTTTTAAACAACATCTCAATTAGATGGAGGGAGAATGAATGAATGGAAACAGGATTTCAAGGTACACAAGTTTACATTATTATTATTATATGATATCAACCATTGTAAAACAATTCACTTTATATTGGCATTCCAACAAAATTAGTCTTTTGGGCTATATAAGCTCCCACTGTCTTTATTTCTTTATTTGGGTGTAATATTGATATTAATAAATATATGTTTTTTTATATTGGATATATACAGTGTATATTAATTATGGTTGTCAATATATATATATAACTATTAATTATAAAATACAATTGATATATGCTCAACTATTAATTCTCTTTATAATAAAAGAAAGAAATATAATAATTGGTAAAATTATAATATTATAATATTTGTAAATTTTTATAATCATAAAGAGTAATGTAAGAAAAATTGAAGTTATAATTGTATTGTTATTTGTAAATTTCATTATCCCTGTCATTGGTGTTGGTCAAAGTTGTCATTGATGTCAATATGACATGGTGGAAGGCTAAACCCTAATTAATGCCCCATTTTGCAAGAAGCCCTGATTTTGGGAAAAACATAATCCTATTATGTTACCCAATGAATCCTTGAAACCCTAGCCGTAATTAACGTATGCCCTGTCACTCCTATTGAAGAAACCCTACCTTGCCTTACTTGAGCCTTTGTCCAATACTTAGTTAAAAGAAAACCCAATTTTTAGTGATGCCATAATCAAACACTAAGCAAGCCATGAAACCCTAAGTAAACCCAAAGTATATTGATCATAATCATATATCTATCAATCCCAAATTTCCTAATTTCAATTCATATTACCCTATTCTTATTATAGCACCATTAAAAAATCTCTTACCAATTAATCCTAATAAACCCCTAGCTACTACTCAAAAAATTCAACATGAATAAGGCTCTTGGATGATGTGGTATGACTGAGATGAGAAAAACAAAGCCAACATGTTAGCAAATGGTTGATTTGATTTGAAGTTCAACACACATGATTATGTGATAGGATTACCAGAGGATGTTACTATTGAAGAAATTTTAGAGGTATTTTCCAAATATTGGGTCATCCAGAGGATATTGATACGAAAAAGCCATGAGTGAAGATTCATATTGACAATAAGACTAGAAGACAAAAATGAGATGCACTTGTGAATTATTTGAAGCAGTGTTCAATATATTTTCCTTTTCAAATTTTTGATGGAACTCCTTTACGTCCTGATGGAGAGAATCATATGTCAATTCTTGAGAAAAATGGGAAAACATTTATTATTATTGAAAAAAAAACCAAATAATAAAAAGAAGAAAAGATCAAGTGAGTTTAATAATCTCCCCATGTTGGCTACTAGACCGTGACATCAAAAATTTAAATTCAAATTTCGACTCCAACACCTTCAACTAAGCTCCTCAATAAAGGCAACGTATCCATCAGAAATTCATATAAATTTAGGATGAGATACAATGTTTTAAGCACAATTCTTGGTGAACAAAAGAAAAGAATTCAGTGTAGCACAAGGTAATTTCACATTTCATGAACTAACAGGAGGAAGGATACAATTGAATGTTTTGGATCAGAGTAGAGAAGTTATGCGATTTTGTGGAAAATTTGTTATAGAAATGGTTAGAACAATTGCAAGAGTTTTCGACCTATTGTCTATTCTTGAGGATTATGAGCGAAGTTCATAGAATTTCTTTTTTCAATTCAAAAAACTCTAACCACAGGTTCATACCTACTGGAAACCCCTACAGACCTATCCCTATGCATGTGGACCTATTATTCTAAGAGCCAATGAATCTATTGAATTTTTGTGACTTGTTAAAGTAATTCAATTGCAAACCTACATTCGTGACCTAGTTAACTTCAAGAATAGTAGAATATTTGTGGATGTTTGCACACTTATTTGGAGCATATATACATCATTCAAAGATCCGTGTGTGAGTTAACTGTATAATAGGATCTTGTGTTCCATACCAACCACAAGACAAATCGTTTTATATTATGGATCTTAAATTCTATATTCTCTCAAGTTTTAACAAGAAATACAATATCAATTTCACTTGATATCTAACTTAACATAGCCCCCTTTTCTCCATTGAAATTCACATTAGTTCTAAGATTAGATCTAGAGCATCCAAAGTTCCTATTTATTATTATCATTTGATCCTTATCCCTAATAATTATTTTTGTATCCCTAATTATTTTCCATTTCCCTAACTTTACAAATCCTTTTACACTTTGAATTTTGTTTCTTAATGCAAATGGTCTTTTAGAATGAGGTCTTCACTTATAAATACTCATAGCCATTTTAAGCTTGGTATTTTACTGAGTATACCATATTTATATTCATTAAAGGTCACTTTAACAAAAGTTAATCTATCTTTATGCTTGTTGATCTCTTTTCCTGACCTTCTCTCTTAAGCTTCCCTCGTGCAAATGTACATGCTACATATCCACCAAAAATGGAATTTATGCCTTAGTGATGCTTATTCATAGCTCTCATGTAGCTAGCCAACTTGGAAAGTAGGTCACCAAGAGAATAATTATGATTTCTAAGGATAATCCAATGGTCATAATAATTGAATCCCCTCTTAAATGTGATAGCTCATTTTCCACATAACAACTTACTTTGGTTCATATTTGCATTCCATGCTTGCAGAGTCAAATCGCCTTTATCCATAAAGTTTGTATTAGAGAACGATAAAGCTAGCTTTTCAACATGCTCTACTCTACAAAGTTGGAATTCTACCATATTAATCACAACTAACATTTTGTCATCATCGACAACCAGGATCTCATAGTGCAAGTCTATGTTGAGCCCCAAAGTTAGAGAGAGCACTCTTCAATTGTGAAGTAGCTCTTAATCTATTGAGTAAGTCACGTCTCAGGTAGGATTACCTTTCTCTCTTCATGGTATTATCTGACATCTTATTTTCATTGTCTTTATGTCTGGTCTCATACTTCTTGCAATATGTTGGCATTCTTTCCTTTTTTATTAATATTCAACTCCCCATATATCTAGGATGTACTCTCCTTCTAGTGGCTTATAGGCTTTCATTGTGCTCCCTTTGGCTAGCACTTATCTTTGATGCGTCCTTGCGAACCACTTTGGTTCACAGGTGACTTCCTTCGTCTATTCAAGATGCAACATGGAATTATTTAGCTTTATCTAGCCTTTTACTTGTCCTTCTCAGAATCCTTCCTAACATCATCCCATTGTTTCTCAGCATTTTTATAATCATCATGTAGTTTCAATGCCATACTAATGAGTCGGATTTAGAAGGGGTGGAAAATACTATCAGGAATCAGCCAATTGTGGCAGAAAATAAACCCATCACACATTAGAGGAATTTATAGCTCATTTTCAATAGATTACACTAAACCTCATTCAAGAAGAACTCACTCATGCTGAAAAGGAAGGAACTACCTAGAGGCACCTTCTCTCAGACACTAAGGGCATAGGGAACATAGATGGGTGCCTCAATCAATATATTCACATGGTGTACCTATACTGGCACATGGAATTCCTTCTTGGTAGCATTATACTAGATCAACATGAGAATAGAGAGTACCATCTCCTATCCATGGACCATTTGCATTTCCATATGATGAATATGGATCAACGAATAGAGTGAATAGAAAAGTGCCTCAACATTCCCTATTGAAAATTGCATCAAGAAATTCTATATTTGATATTCCTTGATTAAATTGAGAAAATTCAAATTTCAACATCTGTAAACAAATTGGATGATGTTAACTTGTGTGACATGGCTTGTAGACTAGTCTTGAGTGTATAACTATTTCATGTAGTCAAATGATCAGCCTAAGGGAATTGTGAAAATAATTTGACGAATTTCCTAAATAATAGGTGTTACACAGTAATTTGTCACCAAGATAATTTTCCTGTCCCTAATCTTGAAATGCCTCATAACAAATCCTATGCAATGTTTCCATCATCAAGAAATATGATAACATATCCCCTTGAATATCCAAAGAAGACTTCCTTGAAACATTATTGGAGAAAATTGGTCAATTTCCTAGTTTCCTAGGTCAACACCCTTCCTAGTGCCATGACCAAGCTGATGTCCTTATCCTAGTTCTGGCCAAATGCTGTTAGTGCCCTAATTTATCGGAAAACTATGTTCATCCCATTTCTTGCAGTGCTTCCTCAAATGGAGGAGAATCTTCGACCTCTAAAATCTCAAGGGCAACAATTTGGTTGTTGAACAAATATGATAAGGTCGAGTTCTCTTGTTTTGGAGCCTTGATCTCATCCATGCAGGAGCATCCCTTAGAAAATTGGGTCGTCCTCCTCCTTTCATGGGCTCTGAACCTCCTTATCCTTCCTATAAATTCACATTCCTCATTCCCCCAATTTTAGAGCTTGGTTGATCATTTCAGACTCGTATGAACCCTCATCCCTTCGCATGCTTGCATTGTGAATAATACTAAGTGCATAGGAGAAGGAATGCTTTTGAGCTCAGTGAAGGACTCATATTTTCATCTAAGGACACCTCCAAGATCAAGGCCTGGTTGTAAGTTCTCCTTTTTTAATTTATCAATAATAACATATGATGTTTGCTTTCTATATTTTTCTACATGATTATGCAAATATTATGGTACTCCTTGATATGCTAGATAGCTAGTGTTTAAGTTTATTATATATTGTATCACATTTTCTACTATCTTCGAATCATCCATAGGAATTCACACACCTTTAGTAGCAGGAAGCGGGCCTATAAGGATCATGGATTGAGCTCACCAACAACAGATCGAAGGATAGTAATTGGAAAAAGGTATTATTGTCTCTTTCATATTTTCCTTGTAATCATTAGTTAAGAAATATTATGTTAGAAAGAATCTCATGTTGATAGACCTACTCTAGGGTTAGAGAGGTCACCTCTATTCGTAGAGGAGATTTATCTTGACAACAGAACTAGTGACTCCACTGGGGAGATTTATCCTTTCAATTCCTCCTTCCCTGAATTGATCTTGGATCAGCTTCTCTGATTAATGAGATTTAAATATGCTTAGGTCTCTGTTAGCTTGTGTAAAGGTTGTTTGTCAGTTCATTGTGTTAGTTCTAGTGTTTCTGTGAGAATATTCTTCTTTTTTCCTTGTTTTTATCGACCAAATTCCTTTCTGTCCTCACAGTAGTGTTGGCAATGTTGTTCTATATAATACAACCGTGTTGATTGGCCTTTCAACACCCTTCTTCTCAACATGGAAGCGTTGATCTCGGAGTTTCCCTTATGATTATCCATTGTGTCCTAGCCTTTGAAGGAGTCTGTGAGATCTTAGTGATCTCCTTGTTGTGTGTTTGACTTACCTATATTCTCTAAGCGAGTTTTTTTTTGTCTCTCTTAGTTGTTGTAAGTTTGGGAACCTTTTCCCACTTCAAACACTCTTTGTTGCATTTTTTTTGTCTTGTTTCGAAGAGAGTTGGTGTATTCTTTGGTCATCTCTACATTTCTGACTATTTCCCTTTGGTTCAGTGTTAAAGAAAAATATTTCAGTTTGTTTGGAACACAAGACTAGAAGAGTGTGTTTTGTATAAATTCAAAAGAAATTGGAAGTGATTTTCTTTTTTGTTTTTTATTTAGATTAATGAAGAGCGAAAATCATTTCATTCTTTCAGTCTTTATTTATTTTTATTTTTTTTGGTTCGATTGAATGAAAATTAAAGGGATTTTTAATTTCTTCTTTAATTCATTTGTTTTTCTTTTGATTACATTTCAAAGTGAAAAAACAAAAATAAAAAATTGTGCATCTTAGTTAAAGGAAAGGCATTTTAGTTTTCAATAAGTTGCATTGGTTGGAAAAGTGAACTCAATTCGAAAAGCATTGCATTTTTGAAACTCTGAACTAGTTTAGGGGCATTATCATTGTTGTATTAAGTGCATTCTTATTTGTCTCTCTTCCATAAGGAGTTTATAATTCATCTAAATTGAAAGCTTATTTATTGCATTTAGTTTGTATCATAAGGATTCAGGTGACATTCGGTTTGAGCATTGAAACTGAAATATTAATCAAGATCAACTTAAAATGAACCCAATTTACCTTAAGGAGCATTGGAATTAACGAGAATATTTAGTGGTCTAGGCTAGATACTTGTTCTGGTGTCGTTAAGCGTAGGATTTGTTGCTAACAGTCTGTGTTACAACCTGGGGGTGATATCCCTTCCCACGTATGGAAGTATATTGATGTATGATAAGTATATTTGGGACACTCATCGAACGATTATGCATTAGGAAACACTACTACAGACTGGAATCCCATGTATCTTCGTGTATATTTTAGGATACATCACTAGGTTGCAAGCTTGCCATAGGTAACCGAGTCAACCACCTTGTAGATGTGATACACCAAACACAACATTCGGGGAGACTGGTTGCCATACGTTAAGTCCTTGGTCATTTCTCTTTCATTTGATCACCAAGGTGTATATTACAGTTCTTGGATACTTGTTAAACCTTTATGCCTAGCACATCCATTTTTTTATCTTTGTTTATTCTAAAAGTAATTGCCCATGAAAACATCTCACAAGTGCATTTCTCCAACTTTTATTTCTTGGTAAGTTGTGATTTTTTTCACCTCTTCCTTTTCTGATCTTATTCTCAAAGGTCATCATGGCTAAATCGTTAAATTCACCCACTCCCTCCTATTATCACTCCACCAGATTCACAAGGCTGAGTAAGGAATCCCAACAGAGGTAACCAAAAACCAAGCTTTTGACTTGATAGCTAGCCCTATCAAGCCAGAGAGGGCTCTCTCCAAAACGGTCACAGCTAGGAGGGTTAGAGAAATTAAGGTTTTAGGCTAGATAATGAGTGCAAGGGGTTGTTTTGATTTTTTTTTGGTTGGGTAAATTAATGGATAATGGAATTAGGTCAAGTAGAGGCTAGGCGAGGCCAATAGATTTAGGGTTGCAAGCATGAATGGGGAGAGGTAGGTATAATTCCAATCACTTGAAGATTATGGTTATGGAATGGTTTTTAAAATTTAAGGAGGCTCACAGAAGCATAAGAGCTGTATTTCTCTCAGACAGAAGATATGAAACAAAATATGATCAGTTACCCAAAATAGAGCATGGCTAGCATGTATTCTGAATTTCATACTTATAAAAGATCATAATCACAGACATCAAAAGGAAATGAAAAATACATTCACACATATGTCACTAAAGAATAAACAATGAAATACATTCAATACCACATGTATCCCATAAATGTAGCTACAAATCCTCATGTATTAATGGCCAAAACTGAGTACAAAGTCTCCTTGATCAACTAAGCAAAATCAAATTGATTCCAACTTCCAACCTTTGAAAATAAGTAAAAAATGATATGAGGTAGGCCTTAAACAACCTCTCCCAACCTCAGGGGTCGAATCCGTGAGAGGAGGAGCTGATCCACTAAAGTTTGAACTGAAACCTAGAGTGTAGGGTGGTCAAAGTGACTCATCCCTCTCTTACGTGAACTGATTCATTACACCTCATATGCTTGATTTACCTAATATATTTACCTTAGTAAATAATAAGAACATGATAATTACATTCATATTGATAATTTACGTAGGTAAATTCAACATTTCCCAAGGTAAAAGTCAAAACTGGAGTGAAACTCATAAAATTTCTCAAGACTGCAAAAACACGATTTCCTTGTAAAATGCATAGCATCCAGGCAGAAAAATTGACCTCTGTTCAAGGCCGAATTTGAGTGCCTTCTAGGTATCCAAATATGCTCCATGATGGCTCGTTGGAAATCCCTTTGATTCTGATTTCCATAACAGCCTCCAGTTTCCAAAATGGTGCTCATTTTCCCTATAAAAAACATCTTCTCCCAAGACTGGTAAATGCGCAACGACCAGGCATATTTTGAGGCAGAAACATGAAATTGTGATGGTTTTTGGACTTTTTGATTAACTAGTTCTCCTCCAAAAACCATGAAAATTCATAGGATTGATGTCCTCATCAATACAAACCTGTTTGTGTTGGCCATTTGTCATTTTGTTGCTCCAAAAAAGAGCATAGCGTCGAAGGCGCTATGCATTTAGAAAATTTTCTATATGAAAAATATTCTCAAAAACACACAAATGAACAAAATGATAACTTTGCCAATATTTTGTAAAAATTATGAGGGTAATTTCTCATCAAGTGTTTGAGGCATGGATTGAAACCTCAATAAGTATGTCTAACTTCTATGTCTCTTCTTGCTTGGTCAAAACTTCAATCTTGGCATTGGCTCTTTTGAGCTTGGCCAATGCAATTATCTCTTTTCGAGAATGAAGTTTGATTCTTGTCCTAAACAAGTAATTGTCCTTGTTGGCCTTCTCTATAAAATTTTCCAAATGTAGATTGGCTCTTTCAAGCCATGGTTCCCTGTTATTGTTGATTTCTAGGGCAATTTGTTCATTTAATGCAAGTTGGTCTGCTAGGTAAGCTTCCCTTTATCTCTCTAGGGCTAGATCTCCTTTCAGCCCTCTAGTCCTAGGTCTCTATATTTGAGGCTGATCCTCATCATCATTAAATTCATCAAAATTTTCCAATGTTTCCTCAAGCAAGGCTTTAGCCTTCTCTGCCTCTCTTTGTGCTTTGATGCATTTCACCTCATCGATGACTTGCTTGGTCTTCAGTTGCTGATTTTCTTTCTCAAGGAAGTCAACCACATACTTGGCCCTCTCAAGATTATTTCGGAGCTCATTAATCTTAGTCCCTTTACCTTTATTATTTCGTTGCTAATTTTTCCTTCATCCTTCTCACCTAGGTCAATCAACTAAAATTCTTGCTTAATCTCATGGTTGTCCTCCTCATCATTAAAGACTAGCTCCATCATCTGTTCCTTACCTTTATCTACTTGTTTTTTTGATAAAGAAGGCATGGCCCCTTTCACTTCAACTTAAGAAAACACATGCCTATAGGCTCTCTCGTAAGTTTTGGGCAATGGCTCAACCTCAACCAAATTAGTCCATTTTGCCTTAATGTCTCATCACTGCTTGATGACTCAGAGTCATGATGTGATGATGATGTAGGGTTATAAAAAGGTGAATATGAAGGCTCAATATAAGATGAATGAGATGAATGGAGCTGACTTGGTAATGATGTATGAATAGTAGGCTAAGATGGAGGGATACATGAAGGAGGATGATATGATGAAGGTGCATTCTGGACATGCTGACTAGGTGGGGCAGTGAAAATATCATTAGATATGAAGGTGTCCCATGTAATGTTTAATTGATCAATTTGATGCATGCTATCATTTTTATGAGGGAGTGGTGGAAGAGACTCAACATTTGATGATCATAATCTCTCTTTTGGGGAATAAATTCCATTTTATCAATGCTCCGAGAGAGATAATAGGGTATGTGAAGCATTCTGACCCTAGTGAAGTGCATGGGGAGCTGGATATGATAGGAATAGAGTCTAGAAAACCTTCCCTCACAGGTGTAGTATTTCATGATGATTTTCATCATGGGGACATATCTGTCAAGGAGGTGGGAGAAAGGAAAAATTGTCATTTTATCATTCTTGTACCTTGGTTTAAGATATGGCTCATAATGATAATGATTAAGGTTTCCTTATTTAAACCATATTTCTCCTACATTTGGGATCCCTATAGCAGCTGCAATGAAATTAGTGGACATAGTGAAATTGACCCCGACAAGAGTGACCTATTTTTCATCAAGGTTAGAGATGAGCAATCTTGTCAACATAGGATGGTACTGGATTCTTTTCACTTTCTCACAAAATTCGAAACAACCTACATGATTAAAGAATGACACAATGAGGGGAGATGCCATAAGCTCTCTAGTAGTTGTTGGTTCATTTCTGATGACTTTCCCTCCCTTCTTATATGGCTTTTTCTTCTAGCTCTCTTCCTCACTAGAACTTTTGTTCTCCTCTTCAGCCCTAGTTTATGTCAAAAACCCTAGGGTGATGGAATGAAATGGAGGAATGTGAAGTGAAAGGAAGTGTTGGGAAATGAAGGGAATGGGAATGTGAAGGGGACCTAGGTTAGTGAAAACCCTAGGACTTAGAGCCATTAGGGATGATTTTTTTTTAGGGAATGGTTTTATAGGGAAATGGGAAAATGTTTATAGGAATGTGAGGGGAAGTGTATAACATTTTAGGGATTAGGTTTAAATAAGAATTATGATTTCTTGATTTATAAATAAGTTTGAATGACTGTGAAGCACAAAAATGCATCAATGAGACGATGGTTGGGTTACTTACTGATAAATGAAGCTTTGAAAAACCCTTTGCAGATATTTGGCATGAAATCATGGAGTGGAGGGCTGTGAGAGGGATTTTGGCACTTTCTAAGTGAACACGCAGCATCCCACTAAATGCGTAGTGACCTTTTCAAACGCACAATGACTTCTCCAAACTCGCAATGCTAGTTATAAATTGATTTGAAAACTTGAACAAATGTGCAGTGTCCTCCCTAAATTCATAGTGTCCCTCCTAAACATGCAATGACCTAGAGAACACACGGGGACCAAGAAATTTTTCTCAGTTAGACTCTGAAATTCAAATTCTTCTCCTTTGCTGAAGATTGTTGAATGTTGAATGAGACAAATGGGATTTGTCTTGAGGTGTTTAGGTTTTATAGTCTAGTGGATTTGATTTATAATTTGAATTACCCACTTTCCTTATGTTCACTTTTCTCTTTTCAAACTTTGACACTAATACTCTTTTACTTTTCTGACTTTTTGTTTTGAAGGTTGATCAACTGATGGAATTTGACTTTCTTTGCCTCATTTTGGAAATATTTCTTGAGTTGGAGGCTCAGGGAATGAATTATTACATATAAAAAACATAAAATTACATTTGAAAATAAAAAATAAATTACATTTTTTATTTTATATCAAAATGACATTTTGATATTAAAATCAAAGAAATCAAAATTACAACTTAAAAAATATAATAGTTACATAGTGATGATCTTCTGTAGAGGAAGATAGAATGTATTTGAGTCACTCATATGTTTTTTGACTTTATTTGGAAGGAGTAATGCATTTTGACCTTGAAAGAAAAAACCTTAATGACCTAATGAGACTTTAAAAGCTGATCTCCATGACTGACTTTAACTGAGACAATACATGGTGAAATGAGCATTTTAATAGGTGTTATTACGATCAAGAATACATGGGAGTAAGTTAGAAAATATGGTTCTCTGAAGGAGAGTGAAGTTTTATTGAGGAAGGCTACCATCAGTGAAACAATTTTTAGCATGACCTAATGGAATGATATAAAAATTTCAGAATAAGACACCTAAAATGAGAAATGAAGGAATTATATTGATCACTGATGGCATAATGCATATTATAACTCTAAAATTGGCCTTACTGGGGATGATAGCTTTGAAAGAGGTGTCAAGAACCGCAGATCTTTGAGTTGAGAAAATCAGTGCTTTTTTCCATTGGGCCAATACGGTAAAAAAAAAACTGAAACTGAAATGAATGACTGACTATTTGACAACTAAATGACACAAATTGAATGAAACTAACTCAAATAAATAACTTACTAAAATTATTGATGGTAGTACATCAACAAGACTTGAGGGCTTCAAATCCTGATGACAACCATTTTCCTGCTGAAGACATATGTACAATCATGTGAAGTGATCCTTCTAGTGTAACCAATCCAACAGATGGCTACTTACTGAAATTCTACTCTCATTTTCCTTGAGCAGGAAAAAAAAACAAAAACTAGGCCACTCAAAGTGTGTACTGAACATGTGCCTTTGGTCCATGAAAACAATAAAATACATCTTCCATGCTAACTGAAGAAAATCAGTAAAAGGATCTTCAAAAATATGAAATGTTTCCATGTCTTGAGACTTAGAAAAAATGCAAGCACGCTCTTCATTATGATATGAAAGAACAATTGGTTGTTGATCCATAGAAAGGCATAAGGAAGTATGAATTTCTTCTATCTGATTGTTGGCTGCAAATTCTTGAAGCATGGGAAATTCTTACTTTATCAGTTGCACGTTGTCTCTCTTAGGCTCATACCCAAATTCATATTCTAAATCATCTTTGAAAAAAAAAAATTCTTCAATATTGTTAAACATGACAGAACTATCTTCCTCATGAGAGAATAATATTTGTTAGCTGATGTCCTTGCAGAAAATCATCATCACAAATCATTTTACTCACAACAACTTTCTATATGGCTTCATCAGTCTTATGAATATCATCATTCAAACCCAAAATTTCATTTTCAATAATGGAATATGCTTCACTTACACATTCTTGACTATGTGAACACTGTAGGAGCTACAAATCAACATTCACTTGGGCTGTAACATGATTTTTCAGGAGCTGATCTATTTCATCTTCAGAAAAAGGAGAATATTGAGTTCTAAAGAAATTTACATTGATTTGTTGATTTTCATTTTCAGGTTCGAGAATTGGCACTCTTCTTTCTTGGTCCCATTCTATCTCATCTAAGGAGGGAGCTACTGATTCTTGTTGGTGATGAAAAGGGTTATCATACAAAGGCTCAAGGATCTCTTCATCCAAGGAGGAAACTGTCGATTCTTGTTGGGAAGAAAAATTATCAAGGGGTTCTATGATCTCATCATCTAGATACTCTTCATCCCCATAAAACTTTTCAAGAAACTCAATGAAATTATCAGAGATATCACAACAACTATCAATCATCGACAAGGAATAATTAGAGCTTTGATAATGTTGAAAGAAAAGTGAATGAAATTCCTTTAGAGAATATAAAATAGCAGATGGTGGATCCTCATACCATGATCTCTATTTTTCCTCCAAGGTAGCCATAAACATATTCATGAGACAATCTTCATGAAACTCGATCTTTAGTCTATAAATATGCAAATGAAATTTTACCAAATTCAAACTAGCATCTTCACTATCTTGACCCTTAAACTTTGATAGTGTTGATTGTTGATCTATACGAGGAATACGGTTCGGAAAACCAGGAATATGAGCTCGATTCATAGGAGCATACCTTCAAGAAATCAAATCCATTTTGACAACAATAAGTCACGGAGGTTTTATTTAGGCTACCCATTCTTGAAGAGTGGAGTCACCATGAGAATTCCAAATATTGGGATTTTTTGACACTAGAGTCGCCAGATCAATGGTGCACAACCTTCTTGTGCCTGATCATTATTCACCATCAACTATCAGATCTGATATTTGTCGTACACCCAAAGAAAATTTTGTCCCTTCATCCCCCGAAAACAATGCCAATATGTTATCACTCCACCAGATTCCCAAGCCTAAGGAAGGAATCCCAACAGAGGTAACCACAAACCAAGCTTTTGACTTGATTGCTAGCCCTATCAAGCTGTAGAGGGCTCTTTCCAAAAGGGTCACAGTCAGGAGGGATGGATAAATTGAGGTTTTAGGCTAGATAATGAGTGCAAGGGGTTGTTTTCATTTGGATTTGGCTGGGTAAATTAGTGGATAATGGAATTAGGTCAAGGAGAGGCTAGGTCAGGGAAATAGATTTAAGGTTGCAGGGATAAATGGGGCAACGTAGGTATAATGCTAATCACTTGAAGATTATGGTTATGGAATGGTTTAGAAAATGTAAGGAGGATGACAAAATCATAAGAGATGTACTTCTCTTAGACAAAATATATGAAACAAAATATGATAAGTTACCCAAAACAGGGCATGGATAGCATGTATTCTGAATTTCACACTTAAAAAAGATAATAATCATAGACATGAAAATGAAATGAAAAATAAATTCACACATATGTCACTAAAGAAGAAACAATGAAATACATTCAATACCATAGGTATTCCATAAATGTATCTGCAACTCCTCTTGTATTAATGGCCAAAACTTGGTACAAAGTCTCCTTGATCAACGAAGCAAAATAAAATTGATTCCAATTTCCAACCTTTGAAAATGAGCAAAAAATGACATTATATAGGACTCAAACAACATCTCCCAACCTCAGGCTTTGAATCCATGAGAGGATGAGCTAATCTACTAAAGTCTGAGATGAAACCTAGAGTGTTGGGTGGTCAAAGTGACTCATCCCTATCTCAAGGGAACTGATTCATTGCACCTCATATGCTTGATTTACTTAATGTATTTAACCTAGTAAATAATAATAACATCATAATTACTTTCATCTTGATCATTTACATAGGTAAATTCAACATTTCCCAGGTTAAAATTCAAAACTAGAGTGAAACTCATAAAATTTCTGAAGACTGCAAAAACACAATTTCCTTGTAAAACGCATAGCGTTGAGGCAGAAAAAATGACCTATGTTAAAGGCTAAATTTGAGTGCCTTCTCGGTATACAAATATGCTCCATGATGGCTCGTTGGAAATTACTTTGAGTCAGATTTCTAGAACGACCACCAATTTTCAAAATGGTGCTCATTTTCCCAGTCAAAATCCTCTTCTCCAAAGACTGGTAAACGCACAGTGACCAGGCAGATTTTGAGGCAAAAACATGAAATTTTGATGGTTTTTTGACTTTTTGATGGAACAGTTCTCCTCTAGAAGCTATTAAACTTCACAGGGTTCATTTCCTAAACAATAAAAATCTGATGGCGGTGACCATTTGTCATTTTGATGCTCTGAAAAAGAGCGCAGCGTCCAAGTCACTACGCGTTTAGAAAAAAAATTGTGTGAAAAATATTCTTAAAAACATATAAATGAACAAAATTCTATGTGTGCCAAAATTTTGTCATAATTGTGAGGGTACTTGGTCATCGAGTGTTTGAGGTATGGAGTGACACCTCAGCAAGTATGTCTAACTTATCTTTCTCTTCGTGCTTGGTCAAAACTTCAATCTTGGCATTGGCTCTTTTGAGCTTGGCCAATGCGATTCTCTCTTTCCGGGAATGAATTTTCATTCTTATCCTCAACAAGTCATTGTCCTTGTTGGCCTTCTCTAGAAACTTTTCCAAATGTAGATTGGCTCTTTCAATCCATGGTCCCTGTTCTTGTTGATTTCTAGGGTAAGCTATTGATTTAGTGTAAGTTGGTCTGCTAAGTCAGATTCCCTTTGTCCCTCTAGGGCTAGAGCTCTTTTCAACCCTCTAGTCCTAGGTCTCTGTCTTTGAGGTTGATCCTCATCATCATCGAGTTCACCAAACTTTTCCAATGTCTCCTCAATCAAGGCCTTAGCCTCGTCTGCCTCTCTTTGTGCTTTGATGCATTTCACCTCATTGATGGCCTGCATGGTCTTCATATGCTAATTTTCTTGCTTAAGGAAGTAAATCACATACTTGTCCCTCTCAAGGTTATTTTGGACCTCATTAATCTCAACCTCTTTACCTTTAATTATTTCATTGGTAATTTTCCCTTCATCCTCCTCACCTAGGTCAATCAACTGAAATTATTGCTCTATCTCATGGTTTTCCTCCTTATCATGAAATTTTGGCTCCATCATCTGTTCCTTACCTTGATCTACCTACTGTGTTGATGAAGAAGGCATGGTACCTTTCACTCCAAGTGAAGCAAACACATGCCTATAGCCTCTCTGGTAAGTTTTCCGCAATGGCTCAACATCAGCCAAATTAGCCCATTTTGCCTCAATGTCTTCATCACTGCTTGATGACTCAGAGCCATGACGTGATGATGATATAGGGTTATAAAAAGGTGAAGAGGAAGGCTCAATATGAGGTGAATGAGATGAATGGAGCTGCCCTGGTAATGACATATGAACAATAGGTTGAGATGGAGGGATAAATGAGGGAGGTTGAGATGATGAAGGTGCATTCTGCCCATGTTGACTAGATGGGGTAGTGAAAATATCATTGGATATGAAGGTGTCCCATGGAATGTTTAATTGATCAAGTTGATGCATGACTATCATTTTGATGAGGCAGTGGTGGAAGAGACTCGGCATTTGATGATCATAATCTCTCTTTTGGGGCAATAAATTCCATTTTATCGATGGTGCGGGAGAGATAATTGGGTATGTGAAGCATTATGACCCTAGTGAATTGCATGAGGAGCCAGATGATAGGAATGGAGTCCATAAAACCTTCCCTCATAGGTGAAGTATTTCATGATGATTTTAATCATGGGGACATATCTGTCAAGGAGGTGGGAGAATATTTTTTTTTCTTTTTATCATTCTTGTACCTTGGTTTAAGATATGGCTCATGATAATAATGATTGAGGTTTCCTTGTTTAAACCATATTTATCCTATATTTTGGATCCCTGTAGTAGCTGCAATGACATAAGTGGACATAGTGAAATCGATCCTGGTAAGAGTGGCATGTTTTTCATGAAGGTTGGAGATGAACAATCTTGTCAACATAGGATGGTATTGGATTCTTTGCACTTTCTCACAAAATTCAAAACAACCTACATGCTTAAAGAATGACATAGTGAGGGGAGATGCCAAAAGCTCTCTAGTAGTTGTTGCTTCATGTTTTATGACTTTCCCTCCCTTCTTATATGGATTTTTCTTCTATCTCTCTTCCTCACTAGAACTTATGTTCTCCTCTTCAGCCATAGTTGATGTAAAAAACCCTAGGGTGATGGAATGAAATGGAGGAATGTGAATTGAAATGAAGTGTTGGGAAATGAAGGGAATGGGAATGTGAAGGGAGATGAGGTTAGTGAAAACCCTAGGACTTAGAGCTGTTAGGGATGATACTGTCTTAGGGAATGGGGTGATAGGGAAATGCAAAAAATTTTATAGGAATGTGACGGGAAATGTAAAACATTTTATGGATTATGTTTAAATAAGAATTAGGGTTTCTTGCTTTAGAAATAAGTTTGAATGAATATGAAGCACAACAATGCATCAATCAGATTATGGCTGGGTTACTTACTGATAAATGGAGCTTTGAAAAACCCTTTGTAGATATTTGGCATGAAATAATGGAGTGGCAGGCTATGAGAGGGATTTTGGCACTTGCTGAGTAAACGCACATTGTCCTATTGAACACGCAAAAACTTCTCCAAACGCATAATGCTAGTTAGAAATTTCTCTAAAAAACTTGACTAAATGCACAACGTCCTCCCCAAACGCGCAGCGTCCCTCCTGAATGCACAACGACTAGGAAATTTCACTTAGTTACACTCTGAAATTAAATTTTTTCTCCTTTGCTGAAGATTTCTAAATGTTGAAAGAGACAAATGGGCTTTGCCTTGAGGTTTTGAGGGGTTTTATAGTCTAGTGGATTTGATTTATAATTTGAATTACCCACTTTCCTTATGTTCACTTTTCACTTTTTAAACTTTGACACTGATACTCTTTGACTTTTCTGACTTTTTATTTTGTAGGTTGATCAAATGATGGTATTTTAATTTCTTTGCCTCAGTTTGGAAATATTTCTTGAGTTGGTAGCTTAGGGAATGAATTATTACATATAAAAAACATAAAATTACATTTGAAAATAAAATATAAATTACATTTTTGATTTTATATCAAAATGACATTTTGATATTAAAACAATAGAAATCAAAATTAAAACTTAAAATATAATAGTTACATAGTCATGATCTTCTGTAGAGGAAGATAGAATGTATTTGAGTCACTCTCATATGTTTTTTGACTTTATTTGGATGGAGTAATGCATTTTGGACATGAAATACAAAACCTTAATGACCTAATGAGACATTAAAACTTGATCTCCATGACTGACTTTAACTGAGACAAGATATCGTGAAATGAGCATTTTCATAAGTGTTATTATGCTCAAGAAGATGTGGGAGTGAGTCAGCAAATATTTTTCTCTGAAGGAGAGTGAATTTTTATTGAGTAAAGATACCATCAGTGAAATACATTTTAGCATGACCTAATGGAATGATATAAAAATTTCAGAATGAGACACCTAAAATGAGAAATGAAGGAATGATATTGATCACTGATGGCAGAATGCATCTTCTGACTCTAACACATCCTTTGACGGATCTCAGCAACCTCTTCCTGAGGTCCCTAGTTTTTCGATTGGATTCCTTGAAGTGCAAGGTTAAGAGCTTGGAGTTGTCATCAATGTTCAACCCATATAATCTCGAGAACCTCCTGATGATTCTCCTTGGAATAAATTGGAAGAATCTGAGCCAGAAATCCCCAAACAAGCTACACAGCTCTTGGTCTTTCCCTCGAATCCGCTCTTAGATCTGATTGTATTCTCTCTTTAGAAAACTCACAACACCTTTGATCAGCCTAGAATCCATTTTTGAGATTTTCCGGTAGCATCTTGCTCTACCGTTCATCGGTTGTTTCCTAACGAAATGGCGTCAAATGTTGATGATGTTCCATTCATCAATGCTCCTTAAAGCACTCTTCAGGAAATCTCTGGCTCATATATCCCAGAAGCCTCTTTTTCAGTCCTTCCCTCTGAGGGAGAATTGTTCAGATCAACACCTCACACTTCGGGTAGTGGAACTAAAATACCTTCTAGTTATGTTGATTTTATGCTCTCGCATGGTTATACCTGTTTAAGAAAGCTCATTTTTGGAGCTTTCGGTGGTACACCCTTATTTCTGGATCCTGTTTGGTTAACGAGTATTCCTCTGTCTTATGGACCATTTATTTCAAATGTGGCTGCAATTTTTTAACCCTTTTTTCAACCGACGATCACCATTGGTCAAATGACCATGTCATTTAGATCCTCTGTCCCCTTTTCACCTTCTACGATTATTTTAGTCCCACCACTGAGTGGGCAATCCATAGTTTCGTCTATGCCTGGGGGGAGTCTAACCCTCTCTATTTACTTCCCCTTTTGGGTGAGGGGCACTGGAGTTCTAGATCTATTCCTGGGGTGAGTCAGACTCATGTTCAATATTTCAAGGCTTGTCTACCTTTTCTGCAAACGAATGAAGTATATAGGTATGTTAGGAAAGCTAACATTTGTTATGTTCAAATTCCATATTAAAAATACGTCCAACAGCCCCAACCTATAGCTAGTGTTGCTGTGATCAATCCTCAGTTTGGTTCTTACACCCAAGCTAGTTCAAATCTCCTTCTAGGTCAATCCAGTCCTTTCCCTTGTTAGTCTGGTACTCCGTATCAGTATTTTCCTCAAGGTCAGTACCAGCATCCCAAATATGGGCCTCAAACTAGTGCTTCATATCATAAATTTACTCAGTATCAGCAGGCTCATCCAGGACCTCAAGTTTGACCCTATGCTCAACAAGGACCATAGGCTGGACCTCATGTTCAGCAGGGACCACAAGCTAGACCTCATGTTTAGTAGGGGGCGTAGACTAGACCCTAATTTTAGCAGGGGCCACAAACTGAACATTATGTTTAGCACAGACCTTATCTTGGATCCCATGTCTAGCAAGGTCCATAGCCTTAGTTCCCATAGGGGCCATATCAACAATCCCATCCAGGTCCCTATTAGCAATATTTGCAACAAGGTCCTTACCTGCCATGGGGGAAATATGAATATCCGAGTCAGAATCCACCCTATTGGTGGCAGAATCCTTATCAATCAGGTTGTAACCCCTGACCTTTCTCTCCTCATAATTTTCATTTACCGATATTGGCTACATTGGAATTGTTGGATGTGTTAAATCTCACAAATGACCCCATCCAACATTAGTTGCATTGGTTTCCGATTCTAACTAATATTGCAGAAGATTGTTTGAAGTTCGAAGGAAAATATGGGGAAGACCCCCAAACCCATGTTATGACATACAATTTGTGGTGTTCCTCTAGTTCTTGGGTGGAATATTCAATTCATATTTGTCTTTTCTAGTGCACTTTGACTGGTGTTGTGGCCAAATGGTACATATATCTCCCTCAAGTAATTTTATTCAATTTAAATTCCTTAGCTATGGCTTTCCTCACTCACTTCCAGTTGCCTATCCAATATGAAACCGACACCCATTTTCTCAATTCATTGAAGCATTCGAGTGCTATGCATATCTCAGATCACATCCATGAATGGCGACATTGTCGTAGCCTTATCAAATTTTATATCCTTGATCATTTGTTGACTGAATGGTTCACAAAATCGTTCTTTCCCAATATTGAAAAAAATCTTCCAATGGGATGGTGTATCACAGAAGAGGAGGCCATCGCTAGAGATGACGGACATCATCGTTCCTCTTTTCTCCTGATTCCAAGTAACATCTCCACCTGTCTAGGATCCCATGCTTTGCCGGTACCGAATGACCCACCTTAGAATCTAGGTTTGATTCATGAAGTGTTGTCTAAGGGAAACATGGTAAATATCACTCTTACTATTCTGATTGACATCTCTGTTAAACCAAGGATCGTTGAGAATGTGCCTATTGGTGCGTCTTGTTCTCCTAATGAGATCAATATCTATAAGGAAAATTTTCAGGAGTTTTGTGATGTATTTATTTGGTACCATGAATAAATGGTCGACATTGGTCCAAGTATCATGGTGCACGAAATTCCAACAAATCTGGAATCGAAGCCCGTTTGCCAACGACTTCGTCTTGTGCATCCGAGAAAGGCTCCCACTATAAAGGTTGAAATTTAAATAATTCTTAAAGATGGTTTTATCTACCCCATATAACTGACAGATTGGGTCTCCAATATTGTTCGTGCCAATAAGAAGCAAGGAACCATTAGGGTTTGTGTTGATTACTGTGATATCCATCGAGCTTGTCCTTAGCAAAATTATCCCACTCCATTTATTGATCAGATCATTGATGAATGTGTCGGGAGTGACATATTTTCCTTTATGGATGATTTCTCTCGCTACAACCATGTTAACATCACTCCTGCTAATCAACACAAAACCGATTTTATCTATCCATGGAGGAATTTTGCCGATAAGAAGCTCCCTTTTGGCTTGAAGAATGCCAGAGCAACCTTCCATGATCCAATTTTAGAATTATTAAAATTGTATCGAAATTACTTAGTCGACCAAGATGGTTATTCGACATTTGGTAATTATCAATTATGTAATAATTAAAGTATTAATCAAGATGATCATTAAATTTGTGAAGTTCAAATGTGTGACATCGATCGACATCAAATTCAAATGCGACTCCAACAAATTTTTGAAAGCGCCAGTCAATGACATCTTCAAATCGATCTACGACAGAAACAACCAGTTTGTCAAAAAAGACTTATGTAATAAAACTTGTCCAAAGTCTTTATGTAAAGGTCAAAAATGTCTACAGTCCACTTTTGTAAACCTTAATGGAAAAAAAAGATCCTAAGGTAAAAAGGACTTAATTTAAAATCCTAAGTCCTAAGTTTAAGTCCTAAAGATTAGTGGTAAGTGTCAAAGGAAAATACACTTTGTAAAAGCCTAAATCTACTCCTAGGGAAAAATGTCAATTCAAGTCCTATTCCTAAGTTTTCTAAACTTATGGACTCAAAGTCCCTAGCACAAAAATTAAGCCATGAACCTTTGAAAAGGTTTGAAGGATGGGATGTTAAAACCCATCAAGTCAAATTATTAAAAGGTTTTATATTAAAGTTTAAAAAACCTACCAAAAACCTTATTGTAAGGTTCGGAGGTCAAAGACCTTTTTAAAGGTTGAATCATCGAGTCTAAGGTCCATGGTGTAAAACCTTTGTTAAAAGGTTTGATGAAATGTAAATAAACCTAAGTCAAAGTAAGAATGTCGAATTTGAGAAGTCATATATTATATGGCAAGGCGCATTGTAAAGTTTCGAACTATGTTATAAAGTTCGAATGACAAAGGCTCGGGATATGTTGTATTTAAAACATAATAAATACACCCACAAAGTTGCCAGACCGCAGGGTTTAAACCACATCGGAAGGTGTTTCAATGTGAACAAGTTTACAACTGTAAAACTACAGAACCATGTTAGGCAGTCATGTGACCAGAGTTTGGCAAAGCCACGTCAGAAGACCGCAGCAAGAAATGATAAGCTGACAGTTGGTTTCATGTGACAGATGTCAAACTGCATCAGATAAGACGTGACCGCCAGGGCCACTAGAACCATCGGGAAGTTGCAATGTGAACAATTTGAAGACCAAAGAAAAGATTGCCAGTGAAGCTCGGGATGAGACCGTCGGGATAAGAGTCTTAAATGTCGCACAGAAACTCGCCTGTTCACACGTTGCAGTCAGCATTCCTCGCACGGTTAGCCTAACTGTCGGGCATAGATTTTTATTATAAAGTCTAATTATGGGTTTTTGATTTAATGTCAGCACTATGATAATGTAACCTTTATCCTAGGTTCATGAATGTGATATTGGGATTCGAATCCCTTATCACCAAATTATCTCAACAAGTTTCTAAATGCAACAAACAGAAGTTTGAAGATCAAGCCAACATGATGTGGAATGATTTCCATGTGGGCTTTCGAAGTGAATTAAGCATGAAGCTTAAGAACCTAATTAAGAAGGTTCATGAATTAAATTAAATTCAAAGACCTTGTGATCTTAACCAAAATCTTAATTTGGTTTATTGAAGATTGAGGAAGCATTTTTTGGCATGAATTTATGAGCTCCTATTGTATAAAAGAAATTATTTTTCTTTGTAAAAGGAGAGGGCAATTTTTTAAGAGAGTGTTGAGACTTTTTGAAGAGAGGAGTGTTGAGAGTGAGATCTCAAGAGAGGAGAGTTTTCCCTACTTCAAGAGGAAGTAGGCACTCTTAAAGAAGACAGATGATGTAATTGGAGAGTTTATTGCAGGTTATTGAAGGAGAAAATCCATCCTACTTGCATAAAGACAACATCGAAGTACATTGATAATCGACAAGATCAACTTCAACATTCTAAAACTCTTTCAGCCACCAAGCTGTCGAAGGTCCATAAAGCTTCAATCCTCAGTTTGTTTTAGTGTGTGAATCATCCATGTATTTTCTTATGTGTTGAAAGAAAAGAGTTGTATTAGTTAGCCTATTCAAGGGAAGGTCCATATTTGCAACATCAGTAGTGAAACTGATGATTCCTTGTATCATATTTCTCTCAGCTTAAAGAATACAACGGACGCACAATTCTGAGGTGAACCCAGAGACGTAGTCCAAGTGGGATGAACTCCGTCACAAACTTCTTTGTCTTATGGTATGGATTATGTGATTGATGTGAAATTGTTTAATCTAAACATACATAGATTATTTCATGCCTAAACAGTTAATGCACATAATAACTATTCAGTAATTCTGCCAATCACATGTTGTACAAGGACTAGAAATGATCTTCATTAAAATTTCACATTTTAATCACCTAAGTGTTAATTGCTATAAATTTATATAGACAGAGTCTGTAGAGGGCCAGGTAGCCTCTGGATCTCATCCTTTCTTTAAGGGTGACATATCCAGTAAATGCCCCTACAGTCAATCTTTGAAATAAAGCTAAGTAACTCAAGTTGTTTTTAGATCATTCCACTGATATATGTCTCATTCATTCCATGAAATCAATCATATAGTTCAACCATATCTCGACAACCTTCCTGCTCATTCCACGAAATACCGAGATCACCCAGAGCACCTTATAACTATATTCCTACGCTGTCAACACTATAATATTAGGTTAAATCCTCATAAGTGTGTCTTCTACATCGAATGAAGCTAGTTTCTAGGCCTTGTGGTGTCTAAAGAAGGCATCTACATTGATCCTCTGAAAGTAGAGGCAATCATCAACTTGCCTCCTCCTTCCTCCATTCATCAACTACAAAGTTTACAGGGGAAAGCTAATTTCCTCCGTTGATTCGTACAAAATTATGTATATATTTCCGAAGGCTTTACATGCTTATTGAAAAACGGAATCTCGTTCCAATGGTATGAAATTTCTCAGAGCTCTTTCGATGCAGTAAAGCAAGCTCTCATCACGGCTCCATTGTTTCATCCTCCCAATTATCACTGCAACTATTGCTTGTATTTGGTCGCCGCTGGCAACACTATTGGCATGGTGTTGGTTCAAGATGATGACATTGTTCAGGAACTTGTAGTATACTACTTTAGCCATAATCTCTTCGATACTAAGACCAAGTATGCTCATGTAGATAAACTTGAATTGGCTATTTTTCATGTCGTTCAATGTTTCCGTCACTAAATTATCCTGCACAAAACCCTAGTGATTTCTTATTGCAACCCCATGAATTACATTATCACACGTTAGTTACCTAGGGGAAAATACTCCAAATGGATCATTATCCTTCAATATTTTGAGTTAGAATTCACTTCTGCTAAGTCGAAGAAATCACTGGTCTTAGTTGAGTTTATCTGTGAGATTCCTACCACGGATGATCTGACTCATATTGACAAGTCCATCCCTATTGAGAATCTATTTCTCATTATTTCTCGTGATCCACGGTATAGGGAAATCATCGTATATATGCACACCCAAAATTATCAGCTAGATCTATCACACTTTGAGTGAATACAAATTCACAACTAGTCCCAACCTTATTGCATCGTTCGGGACACCCTCCATCGTAATGGTGTTGACTTTGTCCTCCGTCATTGTTTGACACTCGAGGAAGCTAAGAAAGCTCTTAATGAATACCACTATGGGGCCTGCAGTGGTCACATGTTTGGTTACGCTACCACTCACAAGATCCTTCGTTCAAGTTATTTCTGGCCATATATTTTTAAATACTGCCTCATCGTAATCTGAAAATTCCATGATTTCCAAATTTGATATAGAAAATAGTGCACCTGACCCTCACCCTTGCACCCAGTAGTGATCGTAGGACCTTTTTTGAATGGGGGCATTGATTTTATGACCTATAACCCTTTATCAACCTTGGGGGCCATGGCTATACCATCGATGTGGTTGATTATTTCACTAAATGGGCTGAGGCGATGCCTACATATGATAATGAAGGTCTCACTGCGGAAAAATTATCATTTAATCGTGTCATAGGTTGGTTTGGTTTGGCAATCATTTTTGTAATCATCTGATGAAAAAGATTTCTGCTTAGTTGGGTTTACATCACGATAACTCCACCCATCACTATCTACAGACAAATGGCCAAGTTGAAGTTGTCAACAAAGTCTTGGTGACCATGCTTCAACACACAATTGGGAAGCACAAGCGATACTAAAACCTCATGATTTTCTTTGCTATGTGGGCATACTAAAACTTAGCTAAGACTACCACTCGATTCACACCATTCCAATTGGTGTACGGTCTAGATGCCACACTCCTGATTGAGTGTGAGTTTCCTTCCCTGAAGCTGGTTATCAAACTCTGTCCTGGTACTTCGCTAGAAGAGGAACATTTGTTATACCTCGAGCGTCTTGATGAGTCTAGAAGGCTTTTTGATTTAGTTCTTGAAGTACATAAATGATGAGTTAAGTTGCAATATTAAAAATCTATCACACCTCACATTTTCTCTAAAGGTGACTTGGTCCTACTTTATGACCAAGCCCATGATAAGTTGGGAGTTTGAAAACACAAGCCTATGTGGCATAGGCCCTAGATTATTCAACATGTTTTGGAACATGGAGCCTATGAGCTATCTGATTATGAAGGGAATCCTTTTCGTGAGCCCCAAAACAGGCTCTATTTGAAAAAATAATACGCTTAATCTTAACTTTGATAAATTTGTACATTAGTGTGTTATTCATTACTGTGATTTGAGTTTTTTTTTGGTCTGATTGTTTTCCTTGTAGACATGTTTCATTTTCTTACCTCGTGTTCCACTTGGTTTGCAGATGTCTTCAGATCACTACGTTGGTTTTGTTGATTGCACTTGCCATAGCACGTAGAGTATGTATTTTGTAGCATGGGCACTCTTTTCTCTTGATGGCGAGTCGGTTAATTTACAAGGCGTTTGTTTCGGTCAGACAACTAAAAATGTTTCCAAGTATAGTGCGGTGATCGAACTATTATCGGATGCCATTTATCTTTGGATAAGAGATTTCGTTTTTAGGTTGGACTCACATCTCATTGTGCTACAATTGAATGGGTGTTATTCTATGTGCAATCCTCAAATTTTGTGTATTTATTTACGTGTTATATTATTGGAAATTAATTTTGATTTCATTACATATCAACACATTCCAAGGCATTTAAATACATTAACATATTCATTAGAAAACCATGTATTAGATATTCATTTGCAGAATATGTAAATCAAGACGTCATTATGATACACAAGTAGCTGTATAAACATCAATATATATATATATATATATATATATATATATATATATATATATATATCTGTGTGTGTGTGTGTGTGTGTATCTATATATATCTATATATATGTGTGTGTCTGTGTGTGTGTCTATATATATATATATATATATATATATATATATATATATATATATATATATATTGGTCTGTAAGTTTGTTACATGCAAAAGATAAAAAAATATGTGTTATGTTACAAAAATGTCTCTTTGAGCCTACATCAGTACAAAATGTATAAACATGGCTACTATCCACTCTCATGGTCCTCATGGTAGTAGGTGTCTGGTTGAATTACTCCCTAGAGTAATGGAGGTAGTTTGCCTGGAGCACCGATAGTGTGTCTCTTGAAGCGCAATGGGATATCATCAAATGTGGGATACTTTGGGATGCCTCAGGTGAGGTCAACCAGGTTCTGCCCCAGCTCAACCAATGCGTCTACTCCCTCTTTATAATGAGCATCCTTTGTCGGATGGGCTACACGTCATGCAATCGGTGACATGCCAAGAGGTCTCTATGGACCCATATCTGTAAAAAAATCATAAGTTTATGCGTCATAACATAAATCAAAAGAATATAAAAATCTAAATATCTTTAAAAGCCACTTTTTACTTTCATTGGTCCACATTGTGTCTGGTGGGATCGGAAGATCCAGATCTCCTCTGAATTTGATGCCGGCATAGGCATAGTCCTCTACTATGATCATCTGACTCATAGAAAATTGAAGAAGGTTGTGGGGAAATCCATCTGTTGCCGTCCTCCATGTCTAGAATTATGTCACACTATCGCATCAGCCTCAAATACCTTTGTCCTAGATGATCGATCTCTAACCAATGATACTAGAACAGGGGTACTCTCTCCAGAAAGCAGGTGAACAGAATTGACCCATACCCGAACTGTTTTAGTCTCCTTGTCTTGCACTTGGTTAGCTGGCTCTTCATGTTAGCCAAAAACCCCTCGAATCAGTTGAACATCATTAGTGCCAAGGAATCCACCACATATGGGAACTGCTATTTCGTTGCCTCATGCAACACCTAAGCTCCTGCCACTCTGGTGATACAATGTAGTATTGTGCAGAGGGGGAGCACTCTAATGGACGATGTGTCTACCTCCCACTATCTGTCTTCCTTGCCCCGAGACAATATATTTGGATGAGCATGCTCGTGCTCTCACCTCCTGGGAGAGCACCAAAGATTTAGATTCTCTCTCATCACCTAGACAATCCGGTGATAAAATAGATGTCCATGAGATCTAGACCAATTTCTTGGTCCCCGATGATTAAAAATTTTGGTCCACATCCCATATATTGATCAAGTACAGGAGAAGCTCTAGTTGAGCTCTCAAGCCGGATGTTTGAAATAATTTCAACAATATGCACCTTAAACTCCCTAATTCAGAAAAATAATTGCTAAATGAAAAGGATGAAAATGAAAAGGAGGTTCAAAGTTCTTACCTGGTAGAGACAGATCGACAAATGGAGTTTCATATTGGCCACACTACTTATTCTAAATTCAGACGGAAAATGGATAAAATGAGCTTTTAAAAATGGAAAGGTGAAAATTATTTTGTTTTCTGGTCTATTTAGATATTTTTGAAAAAAATTTGCCAATATTTTCAAAAATTTTCTCAATATCCCTGATTTTTTCTATTTATGTGTAGTACAGGACTTTGACACTACTGATGATTGTTTTCGATGCAAAGGATTTGAATTTTATCTCTTTTTTGGGCTCATTAAAAGTTTACGAAAAAGGAACCCCAGGAGTCAACTTTCAACTCTTTTCTAACTCTAAAAAAAATGAAAAGATTTCAGAGTACTTGTCACTTCCAACTCATTAAAGTGAATGAATTGACGTGATTTCAGTATATGTTTAACCATTTTTTGAGTTGAGGCTCACTATTTAAGAAAAAGGAATACCTTGATCAAACATGGTCAAGAGGTTCTCTTCAACATAGTTTTCTACCTTTTTGGATTCGAGAGACTACTTATGAAAAGGGACATGATGGAGTTCCCTTTTTTCTTCTTTTCAAATTCCTTAAATATGAAAAGTTATCTAGTTTACCTTTCATTGGAATCATTAAATATTAAATGATGAAATTCTTGTCACCATGATGAGACCGAGTTCCTCCTTCCTAGGGCTCATTAAACTTACTAGGATGGATTCATTCAAAAAATGAACTTACATGCTCAACATATGTTATCTTCTTCACACTCGTTATAAAAAATAAAGAGGTACTCATTAGAAATAACTGGGGAAAATTGAAAGTGAACATCCTGTGTGTATTTTTGGCATCTTGTCACTCTTGAACATGACACTCATCTACAATTCGTGTCAGTTCAGGGACATCCTACATTTTTCACTTTGCCTCCATGGGTATAGGAAATCCGTTTTCCTCTTACCTGATTACCAATTTTTTCAACATGACCTCTGATCCTATTTTAGTCAAATGTTTCCACTCTCTAGAGTCATGTCACCAATATGTTCAAGAGAAGTCCTTTTTATCAAAAACCTTCTGCATATCTAGACTCCTCTGATACAATCTCGAATCACTCCTATCATCTTAAGATATCTGAAATTTCGTGTCGATGATGTGGGAATTATTATGGCCCTCCTTCGATGAACCACTTCCTGTCTACTTGAACTCATTATCCAAGAAGGTGATTTAGAGACTATTTTTAGTACCTTATAGCTTGCATGCCTCAATGGAAATTTATTCGTGTTCGATGACAGGTTCACAACATTGGCCTTCCATCGAATAATTATACAAGTGTTCAACTTAAACACATCCATTAACACTTTTAGATTGTGCTATTGTACCTTGAGGTACATTGCCATTATTGGTGGTCTCTCTCATGCCTGTTAACGGTTATCATCATTGACCGATAATCAGGCGGTTTCTACCATGTTCAACATAAACACATTTATTCACATGGCTAGATTCGTACATTTTGTTGATTAAGATTGTGGTGAAGACCCTTGGTCACTTCTGATTTTTGGTCTAGACTGCATGGTGTTATTGAGTATTCATGATTTTATACATGATCTTATCTATACGAATGGTTGCGTCCATTCCGCAAATCCATTTATATGATCTCTTTTACATAGGTGGCTGTGACCATGTCATGGGCTCATGTGTCATTTGATGCCTATTGCAACATTATCTGGTTAGGCATATCTATACTAGATATGTCATATATTGTAAATGTTTGATTTTGTAGGTTCTCTGAAGGTGGTATGCGTTATTTGCCTTGGTTCATAAATAATTTCATCCATCAATCCCTATTCTACCTTCATGCTTTAGGGGCATCTCTTACACAGTAATTTGTCACCATGCTCATTTCACCGTCCCTGATACTGAAATGCTCCGTGACGAATCCTCTGCAATGTTTCCATAATCAAGAAATATACTAACATATCCCCTTGAAGATACAAAGAAGACCTCCTTGAAATATTATTGGAGAAACTTGGTCAATTTCCTAGTTTCCTAGGTCAGTGCCCTTCCTAATGTCCTTATCCTAGTTCTGGCCCAATGCTGTCAGCGCCCTAATTTATCAAAAAACCATCTTGATCCCATTTTTGGTAGTTCTTCCTCAAATGGAGGAGAATATTCGACCTCTAAAATCTCATGGGTGGCAAGTTGGTTGTTGAGCAGAGATGATAAGGTCGAGCTATCTCATTTTGGAGCCTTGATCTCATCCATGGGGAATCATCCCTTAGAAAGTAGGCCTTCCTCCTCCTTTCGTGGGCTCCCAACCTCCCTCTCCTTGCTATAAATTCACATCCCTCTTTCCCTCAAGTTTAGATCTTGGTTGATCATTTCTAGACTCATCTGAAATCTCATTTGTTTGCATGTTTTCATCATGATTAATCCTAAGTGCACAGGAGAAGGAATGCATTTGGGGTGGGTGAAGGACTCAAATTTTCACCTAAGGTTGCCTCTAACATTAAGCCCTAGTTGTAAGATCTCCTTTTGTAATTTATCAATAATAACATTTGATGTTTTCTTTCTCTATTTGTCTACATGATTATGCAAATATTCTGGTACTCCTTGATTTTCTAGATAGCTATTGTTTACGTTTATGATATATTGTATCATGTTTGTTGTTGTCTCCTGATCATCCATAGGTATTCGTGCACAATCCATAGCAAAAATCAGGCCTACAAAGATTGTTGACCGAGGTCACCATCAACAAATCCAAGGATAGTGACTGGAAAAAGGTATTTATGTCTTTTTCCTCTTTGCATTGTAAGCATTAGTTAATAAATCTTATGTTATAAATAATATTGTGTTGCTAGACCAGCTCTAGGGCTAGAGAGATCGCCTTTTTCTGCAAAGGGGACTTATCTTGACAACAATAGGGGCCCAATTTCTCAGGGAAAAGCACAAGGAAATAAGATCTCAATAAGAGGAAAATTTTAGTAAGTCTGGGTTAGAGGCCTTCAATGAGCAGAGATATAGGTTATGCACTTGCAAGGTGTGCTTAGTTGAGAAAAGAAATTGTAATACATCTCTATTATTCTGATTAATGAAAGCAGGAATTGGGGTTTTTTGACGTGTTAAATTAATTCAATTGAAAACCTAGATTAGTGAGCCCGTTAAGTTAAAGAACAATAGAACATTTGTGGATGTTTGCATACTTAGTTGGAGCATATACACATCATTCACAGATATTTGTGTGAGTTCACTATAAAATAGGATATTGTGTTCCATACCAACCACAAGACAAATCCTTCTATATTATGGATCTTAAATTCTATATTCTCCCAAGTTTTAACAAGAAATACAATATCAATTTCTCTTGAGATCTAACTTAACATATCCCCCTTTTCTGCATTGAAAGCCAAAATAGTTCTAAGATAGGCGTTTCAAATGATGGTGTCATTTGGGATAACGATCAAATGATAATAATAAATAGTTCTAAATCTTAACTTGTATGACATGGCTTGTGTCACCCAGTTTACTCAATAAATTTGAGTTGGAGGAGTTAGAGCTCAGTTAAGCATGTGTGATTTATAATTTGTAGTAATCAAGGTTATTTATTTAAAGTTGTTTTCAGTTAAAATAGTTCAAAATATTGTAGGAAGTAGTGGAAGGTCAAGTTGTGCAGTGGGACTTTAGTCAAACTCGGTGATAATCTAGTTAACTGATAAATCATCCCAAAATAGCTGGCACATGTAAAGAATTCGAGTTCCCCAGCCTTGGTGGAGATTCCAAGCTGATGTAATATCATTTGCAGACTAGTCTTGAGTGTATAGGTGTTGCATGTAGTGAAATGATCAGCCTAAACTTAATTGGTGCAATCAATTTGAGGAATTTCCTAAATAATAGGGGCCTAATTCCTCAAGGAACAATACAAGGAAATATGAGCTCAAGAAGAGGAAAATTTTGACTAATTCTAGGTCAGATGCCTTTAGTAAGTAGATAGATAGGTTATGTACTTGCAAGGTGTGCTCAGTGAAAATGTGAAGTTGGGTTACACTTTTTTCCCTTTTTCGAGAAAAAAATATCATTTTTGTATGTTCTTCAAATTTCTGCGAGACAAAACAAATTTTCTGTTTAGAATTACATTTTACGATAGAAAAAAAGCTGTTAGAAATTTTATTAGCTTTAGATATTACTTATTTTTTGGAATTTTTATTACACATCTGATATGTCAACTTAACATTTATTTGAGTGTGTGTTATTTAACAATCAAAGGATTCATAAAAATTCATGTTGAAACGCGTTGGTGTATTCTTTGAAAACTTTTTGTTTTTGAGAAACAAAATGTGTTACAACAATCTAGATATACTCTACTTTGGTTTCGTTATATTTACAAAACCAACTGATGCATATCATAATTACTAGACTTTTTTGAACTCATCCAATATGAAAAAAATGCATATATTGAATATGTTTTCGCTCGCACAAACTTTCTCTACATATAACTTATAAACTAAAAATCTAAAAACTACCCATTACAAATGATGGACCATTGTAATGCACCATGATTGTTTTAAATTTTTTTACAGTGTATTTTGGAAGATACAAAATATCGATTTCATTGAACCATAATGACCTTCAGAAATTGTTTGCACCCATTTTATTACAAAATTAATTAAAATTACTACATATTTGTGAAATTCCATAAAAGTTATATTTCCTGAAAGTAGATTGAATTCTGCAAATGCTCGTGTTAGTTCCGATAGTTAATTCATAAAGTTTCATGGAGATTAATCAATCCAAAGTTGAATAAATGTGTTCATAATTGAGCTGTTGCGTAATTGCAGACATGTTAGATCGGCCAAACTTTTAAAACGTTCGACCGAATTTTTTTTTGTCCCGACGACCCGTCAATTCTAACGTCACAAAAGTTCGGCCGAACTTTTAATCGACTTTTACGTCGGCCGAAAAATTTGATGAAGCCTCTCCAAGAAAACATTTCGCGGCTATATAAATAGCCGAAAGCATAATAATTATTTTCACATAATTTCACACATTTCTTCATTTGGGCTGATATTGCAAAGGACTTTTTTTGGGCTTAATTTTCAAAGGACTCTTTTTGGCTTGATATTGAAAGGAAATTTTTTGGAGGTATGTGATTTTTTTAGATGCTTTTCATGCTTAATTTTCAAAGGACATTTTTTTGGAGGTATTTTGTTTTTAGAGGTTTTTGGGCTTAATTTTCAAAAGACATTTTTTGAACTTTTGTTGGGCTTAATTTTCAAAGGACTCTTTTTAGGCTTAATATTCAAAGGAGATTTTTTGGAGGTGTTTTTTAAAGTGATATTTTTTTAGAGGCTTTTTGGGCTTAATTTTCAATGGACATTGTTTGGAGGTATTTTGTTTTTAGAGACATTTTTAAGAGGTTTTTGGGCTTAATTTTCGAAGGACTTTTTTTGAGGGTATTTTTTAAAGTGACATTTTTTAAGAGGTTTGGCTTAATTTTCAATGGACACTTTTTGGAGGTATTTTTTAAAGTGACATTTTTTTGGAGCACGTGTTTTGGGTTGAAGTAAATATTTTATAATGATTTTTTAAAATGAATTTTTGTCTAACTTTTTAAATGATTTTTTTTTGCAGGGCTTGGAAGGATATATTTTGAGCTTCATTTCATTTTTAGAAGACATTTTTTTCTTGGATTTTTTAAAGTAAGTGTTTTGTGTTGAAGTATGTATTTTTTGAAAAAAATTTAAAATGAGTTTTTTCAAATTAAATATTTTATGATGCTTTTTTTAATTGAGTTTTTGTCTAAATTTTTTAAGGAAATGTTTTGAGCTTCATACTCAATTATCATGGGAAATCGAAGGAATTGCAAGATAAAATATGATTGAACAAGATACCCCGAGGAACGTAGAGAACATGGGAGAAAATATGGAAAAAGAAAAGAGAGAAGAACACTCAAATATTGAAAGGGAAAATCAATCTTAACTAGAAGTTGAAGCAGGTATGTAAATGTAAATATTATAAATTTGATATTTAAGTTTTTCCTAGTGTAAATTGTGAAACTTAATTTTTATTTAATGAACTAAATTAAAAAATATTTTGCAATGTAAACGTAGAGATATTCCTCAAAACATTAGTGATGAGATAAAAAAATTTGAAAGAGAAATTGAAAGAGATATTGAACCAATGATTGAAGATGGTGGAAACACTACAAGGAAAAGACCCTCTAGCAGATGTTTTTGAGGAACCCTTATAAAAATACCCCATACATCTGTTTCTAAGTGGAGGTTACTAGAGGAGGTTGGTGGGAGGAGGGTTTTGTGGATTTTTTCAACTCAGTGTGCTTATCATCCGAAATCGCACAGGTGCTCTTTACAAGCGAAAGCACCAGTGTGCACGAAACATTTTCACATTGGACACCATGTGCTCCGTACACACCCACCCGGTGCATCATATTACTATGGAGCATTGGTGCTTCACAATTCTTCCGTGCTGTTTCATCATAGAACACCGCGCCAAAATAAAAACCGCCTGGTGCAGTATTAAGAAACTGCACCGGTGCATTATAAAACACTGCGCAAAAACATAAATCGACCAGTGTGTTCGTAAGAAACAACACCGGTGTTCCTATAAAACCCGCGCACTGGAAAAGGGTTAAATAAAAAAAATATGGCCAAAAAACCACATTTTTCACTTTTTTCAGTGCTCCAGAGCTCTCAATTTCCAGTGCGCTCTACAAGAGAAAGCATAGGTGTGCACAAAACATTGGCACACCAGACAATGTGCCTCTGTGAACACCCACTTTGTGTGTCCTATTATTGTAGAGCATCGATGCTTCACAACTCTTCTGTGCCGGTGCAACATAAAATACTGCGCCAAAATAGAAACCGCTCAATGAGGTGTTAAGAAATAGCACCGGTGCATCATAAAACACCGCGCCAAAATAGAAATCAACTGGTGCATTCGTAGAAATAGCACCAGTGCACCTATAAAACCCGTGCACCGGAATAGGGAAAATTAAAAAAAAATTGTGTTCAAAAAACCGCATTTTTCACTTTTCTTAGTGCTCAATCACTGGTGCACTCTACAAGAGAAAGCACCAATCGCACAAAAAATTGGCACATCGGAAACCATGTGCTCCGTCCACACCTGCCCAATGCATCTTATTACTGTAGAGCACTGGTGCTTCATAACTATTCCACCCCAATGCATCATAAAACACCATGCCAAAACAGAAACCGACCGATGTGGTGTTAAGAAACTGCATCGGTGCATCATAAAACACCGCACCAAAACTGAAACCACCCAGTGCGGTCTTATAAAACCACCCTGGTAAGCTTGTAAAACCCCGCACACCAGAACAAGGTTAAATAAAAAAAAATTACAGCCAAAAAACCGCATTTTTCACTTTTCTCAGTGCTCCAGAGCTCTCGAGCACTGATGCAATTTATCCTTGTCTAAGCCGCCATGACATCGGTGCTCCCATTTCACCCATTGCACACACTGCTGCTATGCATTGCCCACCAATCTCTAGCTTGCATTTTGCAAAACAATGGGCAAATTTTCTTTTGCAAATTCTATAACCAATATGCCTCCTCGACGGAAAAATGTACAGGTATTTTTCTTTTTTTTCCATAACTAACCTTTTTGGCGGATTATAATTTCAAATAGCCTTAAAATTAACCAGTTAAAATAAAAAAAAATTTGGTGCAATGCGCACGAGCCGTTCGGCTCGCACCAATAAGCGGTGCTACCTGTAAAATTTACAGGCCACACTACAACCGGTGCTAACGGTATCTGCACCGTGTCTAGAGTGGTACCAAAAGCCGCCCCGCGTTATTTTAAAATTTAAAAAAAAAGTGTGGTGTAGTCATTTAGCTGGTCGCATTGTTGGCCATGGGAGTAGCAACGCGGTGCGTTGACAAAAATATCTGCCCTGGTGTCTGTCAGCGCACCGCATTTGGCATTCCGAGAGGGTCAATGGTGTAGCTTGCTAAAAGACTGCACCGATGACTATGTAATTTTTCAGGAGGTTGGTGCGCTGACACAAATATACGCACTGGGGCATATATTTTAGTCAGCGCACCGCTCTTTTGACACCATATATAGTCAATGGTGCTTTAAAATTTTTCAGGCCCACCGCATATGGTGCATTGTATGTCATCTGGGGCATCGCCCCCGGTGCACTAGAAACAAAATCCGCACCGGAACCGGTGCCTGAATATTTTTGTGGCGCACTGACTGGTGTGTTTTTTTTTCCAAAAAAAAATATATTTGTATATTCCTAAATACATGTCTGATTTAATAATTTTTTATTTATTTAATATGTCAATGATTTAGAGAGATAATGAGGAACAACAACAACAACAGACAGAGAAGTATGACATGGTTCACCTATGGGAGGCACGAGAGAGGGAGAGATATGTGTACCCTCGACCTATTAAAATTTATACCCAGGGGCTCCTAAGGCAGGTACGCCTCCTCAAGTTATATGAGGAGGATATTTTCCTAAAGGCCCATAGTGTGTTTTTGAGACATCTTATCTGCAGGAAGAATGCCCACCGATAGGCTTTCTAGGCCGGTCCTAACCAGTGGTACACACCCACTGAGGAGGATATATATTTCATTACAGGGCTATCAAGGATAGGGGTGGATTTTCCCTCATTCCCAGAGGTTCCAGCTGGTTATGTAGCAGGGAGTCAGTTTGTTTTCTCCCAGAGATACATTGGAGCATCAATACTGTCTCCTGCAGAGTTTTAGGTCGCTGGAGGTTAGTTATGTATTGGTGCATTTGGTAGGGAGGAGGTGTAGTGTCTCTCACTTATCATTTCGACCATTTTGCACAACACAAGTGATGAGAAACGCATTACTTTCTCGCTTATATATTATGTTGATTCTTTAGTACAGGAGCCACGACTTGTCAGGTGGTCTGCCATTTTTTTGTGGTAGTTATGTGCAGCCTTAGATAGATGTCGTGCTCATGCATAAGAGAGGGTCAGCTTCCCTTTTTCTTCAGAGATTTTCTATTTATTTTCTGAGAGGTTTCCAGAGATGAGGCCTATTTTTTTTTTACAGCCTCGTAGGTCAATTTTGGAGGCACGTATGCACATGTGGGGGCAGATGATGCCTAAGAGGGGAGAGATTATGTTTCTAGCCAGGATATCACATGATGCACCGAAATTACTATCTAGGGTTGACGAGATGCATCCCTTCATTATGGTCCCCTGTCCTTATGCTAGATTGGATTGGCAAGGGTGTGCCAACATCATCCTCACAGATGATGAGCCTCCAGAAGATAGAGGTAATATTAATGTTTTATTTATATTTATTCTAACATGTTATTTAACTTGTTTTTGTTAAATTGTGTAATGAAATTGTCTAATTATTGTTGTGTACTTGTATATATTTTGTAGACATTGGCTCTTTTGATGGCCAGGAGATGCTAACACCACCACATGATCTAGGTGTGGATCTTGATGACAATGAGGGCATTCCAGATGCTGAGGATCATCAGGAGGCTGGTGCAAAGAGACATTCTCCTGGTGGTGCGTTGATACCACCTTTTGCTAGGTGCGGTCGACTAGATACTAGATACAGGGTGGAGTTGGGTGACCAGCTCATTGCATTGATTTTTGAGGTAGGCATCAGGCCCACTCATTACAGAGACATATAAGATGATGATAAGCTATTACAGATGTGGAGAGGCATGTCATGTGACATGTATAGACTGATGCGGCATGTCGTAGGAGCTACGACAATTGTTACGCGACTGGGAGGATTGTTGCACGTTATAGGCATGGTCGAGCTGCATCACGTGATGGACAGTCCGCGAGTAGTGACTCATCATCTCATGATTGTTCACTTCACACCATGCCAGATATGTTCATTTAATGTGCAACAACTTGCAGATAGATGTGTATGTGATAGCATGAGTTATTTGACATGAGATGTATATTTGATATTTGTGTTTTGATGATGTTAATATATAATGTTAATTGTGTTTTTTTAGATGATCATGATCATGATGATGTTACCGGTTTTGAATGTGTTTTCTAGTCGAATATGATGTTTGTACAATGGTTATCATGATTGTGATGTTTATTAATTAATTTAATATTAAATGACCATGATATTTATTAAATATTATGTCGTGATTGTAATTGAAATTGAAATTTTAATTGTATGTAAAATTGTATTTGTAATTGTAATTGTAATTTTAACTGTAATTGTATGTAAAATATTTAATGTAAAATTTTAATTGTAATTGTAATATTTATTTTTTGTGAAATGATTGTAATTGTAATTTTAATTGTAATTGTATGTAAAATATTTGTAAAATTTTGATTGTATTAATGTGAAATGATTTTATTAAAATATTTAAATTTGTAAATTTGTAAATAATTGTAAAATAATAAATCTAGAATAATATGAATTTTTGTAACATAATAAAGTTTAGAAAAAAATGCAAATAAATTCATGTACTTTAGAATTATCATTATTTTACTATGATCTTACATACCAAAAAAAAGGAACTTTATACAGTCCGATGCAGTTATCATCATAACATGCACCAGTGTATCTTAGTACTAAGACACACCAGTTCTTCACAACTCTTATGCATCGATGCATCATAAAACACTGCGCCAAAACATAAACCTCGATCTTAAGAAATCGCAATGGTGCACCTATAAAACCCCATGCACCAGAACATGGTTATTCTGTAAAGTGCAGTATTGGAGTAGCGGAGGGTTCGAATCACGGGAAAGAATTTTTCTAAGGAGATGAGGGTTTGAAAAGAAAAGAGTTCAATTTTCGGCTGAGAAGTTTATAGCAGAGAAAATGAGTGATTCAAACAGAAATATGGAAAAAGATGCTTACAAGGATTCATACGACTACAAAGCTTGACAGAGTACAAAAGGAGAAAAGGAGTACAGGCTGAGAACGACAGAGAGCATTTGGTTGAGGTCGATGATAGGGTTAAGAGGTCCCATGATGGAGAAATGGAGAGTAGAGTTGATGGCAGATAAAGATCAATCGAGGCAATCGATAAATGTTAGGTCCCTATATTACTAGTATAGTCCCTTATTGTTATTAGTGTAACCCCCTTATTGTTGTTATAATACCCTTGTAACCCCCATTTTGTTATTATTGTGCCCTTAAATTATTATTGTTAGGTCGGCTAGGATTACATTGTGGCCCAATCAGATTACATTATGGCCACATGGACTCCCATATATAGAAAGGAGGTTTTGTAAATTGTATCATCGAAGAATTGTTCATTTATGTAATGTATTGGAGGTTTCCCCCTTGAAGTGGCTTATTTCTAAGGTGTTGATATCTCTTTTCTTCTATTTTTGAGCTGGTTACACAACATTTGGTATCAGAGCTTTGGATTCTAGGGTTTCGTTGCTCTAAACAGGTCATCGTGGAATTTTCGCTATAAATTTTTTTCTATGAAGTTTCAAAAGCTGAAATTTTTAGGGTGTGAAGCCGAAATCCCGAGGAAGATTTTCTAAAAATTTCAGAGCTTGGTTCCCAATAGTTTTGGAGATATGATCTGTGGAAGTTAGGTATTTTTTCGGGCTCCTAAACAGGTCATCATGGAATTTGCACTATAAAATTATTTCTACGAAGTCTCAGAAGCTGAAATTCATCGGGTGCGAAGCTGAAATCCTGAGGAACATTTTCAAAAAAATTTAGATCTTGGTTTGCAATATTTTTGGAGATATGATCTGTGGAAGGTAGTTCCTTTTCATGCTCCTGAATTTCATCTCAAAGAGGTGATCGTGGGAAAATATTCATAACTCTCTCTCTGAGCATCGGATTGGAGTGCCGTAAAAATTGGTCACTAGTAAATGGAATTTAGTTTCTTGGATATCAATTTCAGAGCTGAAGGACAAAACAATGACATGTGGCAAGTCGTACAAGTTCACTGTACTGAACCAGTCCATAATTAGGTCATTGTGAGAGATTGGACACAAATTTTTCTTGGAGAATCCAAATCAAGTCAGACCTTCAAAAGATAATTCAGAGGGCTACATCAGTACTAAAATTCAAATATTGAAGTGCTTAAATTACAGAGATAATCCAATTTCAATATCGAGCTCCTCAAAAGCAAGAAAAATGTGTGTATTTTTTTTGCAAATTGCATAAGTCTTGTTTGAAGAATCAATTTGAATTGATTCCAAGGGCATATTGTAGAATAGATATCAGTATTGGGTTCTAAAATATTCCCTGTAAAAATAATTCAACACCCATTTCTTTTGAAAGTCGTCCAATCAAAGGAAAGTATTTACATAAACCTATTTATGAGAAGGAAATGCTAGCAATACTGCATGCACTAACGAAATGGAGAACTTACCTAATGGGAAGACACTTCAAGGTAAAAACTAATCATGATAGTCTTAAACACTTTTTGGAACAAAGAATATCTTCAGAAGAGCAGCAAAAATGGGTCACAAAGATGTTGGGTTATGACTTTGAAATAATCTACAAAAAAGGAAAGCTTAATGTTATTGCAGATGCACTCTCAAGAAAGAATGAAGAGGTGGAAGCATTGCTTTGTGCCATTTCTATTATCCAACCAGATTGGATAACCAAAGCAAGAGATGAATGGAAGAAGGACAAATATGTATGGACACTCATTCAAAATTTGCAGCAAGATCCTAGTACATCCGATACATTTAGTTGGAAAAATGATTCCTTATGGTACAAAGATCGCCTATATCTTTGCAAGAATTCCCAACTAAAACAAAAGATTCTTCTGGAATTGCACACTTCTCCTTTAGGAGGACACTCAGGATTTTTAAAAACTTACCACAGGGTGAAGAAAGAATTTTTTTGGGATGGCCTTAAATCTGATATTCAAAAGTTTGTGGCGTAATGTTTGGTTTGCCAGCAGAATAAAGTGGAAACAATTAAGACCCCGGGACTTCTACAACCTTTATCCATTCCAAGTCAACGTTGGGAGGAGATTTCAATGGATTTTATCACAGGTTTACCTAAGTTCAAAGGAAAGAGTGTCATCATGGTGGTAGTTGATAGACTTACCAAGTATGCACACTTTTGTGCATTATCTCATCCATTTAAAGCAAGTACAGTTGCTACTACATTTATGGACAGAATTCAAAAGCTACATGGAAGCCCAAGGGTTATTGTGGGTGACAGAGATCCCATTTTTACTGGAAATTTTTGGACGGAGTTATTTTCTTGTTTGGGTACTCAATTAGCTCATAGCTCATCTTATCATCCTCAATCCGATGGTCAAACCGAGATAGTAAATAAATGTTTGGAAGGATATCTTCGTTGTTTTGTATCTGATAAACAAACACAATGGGTCAAGTGGTTACCTCTCGCTGAATGGTGGTATAACACTTCCTTCCATACTGCAGCAAAATTGACCCCATTTATGGCACTTTATGGATATCATCCACCATCCATCACATCATCTTTAAGGGAAAATTCGAAGGTTCAAGCAGTGGAAGATCACATCGAGCATCAGCAAGAAGTTCTCCAACTCTTGAAGGATAACCTGAATTTGGCACAAAATCGAATGAAACAACAGGCAGATCAACATCGCAGTGAGAGAAGTTTTGATGTAGGAGATTGGGTATTTTTATGGATACAACCATACAAACAAATGTCCCTCAAGAAAGCTAAGAAGGATAATAAATTATCGCCAAAGTACTATGGTCCTTACAAGGTGTTGCAAAATATTGGTACTATGGCATACAAATTGGAGCTTCCTGCTTCTTCGCGAGTACATCCATTTTTCCATGTTTCATGCTTAAAGAAGGTTATAGGTGAAAATCTTCCAGTTCAAACAATATTGCCAGAACTTGATGAGGAAGGAAAAATCATATTGGAACCTGAAGTGGTCATGGAAACAATAACTCGACAGCTACGGAATCGATCAATTTCAGAGTATCTCATCAAGTGGAAGAACTTACCCACTGAAGATTCTACATGGGAGGATGAGAATTTTATACAGAAGCACCCAGAGCTACTCAAGCATTGAGGACAACACTTTTTTGAAGGAGAGAGGCATGTTAGGTCCCTATATTACTAGTATAGTCCCTTATTGTTATTAGTGTAACCCCCTTATTGTTATTATTGTACCCTTGTAACCCCCATTTTGTTATTATTGTGCCCTTAAATTATTATTGTTAGGTTGGCTAGGATTACATTATGGCCCACTAGGATTACATTATGGCCACATGGACTCCCATATATAGAAAGGAGGTTTTGTAAATTGTATCATCGAAGAATTGTTCATTTATGTAATGTATTGGAGGTTGCCCCCTCGAAGTGGCTTATTTATAAGGCGTTGATATCTCTTTTCTTCTATTTTTGAGCTGGTTACACAAAAATAAAGCCAATAGAAACCATGAAGGGAAGGATTATCATTCCCTTAAGGACCGCACAAAAATATCAATTGATGTGGTTGATCGGGCTGGTAGTTCCCATGAAGGGAAATATTCTCCAGAATGCATTTAAAAGCGGCTAGGAGTATTGTCTAAGATTCGGTTGGCTTACATAAACTTTTACCAGTAAACTTGACGTCACATAAAATCACATCTTTGGATTTCAATTGAACCTGATCAATGGTATCTCTAACTTGTCTGAGTTGTGGTCTTGTGAATGAAACCAGTAAAAAGTCTGCTTGTATTATAAATGGAAATCAAGTGACCATTTATGTGTGAAGAAAAGCATATATACCTACACCTACCATACTTCCACCTATAAATCGGTTTCCCATTGGAAAAGCTAATGTAATAGCCCATTTTGCAATGTCTTTCCTCTGTTCAACCCTATACTCATTTTCTATGGGAAACAATTTCCTCCACATGTAATAACTGCATCATATAGTCAAAAATCTATCTTCTTCTGCTAATAAATGCAGAATTAATGATGGAATCGTTGTCATTTCTCCCAAAACATTAAAGGTCAGTTTCTCGTAAAACATAGATTGTACAATTTTTTTTAAGATCAAGATAGAAAGCACAAAGGAGAAAAGAGGAAATTAGATGCCAAGATGGAGGAGGAACTTACAAATGAGCAAGCAGATCATGGTCGGTCAGCAAGGAGATCATGGGACACATTTTCTTGTTGCAGGTTATGGAAGGTTTAAGTTTCTTTTTCTGAAAGAAGAAGAGGTGTAGTTTTGAAAATAAATGGACCAAAGTTTTTCACAGCAAAATTTACATTTCCAACATGTCTAAAAACTAAAATATCTCCAAATTTAATAAATTTTTCAGAAACAAAACTTTCCCAACCATTTGTGAAAACTTCCCACGTCTTAGCATAGCACAGGTTCACATGTCACAATCGCACACTTGGGCCCTGTAGCATTGCATCTTCACACACCCCACATTGCATGATATCCACATAATCTGTGGGGACCTCCTTCAATAAACAAAATGCATTGGAAGAATAGTTATTTTCATCAAGAATTTATCCAATTCCAATTCTCAATTCTAATTCTATTTCTAATTCTATTTCTAATTCTCAAGAATAAATAAAATTCTAATTCTCAATTTCTATGGTTGGAGTTTACTAAATTTTGGTGTACACACCTAAAATTAATTTCGGTGCCTTAACCGCAAATCGGTGCTACTGTACATATAACCACACCAGCGCCGATGGTACAACTGGACGCACTGGTGCCGGTGTTAGAAATGGACGCATCGGTGCGGTACCATTAAGTAACACACCACTAACGAATAAATGCAAATAAAAAAAGTGCAACTCTATTTTCTTTAAGTGAAAAAAAAAGAGGAAAATTAAAAAATGGGTGGCAAAATATTTTTGAAATTATAATTTCATAAAATAATTCTTTAAATAATAAACACTTTTAATTATTTCACTATTTTTGCTAAAATTTTCAGCCAGAGATTTGCAAGAGACATACGTAGAGCAAGAGAGCACGAGAGAACTGTGGAGCGATGAAATATGTTTGAACAGAAGTATTCAGACAATCATAAACCAAAACTATGGTGATTCAAACCCTGTATCATAGAATTTCAAACAATTGGAATGATTACAACTGATTATTTTTTTTTACTTTTTCTGCAGTTTTATCAATTTTTACCCTAAACCCTTCATTTTTTTTTTGTTTCTGCCCTTTCTTCTCCCTGTTTCTATGAGTTCAGAATTGGGGCTTTTCATTTTATATTTACATCGAACCCACGTGACGAATTGCATAGTCGGATCCCAATCCATTAAGCCCTTGCAAGAATTTTTTTGTTTTTTTTATCGGTGCGCCCTGTGTAACCTATCGCACCGGTGTGCTGTATTATACAGCACACCATGCAAGTACTGTGTAGTAAAAAATTTGAAAACAATTTTCTTAAATCAGTGTGCCATATCTGAAATAGGGAACTGATTCTCCATGTTACGAGGATAGCACTGTATGGTCAATTACACTATTTGTGTGGTGCGTTTATAATACCCCGACGCACCGTATGGTCTATTATACTATTCTGTGGTGCGTTTCGAATACCCCCATGCATTGACGTCGGTGCGTACAACATGAAAGGTGCACTGGTTTCTTGAGATTTATTTTTTACATGAAAAGTTGACAATTTATTTATAAATATATTAATGAATAATATGGTACAGGTTTTAGATTGATAAAGAAATGACTGACAAAAGATCAAGTAACAAAAATACTGATAACACATTTAGAAAAGAAAAAAAGGCAAGTTCTTTGTAAATTATTTATAAAAAATATTATTTTTGACCTATATTTAAGTTTAACTAATATGTATTGTTTACTGTGTGTCATGAAGAGCCACAAAATGACGAAGCTAAATAAGATTATTCCTGATCTAGGACCAGAAGAGCGTAAAAACTTGATGGAAAAATTGGAAAAGGATGAATCAGGTGAATGAAAAAATACTATCGATCCAATCTGAGTTTATTTTTTTAATTATAATCATTAATAATATACTTAAAATTATTAGATAACATGTGTCAAACAGTCTATTAATTCACATCCGCTTAATGTTCTACAGAGACCAACAACTCAAAAAAGGGAATGTTGTTCTAAGAAAATAAAAAAAATAGAACATTAAAATGAAAATAAGTTTCTCCTTAGCTCATCTGGAGCGGTGCTGGAGGTTAACAAAAGGGGGAAAAACTTTTACAAAAGTTTGAGGGATCTATTGGAACGAATGTATAGACGTTCTTTCCACTTACAATACAAAAAACAAATCCAATGATTCCAAGAACCAAATTTTATCTAAAATACAGGAAGAGTTTCTAGAGAATTGGCCAATGAGACATGTTAGACTTTTAATAGCAAAAACGTACAACAACAAAAGAGAAGGAATGAAAAGTAATATTCCTTTAAGTGTTTGTCTAGAATTTTTTATAATATCACTTTTGTTATCTTTACTTTTCATATATCAATATGAAAATTAAATATTTTATTTTCATGTTACATTTTCAGGAAGATTATTAAAATCTCAAAAGATGAACGAGTTGATATAAAAAATATGCCAGCAGGAATGTCCAAAAAGGTGTACAAGGAGATGGTCAAAGAAATGGACAAAATTGCATCGTAGGAGGAGCCATCTCAACAACAACGTGCTTCAAATATAGTATGTAATCATTTAATTTTTTGATCATTAGGTACAATAAATAAATAATTTAGCATTAAATATTAATTTTCTAGAATTTTATTGCAGAAAAGAAAAGAAAATGGAACCCATTCAGCACATAAAACAGGACGACAAGGAAGAAAATGGTTGATATCTAAGTTTGTGAGTAATTGTTACTTCCTTATAACAACTTAACTAGATTTAATTTTTGTATTTTTTAAGTTTCTTTACAAAAATCATCATTGAATGTCTTCAAACAGGTGCTAACATACAAAGAATAACCATCAGAGGAATTGATTGAAATTGGGTTAAATATGGGTTGTGAGTATATGTTGGCATATCAGAAATTAATTGTGGAATCTGTAAGCATCTATCGATCTTGTTTTACTTAGCACTGTCTATAATTAATAGAACAAAAAATATTTTATATTGAATATATGATTTGTTATGGGGTATAAAAATTTCAGGAAACAAAGTATAGAATTGCGTCAATAGATGAAATTTTGAAAGCTGGCATGTACATGGTTTTGAAAGAATGTGTATAGTTTATGAGTCAATTGTTGCTATGGTAAATCATTTATTTTCAATTTACATTGATGTATATTATTTAATATTGCAATTTTCATTATTCTCACCAATGTATATACACTCATTATAGTTTATTTTTATTTTTGTAGATGGAAGGTGAAGAAGAAGAAAACAATCAACACCATGAACAAAACATTCTTGAAAATAACCCCAAGTCATAGAAGTGGCTCTAGCAGTGACATCAGTTCAAGCAAAGAATGGCGATCACTATGTTTTGATATCAAAGCAAGGTGTTGTATTTTTTGAAATATGTCTGTGAAATCAGACATTTTGTTTAATGTAATGGACATAGTGTCCCAATTGAAAGACAAAGGGATACCAATAAATGTCCCATTTTGTATGACAAAGGCTGTCTTATATATATATATATATATATATATATATATATATATATATATATATATATCTGTGTGTGTGTGTGTGTGTGTGTTTTAATTTATTATAATGCGTTATCCATTGTCGTTCTCAAATGCACTAATAAAAAATTAATTCATATGAATATTGTTATAAGATATATATGTGTCGAATTTTGATGAATAATGAATTTTAAAAAACCACAATACTTATGATATGATATAACAAATTAATCCAAATATCACATTCAAATACATTAATAAAAATTTAATTAATATGAATATTGCTATAATATGTGTTGACTTTTGGTGAATAATGAATTTAAAACAATCACAATAATTTCACTGGCACATGTCGATGTTTTTAAAAAATAAAAAATGAAAACCGGTGCATGTCAATTACTGTACACTGGTGCATTTGTATCATGAATTGCATCGGTGCGTTTCTGCGACTTATGGGCACCGCAAAAATACCAAAAAAAATTTAAAAATATAAGTGCATTTGTTGGTCTATTGTCTATATGTATCGATGTCATTGTACAACCTATGGGCACCACACGAATATCGATACCAATTATAAATCTCGGTGCGTTTGTGTGATATTACGCACCGGGGCATTTATGTGTCTATAAGCACTGGTGCATTTTTATGACCTATGGGCACCGTACGAATACAAATACCAATTATAAATCTCGATGAATTTGTGTGATACTACACATCGGTGCATTTCTATAAGTCTACGCACCAGTCCAGTGATATGACCTATGGGCACCGCACAAATCCCAAGACCAATTAGAACGGCCTCGTGCGTTGTATCACCAACACTACGCCTGGTGCGGTTTTATACCTTAACAACCCAGTGTGTTCTCCTTCGACTACCCCATGGCTCCTTCTACATGTACGCACTGGTGCGTTAAATCGAGAGTAGCGCACCGATGAAAAAAAACATCCGTAATAACTTCTGGCCACCCATTTTTTTTAGTTGTGTTGAATTTCTATTAAAAGCTCTGCCAAAACCTCTGTAACCATAAACGGATGCTGTAGAAAATGTTTTTTTGACAATTTTTGCCAAATTTATAACACTAAAAACCTCCTATATAACCTCCACTAGAGGGTCTTTTCCTTGTAGTGAAATTTTGAAATAAATTCAAGTGAAGAAATTGAATCACCAGATATGTATATATATGTGTGTGTGTGTGTGTGTGTGTGTGTGTGTGTGTGTGTTGAAAACATGTGTATTATTGAAATTATACATATTTATTAATTTAGTTATTTATTGAATATGTAAAATTATTATGTACATTTAATTCTAGTATGTAAATATGAAATCAATATCGATGATGAGATGTTAGAAAATGTTGACACTCACACATATAGAGATAAAAAAGCTGACCATGTTATACGATATCGTGTTTATTGCATTATTGATTCGTTATTCAAAGATGAAATTGTGGTAGTTCAAGCCCAATTGTTGAAAGGTCTCTTAACATCAAGGAAATTAAAAGAAGCTACGACTTTATTGGGTATTCAAAAATCAACAAAAGATAATAAAAAAATGAAGGAAAATATGATACAGAATATAAATAGTGCTCTAAAGTCAATTAGAAGATCTAGAAAGAAAATTGATGTAGATGCACATAGATAAATATATATATATGGCAGTGGTTTCATCAAGTACTAAAGAGAATCGCTTGGTAAAATCTATGGCACGAGCATTAGGAAACTCACAAAAAACATTTCAAAAACAACAGAAATTTCGGTTGCGAATAGATGTAAATGATGAACTCGCTTGTTGGACAACTATTTGTAGGCAACCATACAAAGATAGACTTGGAGAAAATGTTAAAAAATAATATATGAATATTGAATGAAAAATTCATGTGTTTCACCAAAAGAAAGGGATTTGATGCAAAGAAGAATAACACAAAATCAGTATGAAGAACATCCAAAACATTTCTTGGACACCACTCAGATAGAGTAGTTCAACAAGTTCAAAGAAGAGAATCATGAAATCGATGTCTCAATCAGTGCTTTTGTAAAACATTTTGGTAAGATTCACCTTCTCCTTCCATTATCCATGATTACATATCTCAAATTCTATGTGGAAGAGAAATCCATGAATGATTTTACCAAAAGGAATGTGTTGGTGGTAAAAAATGTGATGAATGTGGAAATTTGACTAAATTTCAAAACAAATATCGTACTGATATAAATGATCAATCATTGTGATTAAAATATTTCGGTGAAAATGACATCAAAGTAAATTTGGTCGATGCATTTCGAACCAGCCAATGTGGTTCATCATCAGGACAAGATGAGAAATCTGATCAGGGAACCCATTTAAATAGACAGTAAAGCTCCAACTAGACATTTGTAAAATAATGGCTAGTTTGACTAAATTAGGAAATAAAATCAAAATAATAATAATTTATTTATTTTTTAAAGAATAAATTAAATGTTTAATGTTCACAATTTGAATTTTTTATATTTATATTTATTTTTTATAAAATTAATAATTATTTAATATATTTTTGAAGAAAAATTTAAATGTTTACCATTTATATATATTTATTTTTTATTTTTAGAATAATAATTATTTTTTAATTTTTTTAATTTTTATTTCTATTTAATTATTTTTATAAAATAAATTAATTTAAAGAATAAATTAAATGTTTAATGTTTATAATTTGAATTTTATATATTTATATTTATTTTTAATAAAAATAATAAATATTTAATATATTTTTGAAGAAAAAATTAAATGTTTAATATTTATATATATTTATTTTTTATTTTAAGAATAATTATTATTTATTTGTTTTTATTTTTATCAAACTCCATCCTGGTACTTCGCTAGAAGAGGAAAATTTGTTATATCTCGAGCGTCTCGACGAGACTAGAAGGCTTGTTGCTTTAGTTCTTGAAGTACATAAACGACGAGTTAAGTTGCAATATTAAAAATCTGTCACACCTCGTGTTTTATCTAAATGTGACTTGGTCCTGCTTTATGACCAAGTCCATGATAAGTTGGGAGTTGGAAAGCACAAGCTTATGTGGCATAGGCCCTAGATTATTCAACATGTTTTGGAACATGGAGCCTATGAGCTAGTTGATTATGAAGGGGATCCTTTTCCTAAGCCCCGAAACAGGCTCTATCTGAAAAAATATTACGCTTAATCTTAACTTTGATAAATTTGTACATTAGTGTGTTATTCATTAGTGTGATTTGATTTTTTTTGGTTTGATTGTTTTCCTTGTAGACATGTTTCATTTTCTTAACTCATGCTCCACTTGGTTTGCAGATGTCTTCAGATCACTACGTTGGTTTTGCTAATTGCAATTGTTGTAGCACACAGAATATGTCTTTCGTAGCATGGGTACTCTTTGCTCTTGATGGCGAGTTGGTTAATTTACAAGGCGTTTGTTTCGGTCAGACAAATAAAAATGTTTCTGAGTATAGTGCAGTGATCGAACTATTATCAGATGCCATGTATCTTGGTATAAGAGATTTTTTTTTTAAGTTGGACTCACAGCTCGTTGTGTTACAATTGAATGGGTGTTATTCTATGTGAAATCATTAAATTTTGTGTATTTATTTACATGTTATATTATTGGAAATGAATTTTGATTTCATTACATATCAACACATTCCAAGGCATTTAAATACATTAACATATTTATTAGAAAACCATGTATTAGATAGACATTTGCACAATATGTAAATCAATACATCATTCTGATACACAAGTAGCCATATAAACATGCATATATATATGTGTGTGTGTGTGTGTGTGTGTGTGTGTATTGGTCTGTAGCTTTGTTACATGAAAAAGAAAAAAAAAGTGTTATGTTACAAAAATGTATCTTTGAGCCTACATCAGTAAAAAATGTATAAAAATGGCTACTATCCACCCTCATGGTGCTCATGGTAGCAGGTGACTGCTCAAATTACTCCCTAGAGTAATGCAAGCAGTCTGCCCGGAACATCAATAGTGTGTCTCTAGAAGTGCAATGGGATATCATCAAATGTGGGATACCTTGGGATGCCTAGCATGAGGTCGACCAGTTCTGCTCCAGCTTAGCCAATGCGTCTAATCCCTCCTTATAATGAGCATCCTCTTCCGAACAGGCTACCCGTCATGAAATCCTTGACATGCCGAGAGGTCTCTATGGACCCATATCTATAAAAAAATCATAATTTTACGTGTCATAACATAAATCAAAAGAATATAAAAAGTTAAATATCTTTAAAAGCCGCTTTTTACTTTCATCAGTCCACATTGTGTCTGGTGGGATCAAAATATCCAGATCTCCTCTGAAGTCAATGTCGGCATAGGCATAGTCCTTGACTATGATCAGTTGACGTTGTGCAAAACTGAAGAAGGTTGTGGGGAAATTTATTTGTTGCCCTCCTCCATGTCTAGGAATTATCTCACACCATCGCATCAACCTCAAATACCTTTGTCCTGGATGATCGATCTCTAACCAGTGATACTAGCACAGGGGTACTCTCTCTAGAAAGCAGGTGAGCAGAATTGACCTGTACCCGAACTCTTTTAGTCTCCTTGTCTTGCACTTGGTTAGATGGCTCTTCATGTTAGCCAAAAACCCCTTGAATCAGTTGAACATCATTAGTGCCAAGGAATCCACTGCATATGGGAACTTCTATTTCGTTGCCTCATGCAACACCTAAGTTCCTACCACTATGATGATACTATGTAGTATCATGCGGAGGGGGAGCACTCTGATGGACGATGTGTCTACCTCCCACTATCTTTCTTCCTTGCCTCGGGACAATATCTTTGGATGAGCATGCTCTTGCTCTCACCCCATGGGAGAGCCCTGAAGAGAGATTATCTCTCATTGCCTGGACAATCTGGTGATAAAATAGATGTCCATGAGATCTAGATCAATTTCTTGGTCCTCGATGATTAAAAATGTTGGTCCACATCCTAGATATTGATCAAGTACTTGAGAAGCTCTAGTTGAGCTCTCAAGCCGGATGTTTGAAATAATTTCAACAATCTACACCTTAAACTCCCTAATTCAGAAAAATAATTGCTAAATGAAAAGGATGAAAATGAAAAGGAGGTTCAAAGTTCTTACCTGGTAGAGACGGATCGACGAATGGAGTTTCGGATTGGCCACAACACTTATTCTAAATTCAGAGGGAAAATGGATAAAATGAGCTTTTAAAAATGGAAAGGTGAAAATTATTTTGTTTTCTGGTCTATTTAGATATTTTTGAAAAAAAATTTCAATATTTTCAAAATTTTCCTCAATATCCTTGGTTTTTTCTATTTATGTGTAGTACAGGACTTTGACACTACTGATGATTGTTTCCAATGCAAAGAAGTTGAATTTTATCTCTTTTTTGGGCTCATTAAACGTTTACAAAAAAAGAACCCCCTGGAGTCAACTTTCAACTCTTTTCTAACTCTCAAAAAATGAAAAGATTTCTGAGTACGTGTCACTTCGAACTCATTAAAGTGAATGAATTGGCGTGATCTCTGTATACGTTTAACCATTTTTTGGGTTGAGGTTCACTATTTAAGAAAAAGGAATACCTTGATCAAACATGGTCAAGAGGTTCTCTTGAACATAGTTTTCTACCTTTTTGGATTCGAGATACTACTTATGAAAAGGGACATGATGGAGTTTCCATTTTGCTTCTTTTCAAATTCCTTAAACATGAAAATTTATCTATTTTACCTTTTGCTAGAATCGTTAAATATTAAACGACGAAAGTCTTGTCACCATGACGACACCGAGTTCCTCCTTCCTAGGGCTCGTTAAGCTTACTAGGATGGATTCATTCAAAGAATGAACTTACATTCTCAGCATAAGTTATCCTCTTCATGCTCGTTATAAAAAATAAAGAGGTACTCATTAAAAATAACTAGGGAAAATTGAAAGTGAACATCCTATGTGTATTTTGGGCAGCTTGTCACTCTTGAACATGACACTCATCTACAATTCGTGTCGGTTCAAGGAAATCCTACATTTTTCACTTTGCATCCATGCGTTTAGGAAATCCATTTGCCTCTTACCTGATTACCAATTTTTTCAACATGACCTCTGATCCTATTTTAGTCAAATGTTGCGACTCTCTAGAGTCATGTCGCCAATATGTTCAAGAGAAGTCATTTTTATCAAAAACCTTCTGCATATATAGACTCCTCTGATACAATATCGAATCACTCATATCATCTTAAGATATCTGAAATTTCGTGTCGATGATGTGGGAATCATTTTGGCCCTTCTTCGACGAATCGCTTCCTATCGACTTGAACTCATTATCCAGTAATATGATTTAGAGACTATTTTCAGTACCTTAGAGCTTACATGCCTCAATGGAAAGTTGTTCGTGTTCGATGAAATGTTCACAACATTGGCCTTCCATCGAATAATTATAAAAGTGTTCAACTTCAACGCATCCATTAACACTTTTATATTGTGCTATTGAACCTTGAGGTACATTTCCATTATTGGTGGTCTCTCTCGTGCCTGTTAATGGTTATCATCATTGACCAGTAATCAAGTGGTTTCTACCATGTTCAACATCAACACATTTATTCACATGGCTAGATTCGTACATTGTGCTGATTCAGATCATGGTGAAGACCCTGGGTCACTTATGATTTTTGGTCCAGACTGCATGGTGTTATTGATTATTCATGATTTTATACATGATCCTATATATATGGATGGTTGCGTCCATTCCGCGGATCCATTTATATGATCGCTTTTAGATAGGTGGCTGTGACAATACCGTGGGCTCATGTGTCATTTGATGCCTATTGCAACATTATGTGGTTAGGCATATCTATACCAGATATGTCATATATTGTAAATGTTTGATTTTTTAGGTTCTCCAAAGGTGGTATGCATTCTTTTCCTTGGTTCATAAATCATTTCATCCATCACTTCCTATTCTTCCTTCATGCTTTAGGGGGAATCTCTTACACAGTAATTTTTCACCATGCTCATTTCACCGTCCCTCATCCTGAAATTCCCCGTGACAAATCCTCTGCAATGTTTCCATAATCAAGAAATATACTAATGTATCCCCTTGAAGATACAAAGAAGACTTCCTTGAAATATTGTTGGATAAACTTGGTCAATTTCCTAGTTTCCTAGGTCAGTTCCCTTCCTAATGTCATTATCCCAGTTCTGGCCCAATGCTGTCAGTGGCCTAATTTATCAGAAATCCACGTTGATCCCATTTTTGGTAGTGCTTCCTCAAATGGAGGAGAATCTTCAACCTCTAGAAGCTCATGGGTGGCGATTTGGTTGTTGAACAGAGATGATAAGGTCGAGCTATATCATTTTGGATCCTTGATCTCATCCATGGGGGATCATCCCTTAGAAACTAGGCCTTCCTCCTCCTTTCGTGGGCTCCCAACCTCCCTCTCCTTGCTATAAATTCACATCCCTCATTCCCTCAAGTTTAGATCTTGGTTGATCATTTCCAGACTCGTCTGAAATCTCATATGTTTGCATGTTTTCATCATGATTAAGCCTAAGTGCATAGGAGAAGGAATGATTTTGGGCTGGGTGAAGGACTCAAATTGTCACCTAAGGATGCCTCCAACATTAAGCCCTAGTTGTAAGATCTCATTTTGTAATTTATCAATAATAACATCTGATGTTTTATTTCTATATTTGTCTACATTATTACACAAATATTTTGGTACTCCTTGATTTTCTAGATAGCTATTTTTTACGTTTATTATATATTGTATCATGTTTGTTGTTGTCTCTTGATCGCGCACCATCCCTAGCAAAAAGTGGGCCTACAAGGATTGTTGATCGAGGTCACCATCAACAGATCCAAGGATAGTGACTAGAAAAAGGTATTTATGTATTTTTCCTCTTTGCATTGTAAGCATTAGTTAATATATCTTATGTTAGAAATAATCTCGTGATGCTAGACCAACTCTAGGGCTAGAGAGATCACCTTTGTCTGAAAAGGGTAATTATCTTGACAACAATAGGGGCCCAATTCCTCGAGGAAGAGCACAAGGAAATAAGATCTAATTTGGTAAGTCTGGGTTAGAGGCCTTCAATGAGAAGAGATATAGGTTATGCACTTGCAAGGTGTGCTTAGTTGAGAAAAGAAATTGTAATACATCTTTATTATTCTGATTAGTGCATGCAGGAATTGGGGTTTTTTGACGTGTTAAATTAATTCAATTGCAAACCTAGATTGGTGAGCCCGTTAAGTTCAAGAACAATAGAACATTTGTGTATGTTTGCATACTTAGTTGGAGCATATACACATCATTCACAGATATCTGTGTGAGTTCACTATAAAATAGGATATTTTGTTCCATACCAACCACAAGACAAATCCTTCTATATTATGGATCTTAAATTCTATATTCTCTCAAGTTTTAACAAGAAATACAATATCAATTTCACTTGAGATCTAACTTAACGTATCCTCCTTTTCTGCATTGAAAGCCAAAATAGTTCTAAGATAGGCATTTCAAATGATGGTGTCATTTGTGATAAGGATTAAATGATAATAATAAATAGTTCTAAGATGTTAACTTGTATGACATGGCTTGTGTCACCCATTTTACTCAATAAATTTGAGTTGGAGGAGTTAGAGCTCAATTAAGCATGTGTGATTTCTAATTTTTAGCAATCAAGGTCAGTTAGCTAAAGTTGTTTTCAGTTAAACTAGTTCAAAATATTGTAGGAAGTAGTGGAAGGTCAAGTTGTGTAGTGGGACTTCAGTCAAACTCGGTGATAATATACTTAACTGATCAATCATCCCAAAATAGGTAGCACATGCAAAGAATTCGAGTTCCCCAACCTTGGTGGATATTCCAAGGTGATGTGATATCATTTGTAGACTAGTCTTGAGTGTATAGGTGTTGCATGTAGTGAAATTATTAGCCTAAACTTAATTGTGCAATCAATTTGAGGAATTTCCTAAATAATAGGAGCCTAATTCCTCAAGGAACAACGCAAGGAAATATGAGCTCAAGAAGAGGAAAATTTTGACTAATTCTAGGTCAGACGCCTTTAGTGAGTAGATAGATAGGTTATGTACTTGCAAGGTGTGCTTAGTGAAAATGTGAATTTGGGTTACACTTTTTTCCCTTTTTCGAGAAAAAAATATCATTTTTTTATGTTCTTCAACTTTCTGCAAGTCAAAACAAATTTTCTATTTAGAATTTCATTTTACGATAAAAAAAAAGTTGTCAGAAATTTTATTAGCTTTATATTACTTATTTTTTGGAATTTTTATTACACATTTGATATGTCAACTTAACATTTCTTTGAGTGTGTGTTATTTAACAATCAAATGATTCATAAAATTCATGTTCAAATGCGTTGGTGTATTCTTTGAAAACTTTGTGTTTTTGAGAAACAAAATGTGTTACAACAATCTAGACATAGTCTACTTCGGTTTCACTATATTTACGAAACCAACTGATGCATATCATAATTACTATATTTTTTTGGACTCATCCAATATGAAAAAAATGCATATTTTGAATTTGTTTTCGCTCACACAAAATTTCTCTACATATAACTTATAAAATAAAAATCTAAAAACTACCCATTACAAATGATGGACCATTGTAATGCACCATAATTGTTTCAATTTTTTTTACATTGTATTTTGGAAGATATAAAATATTGATTTCATTGAATCATAATGACCTTCAGAACTTGTTTGCACCCATTTTATTATAAAATTAATTAAAATTACTAAGTATTTATGAAATTCCATAAAAGTTATATTTCCTGAAAGTAGATTGAATTCTGCAAATTCTTGTCTTAGTTTTGATAGTTAATTCATAAAGTTTCATGGAGATTAATCAATCCAAAGTTGAAGAAATGTGTTCATAACCGAGTTGTTGCATAATTGCAGACGTGTTAGATCGGCCGAACTTTTAAAACATTCGACCGAATTGTTTTTTGTCCTGACGGACCGTCAATTCTAACATCACGAATGTTTGGCCGAACTTTTAATCGACTTTTACGTTGGCCGGAAAATTTGATGAAGCCCCTCCAAAAAAAATTTCGTGGCTACATAAATAGCCGAAAGCGGAATCATTATTTTCGCATAATTTCACACATTTCTTCATTTGGGCTGATTTTGCAAAGGAATATTTTTTGGGCTTAATTTTCAAAGGACTCTTTTTGGCTTAATATTCAAAGGAAATTTTTTGGAGGTATGTGATACATTTTTTGGAGGTATGTGATTTTTTTAGATGCTTTTCAAGCTTAATTTTCAAATGACATTTTTTTTGAGGTATTTTGTTTTTAGAGGTTTTTGGGCTTAATTTTCAAAAGACATTTTTTGAACTTTTGTTGGGCTTAATTTTCAAGGGACTCTTTTTAGGCTTAATATTCAAACGAGATTTTTTGGAGGTATTTTTTAAAGTGATATATTTTTAGAGGCTTTTTGGGCTTAATTTTCAAAGGAAATTGTTTGAAGGTATTTTATTTTTAGAGACATTTTTTAGAGATTTTTGGGCTTAATTTTCAAAGGACATTTTTTGGGGGTATTTTTTAAAGTGACATTTTTTAGGAGGTTTGGCTTAATTTTCAATGAACATTTTTTGGAGGTATTTTTTAAAGTGACATTTTTTTAGATTACATGTTTTGGGTTGAAGTAAATATTTTATAATGATTTTTTAAAATGAGTTTTTGTCTAACATTTTTAATGAATTGTTTTTGCAGGGCTTGGAAGGATATATTTTGAGCTTCATTTCATTTTTAGAAGAAATTTTTTTCTCAGATTTTTTTAAGTGTTTTGTGTTGAAGTATGTCCTTTGTGAAAAAAATTTAGAATGATTTTTTTTAAATTAAATATTTTATGATGCTTTTTTTAATTGAGTTTTTGTCTAAATTTTTGAAGGAAATGTTTTGAACTTCATACTCAATTATCATGGGAAATCAAAGGAATTGAAAGATAAAATATGATCAAACAAGATACCCTAAGGAACGTAGAGAACAGGGGAGAGAATATGGAAAAAAAAAAGAGAATAACACTCAAATATTGAAAGGGAAAATCAACCTTAACTAGAAGTTGAAGTAGGTATGCAAATGTAAATATTATAAATTTGATATTTATTTTTTTTTCCAGTGTAAATTGTGAAACTTATTTTTTATTTGATGAACTAATTAAAAAAATATTTTTCAATGTAAACAAAGAGATATTCCTCAAAACGTTGGTGATGAGATAAAAAAATTTGAAAGAGAAAGTGAAAGAGATATTGAACCAATGATTGAAGATGGTCTGCCATTTTTTTGCGGCAGTTCTGTGTAGCCTTAGATAGATGTCGTGCTCATGCACAAGGGAGTGTCAAATTCCCTTTTTATTCATATATTTTTTGTTTATTTTTTGCGAGGTTTCTAGAGATGAGGCTTAGTTTTGTTCGACAGCCTTGTAGGCTGATGTTGGAGGCACGTATGCACATGTGGGGGTAGATGATGCCCAAGAGGGGAGAGAATATGTTTCCAGCTAGGATATCGCATGATGCACTGGACTTACTATCCAGTGTTGATGAGCTGCATCCCTTCATTATGGTCCCCTGTCCTTATGCTGGATTGGATTGGCAAGGACGTGCCAACATTATCTTCACAGATGATGAGCCTCCAGATGATAGAGGTAATATTATTGTTTCATTTATATTTATTCTAACATGTTCTTTAACTTATTTTTATTAAATTGTGTAATGAAATTGTCTAATTATTGTTGTGTAATTATATATATTTTGCAGGCATTGGCTCTTTTGATGGCGAGGAGATGTTGGCACCACCACATGATCTAGGTGTGGATCTTGATGACGATGAGGGCATTCCATATGTCGAGGATCATCACGAGGTAGGTGCAGAGAGACATGCTCCTGGTGGTGCGTCGATACCGCCTTTTGCTAGGCGCAGTCGACTAGATACTAGATATAGGATGGAGTTGGGCTACCAACTCATTGCATTGATTGTTGAGGAAGACATGAGGCCCTCTCATTATAGAGACATATAAGCCGATGAAGGGCTATTACAGATGTGGAGAGGCATGTCATGTGACATGTATAGACTGATGCAGCATGTCGTAGGAGCTACGACAATTGTTAAGCGACTAGGGAGGATTGTTGCAGGTTATAGGCGTGGCCAAGCCACAGCACGTGACGGGCAGTCCCCGAGCGGTGACTCATCATCTCATGATCGTTCACCTCACACCGCGCCAGATAAGCATAAGCCTTTACTAGAATCTAGCAACAATCATCATGGAGATGGGACTGGACCATCAACCACGTCCAGTTAGCAGCTTGCAGCATCCATCAATACTCATGATCATGTGCAGGCTGGACCATCGACCGTCGAGGCTGCACCATTGACTGAGCATGCCTCCACTAGTAATTGATGTTGTACTACCACCAATTGATCCATGAAATTTATATTACAGTTGTATACTAGAGTTTTTGAAGGGGCGGAACGTTGCGTTTGGGCGGGACTGTGAGTTTTTTGAATGGAGCTGGGTGTGCCTCGGGATTCGATGGTCAGATCAGCTCTTTGTCTGTATCTGCGCAAGGCGGTCTCGATTCAACAGAACCTGTCTGCTCCAGAACCGGAGGTCTGTCAGATGGTTTTTTAAATGGAACGGTGGAGCCCCCGATTCTATCGGATGGGAGATTGTCGCCGTTGTTTTTCCACGCAGGGCTCGAGGGCAGGACGGGAGGCTATAAGCCTGGTCTGAATACGCTTAATGCTTTGAAGGGGCGTGAACCTACGCTGTCTTTGACCGGGGGGAAAGTATCCATCCACGCTGTGAACGTGGCCTTGGGTGGCTTACCGGGAGCTTCCTCAACTGACTATTACATTGATCTGGACCCCTCTGCGCCTGTGGTCAGCAATGTCGACGGTTCTGGGGAGACGGCAAGTGTACGAGCCTCCCATTGTCCCATAAGCTGGGTAGAACAGAGCGGAGTAAAGGTTGCTGAAACTTTCAAAGGGACAGGCCCAAATACAAGTCAAGAGTCTGAAGTGCCGAAGCAGAGGCGTAGAAACAAAAAATGGATTAAGAAAAAAACTGCTGAGCACAGTTATGTCCTGGGTGAAGACATAGGGTGGGAACAGGTCTCAGTAATGGTTGAAAGAACTCTGGTTGGCAGGGCTGTGGGTAGGCATTTTGCCCTGAAAACTATAGTCCATTGGGCTGATGCGCATTGGAAATCCGGCATTGGTTATGTACCTGAGGTGGTCTCACTTTCAAAGGGGTGGTTCGCCTTCCATTTCTTGTGTTCTGATCATCTCCAGTGGGTGACACAACGATGCTGGTCTGTAGATAACTCCCCTCTGCTCTTTAAACCTTGGCATCCGCTCTTTGATGCCAGCAGGGAAAGGGTGGACTCGGTCCCACTGTGGGTTCGTCTACCTGGGTTACCCCTTCACTATTGGACAGAGGAGCACCTATGTGGTATAGGTAATACCATTGGGGTTTTCTTAGAGGCTGACCTCTCCTTTATCAAGACGAAACTCAGGCGGGTAGCAAGAGTTCTGGTGATGATTAATATCAGAGAGGGTCTTGCAGAAACTATGAATCTCCGTTGGGGGCCTTATGATATTAAGTAGATCCTTGACTATGAAAAGGTTCCGTTTCGATGCCGACGGTGCCATGTCTATGGACATCCAGCATCCGAATGCAGCTCTGCTCTTATATTTGCCAAAAGGAGGGATTCAGATCCTCATATGGAGGCTTCTCAGAGGAAGGAGGCAGGTTTCGTTCCTCACAGCCCACAAACAGTTCCTTATTCAGACCACACAAGTGCTGAGCAGGTTTTACCAGATGACTATGGTTCTTGTTTGATGTCTGAGGCAGATCTTCAGGGGCTGAGTGTTTTCTCTGGCCCTTCTAATGGGCAGGAGGCTCCTTTCCAAGATGCTGGGTGTGGAGAGATCGATGTAGTGGAGGTTCATAGACGACATTTTGGAACAAATTTTTACCTGAAGGAAGATGTTGTGCTGAATGATGTTTTCTCTGTGGTGAATCGTATACTTTTGGGCTCTTATCCTTTTTCTCCTGCCTTAAACTTCTCTTTATACTTGTTTCAGTCTGCTGTTTCGCTTACAGTCCCAGGTAGGAAGGATGCTGGTGGAAAGGTCTCTAGTGTTGTTCCAAAAATTACCTCACAGCCTGTGTTGTTGCATGCTCTCCAAGAGAAGGTTTCTGTATCAGTTTATGACCCAGGTGAAAAGCTGTCGAATTCTGTGGTTAATACAACATCTTTGGGCTCTGGTTATAACCTGAGATCTAGTGCCAAAAAAGGAGCTGGTGGATTTGGGATGGGAAAATCCCCTTCTGCTCGGGGTAGGGGTAGGATCTCTTTTTTGGCAAAAGCACAGGACCGAGCTAAGTTGGATGTTCATGATGGGAGGCAGATTTCGATTGACAGGGCGCTTAGAGTAAGCCATTCCCTGAAGCCGGGTGTTTAATGAAGATAATGTCATTCAATTGCAGGGGTTTGGCAGGTCCCCACAAGAAAGCTGCTTTTCGGAGAATTATCTTTCTGGAATGTCCTGATATCATTATGCTTCAAGAGACTTTAGGAGGTGGGTTGGTGGTCAAAGCTAGACTGGAGGGTTGGCTGCCTGGCTGGTCTTTTGAGTCCTTGGATGCTAGAGGGAGGTCGGGTGGTTTGGCCATCGGGTGGAATGAAAAAACAGTCAAATCACAAACTCTCTGGGGTATGGAGTCGGTCCTGGGAATTAATTTCCTGTCACTGGAGCTCGGTGAAGTATTCAATCTCTTTAATATTTATGGCCCTTATTTCTGTGATCAGATCTATTTTTTATCAGAAATGGAGATTCCAATTTTCGATGGGACAAACTGGGAAAGCACACTCCTATGCTCATATCGACTCTTTGACTGGTTACTTCACTCAAAAATTGGAGGAGAATCACTTGCTGGACATTGAGCCCATCAAGCTGAAACCTACTTGGAGGAATAATAGATGTGCTGATGACAGAATAGCCAAGAGACTAGATCGCTTTTTGGTGGCTGAGCATACTGTGGATAGGCCTTTTATGATTAGGCAGTGGATTGGTAGTGGGGGTGCTTCTGACCATTTTCCTATCTTTCTTGAGCTAAAGATCGGGCCTAGGCAGCCCCCTAGCCCTTTAAATTTCAACAACATATGGCTCAGGGATGATTCTTTCAAAGCTTTAGTTCTTGACTGCTGGATTCCTTTTAGGGAGGATAGTCCTCTTTCTGCTGCCTTCCAGTTTGCTGAAAACCTAAAGCGTTTCAAGGTTGCTGTGAAGGGTTGGTCGGCTGCTAAGAGACAGAGGGAGGATGTGGAATTGAAACAGGTGGAAGAGGATCTCCGGTTGATTTATGAGGGCATTGGGGGTGGCTTTCAATCCCAAGATGAAAAAGACACACTTATTTCATTGGAAAAAAGAAGGAACTCCCTTCTTATGGATAAGGAGGAATCTTGGAGGTTGAAGAGCAGGGCCACTTGGCTGGCTAGTGGGGATGAGAATACAAAATTTTTTCATGCATATGCTCGCGGCCGGAAGGCTGCTAATACTATCTGGACGTTAAGAGATGGTCAGGGCATTGAGCATACTTCTTTTGAGGCCAAAGCTAGATTGGGGGTTGATCATTTCAAGGACCTTTTTAAGGCGCCAGCACATGCTTCACTAGCGGAAGTGATAAGGGTTGCTCAATATTTTCCGAGATTTGTGGAGGAGGCTGATAATAGATCTTTGATGGCGGAGGTCTCTGAAAAAGAGCTAAAGGAGGTTCTTCAAAGCTTTCAAAAAGACAAAAGTCCGGGGCCTGATGGGTGGTCAGTTGAGTTTTTCCTGGCTCTTTATGACATTTTAGGGACTGATCTGCTGAAAGTTGTGGAGGATACCAGGATTTCTGGGCGGATTCCTGCTTGCTTCAACTCCACATTCATAGCTCTTATTCCGAAGGTGGATAACCCTCTTTCTCTGGCTGATTTCCGTCCAATCTCTTTGTGCAACTGTATCTATAAAGTGATAGCCAAGGTGGTTGCGAGAAGACTCAAAGGCATACTGTCTTCTCACATTTCCGGTGAACAATTTGGTTTTTTGGAAGGTCGTCAAATTCATGAAGCAATTGGGACTGCACAAGAGGCTCTCCATAGCATGAAGACCAAGAACCTCAAAGGGACTGTGCTGAAAATAGACCTATCCAAAGCATATGATCGGGTAAGTTGGTTATATATTCGTATGCTTCTTACGCACCTTGGATTTGGTATTGGTTTCATTCGATGGATTATGAGTTGTATTACAACCGTTTCCTTTTCTGTTCTGCTCAATGGGGCGGCATCCCCTTTTTTTCATGCTGAAAGAGGGCTGCGCCAGGGCTGCCCCCTCTCTCCCCTCTTATTTTTACTGGTTGCTGAAGGTTTGAGTAGAGCTCTTCATGTGGCAAAGAGACAGGGTACTTTGAAGGGCATTCAGGTGGCTCCAAACCTTTTCATCTCTCACCTTCTTTTTGTTGACGATGTTCTAATTTTTTGCTCTGGGTCGGTCCGTGATGCTATTACGGTTGGTGAGATCTTGGAACTGTTTGGCAAAGCTACGGGTATGGAAGTGAATGCTGGGAAGTCTTCTATCTCCACTCATTCGTTGAGGGATGAGGAGAGACGTGAGTTCTCGCGGATCTTCCCCTATACTGCAGTTGGTTTGGATGCTGGCCTGAATTACTTGGGTTTCCATTTAAAACCCAATGATTATAGGAAAACTGACTGGAACTGGTTGCTCGAAAAGCTGGAAAAACGATTGAAAGTTTGGTCACACAAATGGTTATCCCGTGTTGGGCGGTTGACTCTAGTTAAGTCGGTCCTGGAGGCTGTTCCGGTGTATTGGTTGTCTTTGTCGTGGATTCCCAAGGGTATTTTGGAGGCTGCTAGGCGGATTTGCTTCAGATTTCTGTGGAGTGGTAAACAGGATTCTTTGGTGACCCCTTGGGTTCGGTGGGAAAAAATTGTTGTTCCAAAAGCGTTGGGTGGTTGGGGTCTGAAAAATATCTTCCTCTTTTCTCAGGCCCTTGCTGCCAAGGGTGGCTGGAGGCTCATCAATGGTGACAGTCTATGGACCCAGGTGATTTCTCACAAATATATTGCTCCTTTCTCCATTGTGGATTGGATAAGGTCTCCTGGGAAAACCTTTGCTGGGGGCTCGGTGATTTGGAAGGCACTTGTTAAATCTTTTCACATTTTGGAATCTAGTCTGGCTTGGGATGTGGGAAATGGTAGGAAGCTGCGGGTGGGTGAGGATCCGTGGATGGGCAGTACACTCCAGCACCTCCTTCCTAGGCGCATGGTTGAGGCTTTAAGGCAGCAGGGGATTACCTTTCTCTTCCATCTTGCTGATCCGGTGCCGAGGAGGTTGGGTATCCAATCTTGGTTACAGGCTTCTTCTTTTGGGCTGGAGGGTGTTGATGAAAGGGCTCTGGCGGTATATATTCGTGCACTAAAACAGGCTCATCTTGTGCTTTCGGATAGGGAAGATAAGATCGCTTGGGATTTTGACCCCTCGGGGATATACTCCCCTCGGGCCGGCTATCAAAAGCTTAGTGAAGGGAATGTTCTGGGTGAGGTGCGTTGGTGGTGGAAGATTCTCTGGAAATTGAACTGTCCTCCTAAGACACGCCTTTTTATGTGGTGTGTCCTTGAAAATGGAGTCCCTACCTGGGACGTGCAGCAAAATAGATGTTTTCAGGGCCCTGGATGGTGTTGTTTGTGCAAATTAGAGGTTGAATCAGTTAATCATCTCTTCCTCAGTTGTTCTTTCATTCAAGGAATTTGGTTGGAGTGTTCCAGGCTTTTGGGATTACGGTGTAGATGGGAGGGCATTTCTGTCTCTCATGCCTGGGAATCTTGGTGGCTGTCTACAGCTGAGCTGAACTTAAAATCACTGCCTCTTCTAGTTATATGGGGTTGTTGGTTGGCTCGTAACCGGATTCTTTTTGATGGATCTGTTAGTACTCCTGAGATTGTCGGTGCCATGACGGTGGGGCTGCACTCTGCATTCCCTATTCATATTCGTGTTGCCAATCAGAGGGAGATCCTCATGATGGAGATAGATAGGGGAAGGCCATGGGGTTTTTTTGATGGCGCTATGCAACAACATCTCTGTGGGGGTGGTGCCCTGTTGTTTCTCTCAGATTCACACTGGTATGAGATCTCTGTAGGGCTGGGGGGAGGGACAAATAATTTTGCTGAGCTGCTGAGTCTCAAGATCCTTCTACTGTTCGCTCTGGAGAAAGGTTGCAGGCAGCTAAATGTTTTCGGGGACTCATTGAACGTGATAAATTGGATAAAGGGTGTACAGAACTGTAGAGTTCATCTTTTACAAAATCTGTTCTGTTCCATTGGAGTGATCCTTCGTTCCTTTGCCTCTTTCTCATGTCAACATATCTATCGTGAAAATAATGAGAAGGCGGATCAAGCTTCTAAGAGGGGGCTGCTGTTGGATGAAGGCATCTGGAGGGTCAGAGAACATATAGAGGGTGTTATCTCTGAATATTTCCACCCATCATTATTCGATTAGTGGCTACCGGTCTTTGCTCTGGCCTGTTCTTTATCTACTGTCTCCTCCTCTCAGTGGGAGGTTTGTATAATGTTTTTCAGAGGAGGGTGGGCTATTATCTTCATCTGATGGTTGGTATTCATATATGTCGAGAGATCTCCTTCAAAAGGTGTGTTGACTCTACTTTTCTGGAGGAAGTGGGCTACTTTCTCTTGTTTGAACTTCTGGGGGGCTTCCGGCTGACAGTAGTCTCCAGGGACTATGTATACACATAGGTGGTATCCAAATATGAATCTCATTATACATCTTTTAGTGGGTTGATGCCATATATGGCTTCAAAACTTCCTTTGTTTTTCTCGGACAGATTCTGAGGTCAGAATGACAGATTGCTTTGGGTCAAAGTAACAAGACTGGCTACACATTTTTCCTTTGACAGATTGACAGTAAAAGTGCTTTCACTGCTTTTTGTGCCTGGAGAGGGTGTATCTGATTGCTGACCTTCACATTGTTGGATTTTTTCTATGGGCTGGTCTCAGTGTCTTTGGGCATGGACAGTAAGTCAGATGTTTTTGGGTAAATGTCACAAGACTGGTTTCAAATTTTTCTTTGACAGATTGACAGAAAAGGTGCTTTCTCTGGGTTTTGTGTTTGGAGAGTGCGTTTTTTAGATGCTGATCATTCATATTGATGGTTTTTCATCTTTGGGCTTTCCCTGGCCTCGTAACTTCCCCTGGTTATTTTCCAAAGGGCGTTTTTTGCTGGCTCTGGTTATGGTGCATTCGTATGGGCTCTGTCTCTGACTGAACGTGGTGATGCTTTTTTAACAGAACCGGTCTCTGACAGAACGTGGCTCTGTCTCTGAGGATCGTGGTGGGCTGTCCTTTTGCAGCGCTGTGGTTGTATTTTTCGACTCAGCCTATTGTCTTGTGCAGCGCTGTGGTGTTTCGCTGCTCTGTCATCGACTGACTGTATATCAACAACCATTAACAGAACTGTTTGTTAGCAGAGGAACGCTGTTTGACAGATTATGATCAGCGCAGTGTATTTCATTGTTTTTCTAATTGTTTTCTGGACCATGCATAGTATCACTATGTATCTGTCCCTGTATACAAACTACAGGGTTTGTATTTCCGAATACATAGAAATGTGTTTCTCACCATGTAATTTTATAACTCACCTGCAGTAAATAAAATTATGCTTTTTTCTCGAGGAAAAAAAAATTACAGTTGTATACTTTTAACATTATATATATATATATATATATATATGGTCCATGTACTTTATGTTCATATTGCAGTTGTACTTAATTTACATGTTGGTGATCATCATGATGTGTATATTGTTAGGTCATGTTAGATATGTTCATTTAATGTGCAGCAACTTGCAGATAGATGTGTTTGTGATAGCATGAGTTATTTGACATGAGATGTATATTTGATGTTTGTGTTCTGATGGTATTAATATATAATGTTAATTGTGTTTTGTTAGATGATCATGATCATGATGATGTTAGCGCTTTTGAATGTGTTTTTTAGTCGAATATGATGTTTGTACAATGGTTATCATGATCATGATGTTTATTAATTAATTTAATATTAAATGACCATGATATTTATTAAATATTATGTCATGATTGTAATTGAAATTGAAATTTTAATTGTATGTAAAATTGAATTTGTATTTGTAATTGTAATTTTAACTGTAATTGTATGTAAAATTTTTAATGTAAAATTTCAATTGTAATTGTAATATTTATTTTTTTGTGAAATGATTGTAATTTTAATTTTAATTGTAATTGTATATATGACAAATTGTAAAATTGTAATTGTAATTCTAATTGTATGTAAAATTCTAAAATTCTAATTGTATTTGTAATTGTAATTGCATCTAAAATATTTATAAAATGGTAATTGTTATTGTAAATGTAATTCTAATTCTAATTGTATGTAAATATTTGTAAAATTTTAATTGTAATTCTAATTCTAATCGTAATTGTATGTGAAAATGTAAAATTGTAACTATAATTGTGATTGTAATTCTAATTCTAATTCTAATTGTATGTAAAATATTTGTAAAATTTTTATTGTATTAATGTGAAATGATTTTATTAAAATATTTAAATTTGTAAATTTGTAAATAATTGTAAAATAATAAATCTAGAATAATATGAATTTTTGTAACATAATAAAGTTTAGAAAATAATGCAAATAAATTCATGTACTTTAGAATTATCATTATTTTATTATGATCTTACATACCAAAAAAAGAACATTATACAATCCGTTGCACTTATCATCATAACACTCACCGGTGCATCTTAGTACTAAGACGCACCAGTGCTCCACAACTCTTATTCATCGGTGCATCATAAAACACCACACCAAAACATAAACCTTGATCTTAAGAAACCACATTGGTGCGCCTATAAAACCTCGTGCACCAGAACATGGTTATTCTGTAAAGTGCAGTATTGGAGCAGCGGAGGGTTCAAATCACGGGCAAGAATTTTTTTGAGGAGATGAGGGTTTGAAAAGACAAGAGTTCAAATTTCAGCTTAGAAGTTTATAGCAGAGAAAATGGGTGATTCAAATAGAAAGACGGACAAAGATGCTTACAGGGATGCAGACGAATACAAAGCTCGACAGAGTACAAAAGGAGAAAAGGAGTACAGGTTGAGACTGACAAAGACCATTTGGCCGACGATAGGGTTAAGAGGTCCCATGATGGAGAAATGGAGAGCAGAGTTGATGGCAGATAAAGATCAATTGAGGTAGTCGATAAAGCCAAGAGGAACCATGAAGGGAAGGATTATCATTCCCTTAAGGACCGCATAGAAATATCAATTGACATTTTTGATCTGGATGGTAGGTCCCATGAAGGGAAATATTATCCAAAATGCATTTAAAAGTGGCTGGGAGTATTGTCTGAGCTTCGGTTGGCTTACATAAACTTTTACCGGCAAATCTGACATCGCATTAAATCACATCTTCGGCTTTCAATTGAACCTGATCAATGGCATCTCTAACTTGTCTGAGTTGTGGTCCTATGGATGAAACTAGTAAAAATTCTGCTTGTATTATAAATGGAAATCCAGTGACCATTTTTGTGGGAAGAAAAGCATAGATACCTACAGCTACCATATTTCCACCTAGAAATCGGTTTCCCATTGGAAAAGCTAATGTAATAGCCCATTTTTCAATGTCTTTCCTCTGCTCAACCCTATACTCATTTTCTATGGGAAACCATTTCCTCCACATGTAATAACTGCATCATCTAGTAAAAAATCGGTCTTCCTCTGCTAACAAATGCAGAATTAATGATGGACTCATTTTCATTGCTCCTAGAACATTAAAGGTCAGTTTCTTGTAAAACATAGATTGTATAATTTTTTTTAAGATCAAGATAGAAAGCACAAAGGAGAAAAGAGGAAATTGGATGCCAAGATGGAGGAGGAACTTGCAAATGAGCAAGTAGATCATGGTCGGTTAGCAAGGAGATCATGGGGCACATTTTCTTGTTGCAGGTTATGGAAAGGTTCAAGTTTCTTTTTCTGAAAGAAGAAGAGTTATAGTTTTGAAAAGAAATGGCCCAAATTTTTTCATAGCAAAATGTACATTTCCAACATGTCTAAAAACTAAAATATCTCCAATTTCAATAAACTGTTCAGAAACAAAAATTTCCCAACCATTTGTGAAAACTGCCCATGTCTTAGCATAGCATAGGTTCACATGTCACAATTGCACACTTGGGCCCTATAGTATTGCATCTTCACACACCCAACATTGCATTCTCTCCACATAATCTATGGGGACCTCCTGCAATAAACAAAATGCATTGGAAGAATAGTTATTTTCATCAAGAATTTATCCAATTCCAATTCTCAATTCTAATTCTAATTCTAATTCTTAAGAATAAATAAAATTCCAATTCTCAATTTCTATAGTTGGAGTTTACTAAATTTTGGTGTACATACATAAAAGTAATTTCAGTGCCTTAACCACAAATCAATGCTACTATACATATAAATGCATCGGCGTTGGTGTTACAACTGGATGCACTGGTGCCAGTGTTAGAAATGGATGCACCGATGCGGTACCATTAAGTAACGCACCGCTGACGAATAAATGAAAATAAAAAAAGCGCAACTGTATTTTCTTTAAGTGAAAAAAAAAGAGGCAAATTGAAAAATGGGCGGAATTTTTTTTCGAAATTCTAATTTCATAAAATAATTCTTCAAATACTAAACACTTCTAATTATTTCATTATTTTTGCTAAAAATTTCAGCCAGAGATTTGCAGGAGACATACGTGGAGCAAGAGAGAATGAGAGCATCGTGGAGCAGCGAAATACGTTCGAGAAGAAGTATTCAGACAATCAGAAAAAAAAAAATCTGGTGATTCAAACCTTGTATCATAGAATTTCAAACCACTGGAATGATTACATTCGATTTTTTTTTACTTTTTCTGTAGTTTTATCCATTTTTACCCTAAACCCTTCATTTTTTTTTTGTTTCTACCCTTCCTTCTCCCTGTTTCTATGATTTTAGAATTGGGGCTTCTCATTTTAGATTGACATCGAACCCACGTGACGACTTGCATATTTGGATCCCAATCCATTTGGCCCTTGCGTGAATTTTTGGAACAAATGGATTTTTTTTTTATCGATGTGCCCTGTGTAACCTATCGCATCGGTGCACTATATTACACATCACACTGTGCAAGTATTGTGTAGTAAAAAATTTGAAAACAATTTTTTTAAATCAGTATGTTGTATCTGAAATAGGGTACTGGTGCTCCATGTTACGAGGATAGCACCATACGGTCGATTACACTGTTTTTCCAGTGTTTTTATAATACCCCAACGCACCGTACGGTCTATTATACTATTTTTGTGGTGTGTTTCGAATACCCCCACTCATTGACGTCGGTGCGTACAGCATGAAAGGCACATCAATTTCTTGAGATTTATTTTTTACATGAAAAGTTGACAATTTATTTATAAATATATTAATGAATAATATGGTACAGGTTTCAAATTGATAAATAAATCACTGACAAGAGATCAAGTAACAAAAATACCGATAACACATTAGAGCTAAATTTCATAATCTTTGTTGTAATACTTACCTTCCTAGCCTTTTAAGATGTCAAAATTGTAGTGAGCTCGGGAGGCTTCTCTCCAAGATTTTTGAGCATAGGAATAAAATCTTAAATCAACCTAAATAACTCTTTTCTTTAGGTCCGATAGACCAAATCTTGGTCTCAGTGGACTTTAACCACCACTATAATCATCATCATCAAGAAAAGAAAAAAAGGAAAGTTCTTTATAAATTCTTTATAAAAATATTATTTTTGAACTATACATAAGTTTAAATAATATGTATTGTTTACTGTGTATCATGCAGAGCCACAAAATGATGAAGCTCAATAAGATTATTTCTGATCTAGGACCAGAAGAGTATAAAAAATTGATGAAAAAATTGTGAAAGGATGAATCAGGTGAATGAAAAAATACTATCGATCCAATATGAGTTTATTTTTTTAATTATAATCATTAATAATATACTTAAAATTATTATATAACATGTGTCAAATAGTCTATTAATTCACATCCGTTTAATTTTCTACAAAGACCAACAACTCAAAAAAGGAATGTTGTTCTAAGAAAAGAAAAAAAATGAAACATGAAAATGAAAATGAATTGCTCCTTAGCTCATCTGGAGTGGTGTTGGAGGTTAACAAAAGGGGGAAAATATTTTACAAAAGTTTGAGGGATCTAGTGGAATGAATGTATAGACGTTCTTTCCACTTACAATACAAAAAACAAATCCAATGATTCCAAAAACCAAATTTTATCTAAACTACAGGAAGAGTTTCCAGAGAATTGGTCAATGAGACATGTCAAACTTTTAACAGAAAAAATGTACAACGAAAAAAGAGAAGGAATGAAAAAGTAATATTCCTTTAAGTGTTTGTCTAGAATTATTTATAAATATCACTTTTTTTTTATTAACTCTTCATATATCAATATAAAAATTAAACATTTTATTGTCATGTTACATTTTCAGGAAGATTATGAAAATCTCAAAAGATGAACAAGCTGATATCAAAAATATGCGAGTAGGAATGTCCAAAAAGGTGTACAAGGAGATGGTCAAAGAAATGGACAAAATTGCATCGCAGGAGGGGCCACCTAAAAAAAAAACGTGCTTCAAATGTAGTATGTAATCATTTAATTTTTCGATCATTAGGTACAATAAATAAATAAATTAGCATTAAATATTAATTTTCAAGAATTTTCTTGCAGAAAATAAAAGAAAATGGAACCCATTCAGCACATAAAACAGGACAACAAGGAAGAAAAGGGTTGATATCTAAGTTTGTGAGTAATTGTTACTTCCTTATAACAACTTAACTAGATTTCATTTTTGTATTTTTTAAGTTGTTTTACAAAAATCATCATTGAATGTCTTCAAACAGGCGCTAACATACAAAGAAGAACCATCAGACGAATTGATTGAAATTGGGTTAAATATGGGTTGTGAGTATATGTTGGCATATCAGAAATTAATTGTGGAATTTGTAAGCATCTATCGATCTTGTTTTACTTAGCACTGTCTATAATTAATAGAACAAAAAATATTTTATATTGAATATATGATTTGTTATGGGGCATAAAACTTTCAAGAAATAAAGTATAGAATTGCGTTAACAGATGAAATTTTGAAAGATGGCATGGTACATGGCTTTGAAAGAATTTGTATAGTTTATGAGTCAATTGTTGCTATGGTACATCATTTCTTTTCGATTTACATTGATGTATATTGTTTAATATTGCAATTTTCATTATTCTCACCAATGTAAATACTCTCATTATAGTTTATTTTTATGTTTGTAGATTGAAGGTGAAGAAGAAGAAAACAATCAACACCGTGAACAAAACATTCCTGAAAATAACCCCAAGTCATTAAGGGTCAAAGTGACATCAGCTCAAGCAAAGAAATGGTGATCACTATGTTTTGACATCAAAGCAGGTACAGATGGGGAAAGAAATCAGAAATCGTACATTTTGTTTAATGTAATGGACATGTTGTCCCAACTGAAAGCATGTATGGATGTCAAATAACTGCCCCATTTTGTATGACAAAGATCGTCATATATATATATATATATATATATATATATATATATATATATATATATATATATATATATATATATATGTTTTAATTTATTCTATTGCGTTCTCCATTGTCATTCTCAAATGCACTAATAAAAAATTAATTCATATGAATATAGTTATAAGATATATATGTGTTGAATTTTGATGAATAATGAATTTTAAAAAACCACAATAATTATGATATGATATAACAAATTAATCCAAACATCACATTTAAATGCATTAATAAAAATTTAATTAATATGAATATTGTTATAAGATGTGTTGACTTTTGATGAATAATGAATTTAAAACAATCACAATAATTTCACTGTCACATGTCGATGTTTCTAAAAAATACAAAATGAAAACTGATGCATGTCAGTTACTGTACACTGGTGCGTTTGTATTATGAATCGAACCAGTGCATTTCTGCGACCAATGGGCACTGTACAAATACCAAAACCAATTAAAAATATCAGTGCATTTGTTGGTTTATGTGTCTATACGCACCGGTGCCATTGTACGACCTATGGGCACTGCACGAATACCGATACCAATTATAAATCTTGGTGCATTTTTGTGATACTTCGCACTAGGGCATTTATATATCTATAAGAACATGTGCTTTTGTACGACCTATGGGCACCACACGAATACTAATACCAATTATAAATCTTGGTGCATTTGTGTGATACTATGCACTGGTGCAGTGATACAACCTATGGGCACCGCATAAATCCCAAGACCAATTAGAACAGTCTCGTGCGTTGTATCACCAACACTACGCCTGGTGTGGTTTTATACCTTAACGACCCGGTGCGTTCTCCTTCGACCGCCCCACGACTCCTTCTACATGTACACACAAGTTCGTTAAATCTAGAGTAGTGCACCGATGAAAAAAAACATCCATAATAACCTCCGGCCACCCTTTTTTTTTAGTTGTGTTGAATTTCTATTAAAAGCTCTACCAAAATCTCCATAACCATAAACGGATGTTGTAGAAAATGTTTTTTTGACAATTTTGGCCAATTTTATAATACTAAAAACCTCCTTTATAACCTCCACTAGAGGGTCTTTTCCTTGTAGTGAAATTTTGAAATAAATTCAAGTGAAGAAATTGAATCACCAGGTATGTATATATATATGTTGAAAACATGTGTACTATTGAAATTATACATATTTATTAATTTAGTTATTTATTGAATATGTAAACTTATTATGTACATTTAATTCTAATATGTAAAGTTGAAATCAATATCGATGATGAGATGTTAGAAAATGTTGACACTCACACATATAGAGATAAAAAAGCTGACCATGTTATACGATATCGTGTTTATTGCATTATTGATTCGTTATTCAAAGATGAAATTGTGGCAGTTCAAGCCCAATTTTTGAAAGGTCTCTTAACATTAAGGAAATTAAAAGAAGCTACAACTTTATTGGGTATTCAAAAATTAACAAAAGATCAAAAAAATGAAGGAAAATATGACACAAAATATAAATAGTTCTCTAAATTCAATTAGAATATCTAGAAATAAAAGTGATGCAAATGCACGTAGATAAATATATATGGTAGTGGTTTCATCAAGTACTAAAGAGAATCGCTTGGTAAAATCTATGGCACGAGCATTAGGAACCTTACAAAAAACATTTCACAAACATCAGAAATTTCTGTTGCAAATAGATGTAAATGATGAACTCGCTTGTTGGACAGCTATTTGTAGGAAACCATACAAAGATAGACTTGGAGAAAATGTTAAAAAATAATATATGAATATTGAATGAAAAATTCATGTGTTTCACGAAAAGCAAGGGATGTGATGCAAAGAAGAATAGCACGAAATCAGTACGAAGAACATCCAAAACATTTGTTGGACACCACTCAGATAGAGTAGTTCAACAAGTTCAAAAAAGAGAATCATGAAATTGATGTCTCAATTAGTGCTTTTGTGCAACAAAATCCATGGTATGTAAAACCTATCACTGTACTCGACACTTGTTGTTGTCGTTATCATGTGGAATTTCAATTATATTATTACACATTCCTTAATTTTGGTAAAACATTTTGGAAAGATTCACCTTCTCCTTCCACTATCCATGATTACATATCTCAAATTTTATGTGGAAGAGAAATCCATGAATTATTTTACCAAAAGGAATGTGTTGGTGGTAAAAAATGTGATGATTGTGGAAATTTGACTAAATTTCAAAACAAGTATCGTACTGATATGAATGATCAATCATTGTGATTAAAATCTTTCAGTGAAAATCACATCAAAGTAAATTTGGTCGATGCATTTCGAACCAGCCAATGTGGTTCATCATCAGGACAAGATGAAAAATCTGATCAGGGAGCCCATTTAAATAGACAGTAAAGCTCCAACTAGATGTTTGTAAAATAACGGCTAGTTTGACTAAATTAGGAAATAAAATCAAAATAATAATAATTTATATATTTTTTAAAGAATAAATTAAATGTTTAATGTTTATAATTTGAATTTTATATAGTTATATTTATTTTTAATAAAAATGATAAATATTTAATATATTTTTGAAGAAAAATTTAGATGTTTATTATTTATATATATTTATTTTTTATTTTTAGAATAATAATTATTTTATTTGTTTTTATTTATTTATTTATTTTTATCGAATAAATTAAATGTTAAAAAATAAATAAATAAATAAATAATATTTATAGTTTGAATTTTATATATTTATTCTATTTTTAATAATTATATGTTATGTAATTCAAATCTCATCAAAATAGTTATCTTATTTGATAGGTAATTCTATTTAACTTATTGGAAATATTTACAAAGTTAGCAAACATAAATAAATAAATAAACAATAATATTATTTATTTTCATTATTTATTTATTTATTAAAATTTTAGTTTTTATTTTTTATTTTCATCTTTATTTTTATTTTTGTTTTTATTTATTTATTTATTTTTATTATTATTTATTTATTTATTTTTGCTAACTTTGTAAATATTTCCAATAAGTTAAATAGAATTACCTATCAAATAAGATAACTATTTTGATGAGATTTGAATTACATAGCATATAATTATTAAAAATAGAATAAATATATAAAATTCAAAGTATAAATATTATTACTATTTTTTTTAACATTTAATTTATTCGATATAAATAAATAAATAGAAATAAAAATAAAAACAAATAAAATAATTATTATTCTAAAAATAAAAAATAAATATGTATTAATCGTAAACATTTAATTTTTTTTCTTCAAAAATATATTAAATAATTATTATTTTTATTAAAAATAAATATAAATATATAAAACTCAAATTATAAACATTTAACATTTAATTTATTCTTTAAATTAATTTATTCGATAAAAATAAATAACTAGAAATAAAAATAAAAACAAATAAAATAATTATTATTCTAAAAATAAAAAATAAATATATATAAATAGTAAACATTTAATTTTTTCTTCAAAAATATAAATATATAAATTCAAATTCTAAACATTAAACATTTAATTTATTCTTTAAAAATAAATAAATTATTATTCTTTTGATTTTATTTCTGAATTTAGTCAAACTAGCCGTTATTTTACAAACGACTAGTTGGAGCTTTACTTTCTATTTAAATGGGTTACTTGATCAAATTTTTCATCTTGTCTTGATGATGAACCACAATGGCTGATTTGAAACGCGTCGACCAAATTTACTTTGATGTGATTTTCAATGAAAGATTTTAATCACAATTTATGGATCACAGAAGAAAAATTCCTAATAATGATCAATCATTGTGCAACATGAAAGTGATATGAATATATTCATACATCGATTCAAGGTTCAAGTTCTAAAAGAATTGGTTTACAAGAAGAAATTTTTGTGATAACTTTTTTGAGAAATTTTCAGGCAGAAATTTATAAATACACCAAGCATTCAATATAGAGCTCGATGGCAGGACTTGCAAATCCAAAAAATCTGTTAACTTTTTCCACCAGGGACCATTTTGTCAGTAGTTGATTTTGTAGAAAACTACACATTTGTTCCACAAAAATAAATTCAAAGTGAATACTATCATTCTGACCAAGTCTCCATGCTCATCCATATTCTATATAGACATGTTGAAAAAAATGTTGATCATATAGAAACCACCAGTGAAAATTGACATGTTATTAAAGAATATCATTTTTATATAAATGAAAATTGTACACATGATACATATTTTGTACAAAACTATTTTGAAAATATTTATGACTCCTTGAAAAGTCATGGAAAAAAATTCAATGAACATTGGATATGGTCAAATGGATGCCCAGGTCAATTCAAATCTTCATGATTGTTCTTTTTTGTTGTTTCGTCTTCATATAAAAACCTGCATTAAAAATTGTAGGAATTTCTTTGAGACTGGTCATGGAAAAGGAGAACATGATCATGCAGGGGCATGCATAAAACGAGCACTTCAAAGATATCAAATGGACCACTCTGCAAACTGACTTGTCTCAGCTGAACAAGTTGTTCAATGGTGCATCGTTGCACTAAACCATGAGACTAACCCATCAAGGGAAGTACTAAGGTACATTCTATTGAGATTGCAACAAGATGATGAGCTTAGTGGAAAGAATTCGCCTTCACTAAGTGACCCGCAGGCTATTTTTAGCGCAAAGTCTATTTTTAGACATGTGGATCATATTCTATGAGTTGCAGGATGCTATTTGTGGATGGATGGTCAAGTCGGAAAAAATAGATGGACTTCTCTTTTTATACATATTGGGCGGAATCTATTTTTAGATTACCAGTCTAAAAATAGATATGTCGAATATTATTAGCTCTTAATAATATTTGGACTATAAACATTATCTTATTCTCTTGGAGCACTTCAGTTAAGTGCACAGATGTGGCACAGGAGCTGACAGAAGGAATTACGCTATTCCTGAGGGTTATGTAGAGCTATTGCATGGATACTTCAGTTAGAACTCATGTGACAGAATTTGGTGGAGTTGATTGAGGAAGTTAATGGAGTTGTGTTCAGTTTAACTAATCTAAACATAGTTGAGCTATTTGTATCTAGTTTAACTGATTGATACAATTAGTGAGAGTGGTGTGAATTAATTATTAATTAATTCATTAATTATAAACTCATTAATCAACTAAAGAATACATCAGTTAACTTCAGTGCATGGACAGTTTCAGTGGAGATCAGTGCAGAGATAGGTGAAAGAGCAGGTTAACTATCAGTTGTGACTATACTGTTGCATATTTGCAACAACCAGTGATTGGAGAAGCCCATGAGGATTGCGCAGTACAAGCCAGGTGGTTCAAGTTATTTAATGAGCCATCCTACAACATTGATTACGCAATAGAGGTTGGCTATCAGGTGGCAGAGATTGGAGCATGTGTTTTGCTAGATCTAGCTTGATTAGTGTGTAGCAATTGGAGGTTGTGCTGAGAGCTTTTGAGGAGCTTTGTACAATGATTGTTACATGATCTCCATGACATATAATATACAGATAGTTGGGGTTTTCAGCTTTAAGCTTTCCCATGAAATACTGTGTTCATATGTGTGATTGTTTATGGTTTTAATGTGTGCATGCAATTGATTTTATTTCCGCATGTGATGATTAATGGTACAAGAGATTATGTATTGTGCATGAAGTTCAAGTAGTGTGTGATCAGGAGAATCTCAGTGAATAATATATCAATTATTCAAATTTCTACATGGTATCGGAGTGATATTGATCATTGGAGCAATTTCAAAACATTAAAGCGGTTGAGTTTTGTGCTGGTGGAATTCAAATTTGCAGCAATGTTTTCTTGGTGTCGAAGTTGAGATTTCTTTAAACGAACTGCGATTGGAGTATGCCCTTGAGGGCAGCTCGAATTATATTGTGTGGAAGGACAGGATGGAGGCGGTGCTAGATGATAATGGGTTGAAGGAGTTCATAGATGCAGAAATTCCAAAACCTACTTCTAGCGATGCTGCCGTACTTGACGCATGGCAAAAGAAGACAACAAAGTGTCGAAGGATTCTGTTGGAAGGTGTGAAGGATCACATAGTGTCCAGGCTTCATGGTAAGGCTTCTCCATTCTTGATGTGGAAAGCTTTTACATATTTATTCCAAATCAAGAGTGACCAGAGGAAGTTGGCGCTCAAGGATAGACTCAGAAACATAAAAATGGAGAAAGGTGACAGTATGCCCAGGTACCTCACGAAGTTCATCCAATGCCAGGATGAGCTGGGAAGTGTGGGGGTGATTGTTGATGACAAGGACTTGGTGAGCTTGGCTCTCCTTGGGCTTCCGAAGAGTTGGTATTCCTATCAGGACTCTGTCAATGGTCAGGAGAAATTGCCAAGATGGGAGCGAATTTGGTCGGATCTTGTGCAAGGGGAGATAAGGTGAAGTACCAGGGACAGATCTTCATCAAATAACTCTGATGAATAAAAGTTTGCTTTGGCTGCAAAAGAAAATAATGGGAAGAGCAAGAAAGCTTCTCAATCCATTGCGAAAGGCAAGAAGCAGGACATGTCCAAGGTGAAGTGCTTTCATTGTCACCAACACGGACATTACGCCACTAATTGTCCACAGAAGAAGAAAAATAAGCAGGCTGTTGGATCTGCAGCTGGAGAGGCCTTAGCCTCGCAGTTTGAGCTAGATTTTTAGCTAATCGCATGCTTGGTCTCAAGTATGATGGGTTTAGTGGTTTCTTACTGGGAAAGGCTTTCATGGACAAGAGATCGAGATTGCCGACGGGACCGATGAGAAAGATCTTAGAGTGCACATCGAGATGGGCGATGATGGTAGATACAGTGTTACCGGTATCAGTACCATTTCCTTTGAGAGGGAGTCTGGTAAACCCTTCATATTGAAGGAAGTGATGCATGTTCCAGGATTGAAGAAGAATCTTATCTCTGTGGCGATGTTAGAATACAAGAGATATAATGTTGTCGTTAGCGAGGGAAAGGATTTCTTGCGCATTAAGGCAACTAGTGAGACCCGGGGGATAGGGGTTCGAGTTAAGAACCTTTATCAGTTGCAGGTAGATGGCTGCGCAGCAATGGCAGGCAAGGCAGAAGGAGTGGTGAGCTGGGATGATGGCGAGTTGTGGCATCGGAGATTGGGCCACCTTCACCATGGAGCTTTGAAGATACTGCAGCAGATTTCTACTGGGCTTCCCAAAGGTACACTTGCGCAGTCAGATCAGTGCAAGGGATGTACTTTGGGAAAATTTGTGAAAGCCACCTTTCACAAGAAGGATAGTCGTGCCATGACGATCCTTGAGAGAATTCACACAGCTGTGTGTGGACCTTTCTTAGTAGCTTCGACAACAAAGCACAGGTAATATGTGATTTTTGTTGATGATTTTTCTCATAAGTGCTGGATCTTCTTCATGCAGAAGAAGAGCGAGACATACTCAAAGTTCTGTGAGTTCAAGGCACTGGTTGAGAAAGAATCGAGGAAGCAGGTGAAGGCTCGTAGGAGCGAAAATGGTGGTGAATTCATCTCTAGCGAATTCAAGGACTTTTGCAGCGCAGAAGGAATTCGAAGAGAGCTCATAGCACCTCATAACCCACAGCAGAATGGGGTTGATGAGCGGAAGAATAGAATGATCGTGAGTGCTACATGGGCGATGTTGCATGATCAGGGCCTTCCCATAGACTTCTGGGCTGGGGCATGCAATACTGCAGTATATGTGCAGAACCGTTGTCCTCACAGGATACTTGGCATGAGTACACCTGAGGAGGCATTTTCTGGTAAGAGGCCTGATATTTCCCATTTGAGGATTTTTGGTTCACTTGTTTACATTCATGTGACTAAGGATGCCAGGAAGAAGCTGGAACTGACTGCATAGGTTGGGATATTTGTGGGGTACACTGATACACCCCACAACTATCTTGTGTATTTTCTAGATAGTCGCAAGACTATTGTGCGACGGGATATCAAATTTCATGAGGAGAAAGCCATGAAGTGTTTGCTTGAGAGGGAGCCACACTTGCATGCAGATGAGGAGCTATTAGTTCCTAAGGATGAGCCTTGGGATGTGGATCAACCACAAGAGGAGGTTCATGGAGTGGAAGAGACCACTTATACAGTGCCAACCATCAGAGGGAAGAAGCACACTGCAGAAGCTGAGCGACTGGCTCAAGATGCAGAGAAGGTTGTAGGAGCACCTACATCACAGCGCAAACAGAGATAGTCACCTGATCGGTACACTGGATACATGGATCTTGTGAGCAATTGTATCGTGACAGAGCCATCCTCTTTCAAGGAAGCTGTGGAGGATCCCGCATGGGTAGATGCCATGGTGGAAAAGTATGATTCGATTGTCAGAAACAGTGCATGGGAGATTGTCCCAAGGCTGGAGGGGAAATCAGTGGTGGGTTCGAGATGGATCTACAAAGTGAAGCAAGAAGCTGACGGGAGTGTGGAGAAGTACAAGGAAAGATTTGTTGCCCGAGGCTTCTCACATATTGAGGGGATAGATTATGAGGAGACCTTTGCACCTGTCGCAAGGTATTCTTCCATACGGACAATTCTTGCTCTTTCAGCGTAGATGGGGTGGCACATTCATCAGATGGATGTGAAGACTGCATTCCTCAACGGATTCATTGAAGAGGAGGTGTACATAGAGCAGCCCGAAGGTTTCGAGACTTCAACAGCGAGTCACATGTGTGTAGGCTCAAGAGAGCGTTTTATGGGTTGAAACAAGCACCTTGTGCTTGGTACACATGGATAGACAGTTATTTCACCGGACTTGGATTCTCCAAGAGTGAGGTGGATCTGAACCTATACCAGATTTTGGTGGAGGGTAAGTTGCTGATCATTGTACTTTATGTAGATGATTTTATTTTGACAAGTGATGAGCTGTTGATACTCTCATGCAAGGATGATCTTGCAAAAGAGTTTGAGATGAAGGACTTGGGCCTCCTTCATTATTTCCTGGGATTGGAAATTTAGCAGCGCAGTGATGGACTGTTCGTTTCTCAAGGCAAGTATGCCTGGGAGATACTGGAGAAGTTCAACATGCATGGCTGCAAGCCTATTGATACTCCTCTTCCTGGTGGATGGAGGAAGGAGAATGCTACTTCGACGGAGGCAGTGGATGCCACTGTTTATCGACAGTTGGTGGGGTCGCTTATGTATCTGGTCAATACACGACCCAACATATGCTATGTTGTTAACCAGCTTTCACAAGCTATGGTTAAGCCTACCAAGCTCTACTGGAAGGTAGGCAAGCATGTATTGAGATATCTCAAAGGCACATCAGGATATTGATCATGGTACAGACAGGAGGATGAGTTGAGGCGGCATGGCTTCACGGAACCGTATCATCATATCAAAGATTGTGTGCAGCAGAAGATCATGTTACTTTCATACATTCCCACGGAGGATCAGGATGCTGATATCTTGACGAAGGCGCTCACTAGGAGAAAATTCGAATACCACATAGGCATGATAGGGGTGGAAGATAATCCTTATCTTGTTGAGAGGAAGTGTTGAGATTGCAACAAGATGATGAGCTTAGTGGAAAGAAGTCGCCTTCACTAAGTGGGCTCGCAGGCTATTTTTAGCGCAAAGTCTATTTTTAGATTATGTCTATCTTTAGACATGTGGATCATATTCTATGAGTTGCAGGATGTTATTTGTGGATGGTTGGTCAAGTCAAAAAAAATAGATGGACTTCTGTTTTTAGACATATTGGGCGGAATCTATTTTTAGATTGCCAGTCTAAAAATAGATATGTCGAATATTATTAGCTCTTAATAATATTTGGACTATAAACATTATCTTATTCTCTTGGAGCACTTTAGTTAAGTGCAAAGATGTGTCACAAGAGCTAACATAAGGAATTACACTATTCCTGAGGGTTATGTGGAGCTATTGCATGGATACTTCAGTTAGAACTCATGTGACAGTGTTTGGTGGAGTTGATTGAGGAGTTAATGGAGTTGTGTTCAGTTTAACTAATCTAAACATAGTTGAGCTATTTGTATCTAGTTTAACTGATTGATACAATTAGTGAGAGTGGTGTGAATTAATTATTAATTAATTCACTAATTATAAACTCATTAATTAACTAAAGAATACATTAGTTAACTTCAGTGCATGGACAGTTTCAGTGGAGACCAGTGCAGAGATAGGTGAAAGAGTAGGTTAACTATTAGTTGTGACTATACTGTTGCATATTTGCAACAACCAGTGATTGGAGAATCCCATGAGGATTGCGCAGTACAAGCCAGGTGGTTCAAGTTATTTAATGAGCCATATTACAACATTGATTACGCAATAGAGGCTGGCTATCAGGTGGCAGAGATTGGAGCATGCACTAGTAAAAGTCACCTAGTCACTAATTTCATCATTTTCTACTAGTGATGTGTTTTGCTAGATCTAGCTTGATTAGTGTGTAGCAATTAGAGATTGTGTTGAGAGATTGTGAGGAGCTTTGTATAATGATTGTTACATGATCTCCATGACATATAATATACAGATAGTTGGGGTTTTCAACTTTAAGCTTTCCCATGAAATACTGTGTTCATATGTGTGATTGTTTATGGTCTTAATGTGTGAATGCAATTGATTTAATATCCGCATGTGATGATCAATGGTAGAAGAGATTCTGTATTGTGCATGAAGTTAAAATAGTGTGTGATTAGGAGAATCTCGGTGAATAATATATCAGTTATTCAAATTTCTATACATTCAATTCAATTTTTATTTTATTTCTAATTTTAAATAATATATTTATCACAATAATTATATCTTTGATGGTATTTTCATATCATATTTATATTCTTCTTTGAATTTTCCATATAGGTTTTTTTGGCATATTGGGGTCCAAGATGTAGATATATCGATTAGAGATGACGTTGAAACAACAAAAGGGACTCAAAAATTGCATTCAATTATAACGAAGTTGTCCAAAAATGTGTTTGCATTGGATAAAATAAAATATTCTTGTTTTTTTCATTTTTGCATAGACAACACAGAATCCAATGATGTTTGTGAAAAAAAAATTTATGTAAAATATTGGCGACATATAGAACTAAATACAAAGGGGAAAATGTCTGTTGCAAGCTTTGAAGAAATGAAATCAGAGGAGACTACAATATCATTTGATGGTAATCAAGTTTTTGATCTTGTTAGAGAAGGTAACATTTCAATTGATTTCAAATGATAAAGATATAGAAATAGATAATAAAATCAAGTACATGTGTTAATTTTAAAGTTAATTTTTCATGTTAATTATGATCTAAATTTAAGTACATAAGTTTGTTTTATTGTGAAGGAGATGTTTTTGTTGTAGTTGCACCTACCATGAATGATGAAAATGTTAAGTATTATTTGATGCATTGTAATGAACAAAATATGAAATTATTAGAAAAATATAATGATCATGGTTTTACATATGACAGAGGGTCTATTATACTGAAAGTTTATTTTTCCAACAAACTAATCAAAGTGGGGATTTTTTTACTTTCAAGACTATGAACCTGATGTCATAAGTTGTCAATATAGTCACTTGGTGTGTGCAGCACACATAAAGTTGATAGAAGTTCAATCAAAGAAAAAAACGAAAATCAAGAAATGGAAAATGTCAAAAGTTGATCATGAACAGATCATTCAAGATGACATTCCATTGGAATTTTTTTGATTGAACTGCCCAACAATTTCTTCTCTTTGGATTCATCTTTTAGAACTTCTAGAGCTCAACTAAAAATTGAACTTCCTTTTTATGTTATATGTACTTGAGTTTTTTCACAGGTACATTATTTTGGTACATGCACATGAGTAATTTATACACGTGTACACATACACATGTCTAGATTATCTAGTCTAAACGATTTCAAACATCCTCTGGTAAAATTTTTCGTAATGCCATTATTGCAAAATGTACATATTTTTGTATCTAGCATAGTTGATATAATGCAAATTTGAAGTTGTGCGATTTTGTTTTAGACATGTGTCTATTAAAATTAAATTATAATTTATTATTTTTGAATGAAAAATGTGTGGTACGTGTTTTGTAATTTCCAGTTTACTATCAACTGAAAGTAGATTTTCTATGTACATTAATGAAAATTGTTCTGTAGTGGATATATATGTTCTAATGCAATTTAAAATTTTATGATTGTTTGACACATCTAAGAATGCCTATAATTTTATGATTTTTTTTAGATATATACATCGATATGTATTGTACTTCAACCATTTTAACATATATTCAAACATGTACTTCAATCATTTTTATGTACATATATTCATGTGAAATTTTTTTTGTTTGTAACTTGGGCTAAACTATATTAAATGCATGAAAAACTGTATAGAGGAAATGGGCAGAGATGGCAACTAGTGCTTAGCCTATATCACTACCTTGGTAGTGTTCAAAATAGACCATGTTTGGGGCTACCTCAAAGGAGGAAACCAACCCCTTAAGAGTGTTATCCAGTCTTGTAATATAAAATATTCAGTGGCCCATATAAAAAAAAAAAGAGCTGAAGTATATCCTGAAGTGACAATCATGGAGTTCATTCATCTTTGTTTGTTTCCTGGTCCTCTTCCTCTATCAGGCACTCGTATTCTCTAGAAATGGCTTCCTCCTCAGCTGTCGGCATTCGAGGAGGCTTCAGAGGGGTCGCATGGACAATGGGAGCGACTGGGTACTCCGCATCATAAGCTTTGGTCCAGACATTGTCCGAGTCCAGAACCCAAACACCTATCTCCTCCATCATGGGCTCATAACTTGGAAGCGGGTTGGATTTCCTAGGTAAAGGTTGCACATATTGTGGAATAGTGGATTTCATGCCTCTTCTACCCTTGGGCTTCTCTGGAGGCAAAACAACCTCCCCATGAATGATATAAACTTCTTTAGGAACCAATACCTCACGGATATCAGATGTAGAGCCCTCGGTGGATTCCAATTGTTGGTTGTTGCCACAGTGAGAGCGACCTAAAAAACACCTTCGTAGCTACCTCTGATCAGTTTTTAACGTTGGCATAGGGCCATGGTATGGCTTCTGACTTGTACATTTTTTGATTGTTTTTATATTTTAAAACATCGATATGTATTGTACTTAAATATCACCTAAATAATATATGTACATCCTAAAATTATATAACATTCACATACAAGTTCAAATGCATAACATACATACCAATGTATGTATGTCTTAAATCTAATTTGAAATTTCCATGTGATTCATTTTATATTTAATGAATAAAATGAGAAATTGCGTTTTAAGAACAAAACATTATATCACAAAATGTGAGCATATTCCAAATGTAGTTCAACTATCCAAAATATACACATTTATGTGTAAATTGTAATTTTAAATTTCCATCTAGATTCATTTTATATTTAACAAATATAATGCCAACTTCATTTTATATTTAACAAATATAGTGACAAATTGAGTTTTAAAAACAAAACATTATATCACAACATCTGATCACATGCCAAATGTAGTTCAACTATAAAAAATATACACATGTATACATGGTTCGTAATTCGAAATTTCCATCTAGAGAGATTCATTTTATATTTTTAACAAATTTATAAACTGACAACTTTTTAAAAACAAAACATTATATCACAATTAGATGCCAAATATAGTTCAACCATCCAAAATAAATATACACATTGTGAAAATGTAATTTGAAATTTCCATCTAGAGATTCATTTTATATTTAACAAATAAAATTACAACTTGAATTTTAAAAACAGAACATTATATTGTAAAACAAAACATTATATGACAGCATGTGATTACATGCAAAATGTACTTCAACTATCCAAAATATACACATGTATGTACATGGTTTTTAATTTGTAATTTCCATCTAGAGAGATTCCTTTTATATTTAACATTTATAGAATGACAACTTTTTAGAAACAAAACATTATATCACAATCACATGCCAAATGTGGTTCAACCATCCTAAATATACACATTGTGAAAATGTAATTTGAAATTTTCATCTAGAGATTCATTTTATGTTTAACAAAAAAAATGACAACTTGAGTTTTAAAAACAAAACATTATATCACAACATGAGATCACATGCCAAATGTAGTTGAACTATCCAATATGTACATGTGTTTTGTAATTTGAAATTTCCATCTAGATTTGAATTTTATATTTAACAAATAAAATGACAACTTGAGTTTTAGAACCAAAACATTATATCACAACATGTGATCACATGCCAAATGTAGTTCAACTGTCCAAAATATACACATGTACATGTGTGTTGTAATTTTAAATCTCCATCTAGATTCATTTTATATTTAAAAAATAAAATGACAACTTCAGTTTTAAAAACAAAACATTATATATCATGTAACATGTGATCACATGCCAAATGTAACTATCCAAAATTTAAAATCATTCTTGATAAACGTAAATGTAGTTTAAAACTATAGCCAAACGGTAAAATATGTCCAAAATTTGTATCTCACATGAACAATAAAAGTAAATATATATAGTTCAATGTATAGTGTTTCAAGTATCAAGTTATATAGAAAAGTAAATATGCCTACATAGATAAGACTATATATATATATATAAATTAAATTTAAGACTAGATCTATCAAATATAATGTTGCACACATGTGCATCATCTATCAAATACAGATAGATCTAGTGTCTCTGCCAACAAAAAACTGATGCTCGTGCTATCATGTGAAGAATGGGGAACCTATACACAATGTGTATAAACATTAAAATTTAATGTTTTAAAATTGAATGAGAATATAGAACTTCATGTAAAAAAACAAAATGAAAAAAAAAATCATGCAATACCTCATGTGGTTCCCTCTCCATTGTGTTCTGTTGCTTGTCCATTAAAACATTCTCCACAGTAAAATGTACACTCTATATGTACAAGTATATATATATTAAATTTTTTCAAATGAAAATGCACATAAAATACTTTTCAATAATATTAAAAAAAAAGTTAGACAACTTGTTCAAATGGTGTGGATGTTCCTATCTCCATAATGCACTCTATTTTTGGAGTCCATGGATAACAAAAATCATCTCCAAAAACCTAAAATTAAAAAATTTTAAAAGTATAAAATAGCTCAATATCTAGATCTCATCTTATAATAAAACTTTTGAACTTCAATTTATAACTTATAACTTAAAAATATAAGTGAAAAATTGAATACTTGTGATGGTGGATTTGGCACATAGCCCAAGAAAGAAGAAGGTACCTCCACCCCAAAAAATCAAATGAAATCAGAATCTGTTAACATTTAATTATATACATGTACATGTGTGCACAATTATTTATTTTAAAAATATGTCATCATGTTTGGATATATATAATAATAGATAAAAAAATAATTGTACATCATCATGTTCACTTAAAAAACACTAACATGTGCCAACATATCATCTTGATGGTGAGAACCATCTTGATTGTGTGAACTGGAGGCTTTGATCGTGATATTAACATCTTAGTTCATCAAGTGTGAGAACTGCAAATGGTGTTAACATATATGATACATTTTTGTTAGAATAATGTATACAAATAAATGTATGTATATATGTATTTATTACAAATTGTACATGTGTTAAAATAATCACCCTAACCATTAACACATACTGATCCCATGCCCTCTTGCTCATGAATAATTACGTCCTGCCAACCATTACGACAATTCTTTGCATATGTTCTAAGATCTTCAAGACTCATGTTGTCTATATCATCATATGTATGATACACAAAATTAGCACGTGCATTCTCTTATGCTCTTTGTCTATTCAGACAAAAATCAACTCCACCCAGTCCACTCTGAACATTATCAATGATGGCATCCCTTGCTTCTCGAATAGTTTTAGAAGTAGCATCTGTCTCTGACCGCAAAGTTTCGACATGAATATGTTGACTAACCAATGGTGGCTAAGGACGAGGCAACTCAGCATCATGCTTAGTGAACTTACAGTCACATAATCAAACTTTCCCAGGACCAAAAAAATCATAGGGAAGTTCATTATAATTGAGTTTCATTCCCAAAAATAATTATGCATAAAATAATTTGCAAAATAAAGAAGAACCTCATCATTCCATGGGAGTATTCCATAGGCAGCAAGGTGCCTATCATACAAATGGCCAGCTATATCAAGGTGCTTGAAATATTACAACTTTATCATCTTTCTTTTCAACCATTCTTTGAAATTAAACATAGACTTGGCCATTTCTGTTGTAACTCTTTGTTTAACAACCACCCATGTATCAGTACCCATCATTGTTTCATTTATTTTTATCATCACTTCTACAAAAGTATCAGTGGTTGGCCCAAGCCTTAGGTACACATCTACTAGTTTGCCTAACGAGTGAGTAACTATTTCTAAGCTTTCTTGACTCTCAGCAGGAAGTTTCAAAGACACAAGATCTCTATTCAATTTTGAATGAATATGTTGACACCTTTATAACGTGCATTGATGCATGTTTGATTCCCAAAGTATATCGGAAATTTCATACGGATAAGTCGTGGTTGGTGTACAACCGTCTTCTTCAATAACGCGTTTTGTCCTACGTCTTTTTGGAGCAACATTTGGAGCAAAATTTTCACCCTCCGCATCAATCATTAGGGGAATTTTGAGGTCTAAAATGGGCCTCCTAAAGAAATTATAAAAATAATAGTGGAAATAATAAAATAAGATTTGATTACATCATCAACTTTTAGAGGGAAGAAAGAAAAAACTACCTTTTCAACTTGTATTTTCAATTTATCTCCCAAAGATTTTACTCAAATTTCAAGCATTATTACTCGTTGGATGAGAAATTTAATTCCTCATACTAGGAGTACCCATGTTGCATACTTTCAATGGACCATTCTACAAGAAAAATGAGAAATACATGAAAAACGTGATTGCAATCACGTTTTTTAATGTATTTCTCATTTTGCATATAGCGAGGTCCATAAAAAGTATGCAACATGGGTACTCCTTGGATAAGGAATTAAATTTTGCATCCAACAAGTAATCTCTCTCAAAATTTGAGTAAAAAATTTGGGAGATAAGTTGAAAATATGAGTTGAAAAAGTAGTTTAATTATTTTATTATTATTTAATATTTTTACCCTTTTACTTAAAAAATGGCGACTCATCCTACATGCTTGACATTATCATCTTTAATCCTATTGGTTTTTATAAAGTTTATTTTGGTTGTACACTTTTCTTAGGAGGCCCATTTTAGACCTCAAAATTCCCCTAATGATATAAATTTTTGTATAAATAAAAAAGCCTGTAAAAAAATTTGTACAAATTGACTGAAAATAATATTCAGATTGATGGCCACCTCAATATGGTTGGCCAACATCATGTGCACCCTGAGACTGTTGAGAACCAGAATGATCATCGATTGGTTGAGAATCAAGACGACCATCCATTTATTAGCCTCCAAGGAAATGCATATCACCATCCTCATGCAATTCGCCACCACCTATTGATGGGCCTCCAAGGGAATGAGTACCACCACCAACCTCACATGATGAGAGGGAAGCTTCATAAAAAAATATGAATTTATAATCAATTCAAAAATACATTCATATATATAAATAAATGTACATATGATTGATTAAATTACGTGAACCATACCACAATTGCATCAACCATGGCCATGCTCCATTGATGGAGTAGACACTCTTGTCCTCCTAAATCTTAAAATATAAAAAATGAAACTTCTTAAAAACTAATTTAACTCACAAAATTGATTAACAATTCCATATGTATACATGTACGTACATGGGGATAAAATTATATATATAGTCAATAAAAAAATTAATTCGACATGTATACACACATGTACACACATGTATGTATGGATATAAGATTATATAAATACCATGAACATCCCTCGATCCATGATCCCCCTCTCTCATAGAGGCATGGGATTCTATTGATCTTCACCTTTCATCCTCCATGATATATATGGATATATCTATAGTGAACATTTGCAATTGTTTTTAAATTAATATTTAAAATAAATTCAAAAGATTTCAAAAAATTAATGTAATTTTGTACACAAATTATGTAAAACACAACTTTCAAAGCACTAATTGATGTGTGAAACTCAATTTAAACAAAAATTTGTTGAAGTCCTCACATTTTAATTTTATGAAAATGTGAAGTTCACCAAGTTGTGTTTTACGTGGTGGGAGCAAAGTAGGTATATAATTGAAAAAAAACATGGCCATTAAAAATGACGCATTTATAAGTAAAAACACACACACACATATCAAAGATATGTTACAATGTCCATCAATAAATTTTGAAGGAGAGCGTCTCAACACTAATTCATAGTTGAGAGATGAATCTTGAATCGGCATTGTCCCATATAATACTAATTCATATATTAATTCATCTTTGATAGATGAATATTGAATTGGAATTTCCCCACACAATAGATCACTATACATCTTATTAACATTTTCACAATGTCTTATACTAAAAAATTAAAATTGTCTAACAATATTGTTTTCTTTTCCATGTGGTTGTTTTGGCCTCTCCTTGTTAACTTGGTACACGCCTTTCATCTGGTTGCACACAAGTTCAGAATTGGTGAAAACTACAATTCCATTTGATCCATACTCCCTAGTTGTTTCCAAGTCTTCTATCAATGCAATATAATATGCCTCATTGTTTTTTGTTCTTCACTGTATATTCATTTTCCTTTGGAGGACCTTTTTAGTCGCAATATTTCAAAGCACATATGTAATCACCACTTTCCCTGGATTGGGATAGCAAGAAACATCTATGCATAATGTCCATTTTTCAACCATATTTAGTGGGTTTTTTTATCCCTGAAAAAATAAAATTCAATAAAATATATTAAATTAACATTTATTGCAAATGCATGGGAGAATTGACATATACATGGTTTTCCTTAAAGTTAATGGGAGAAACAACATAGAAATGACATGCCTTAAAGTTTTCCTTAAAGCTTATGGGAAAAATGACACATGTATGGGAGAAATGAAACATGTAGATGGTTTTATTTAAATCTTGCCTTAAATTTTATGGGAGAAATGACATAGAAATGATATGTACATGGTTCCAAAAACACTAGAAAATTCCTTAAAGCTTATGGGAGATATGGCATGTACAGAAATGGATATTACAATGAGGAAATTCTATTTAGATATATTCCAGAGATTTTATGTAGTGGAATTTATTGGATATGTCACCTTTGAGAAAGGATGAGATCCAGAGGCTACTTACCCCTTTATAGACTCAGCCTTTAGAACTTGTAGAATTTAACACTAAAAAAAGTGACTCCTATGGAAGTTCAACCACTTTAGGTTCTCACCAAGGTTTTTAGGCCTTAAAGTTTTCCTTGAGTTTATGGGAGAAAGCCTTGATTTTGTGGAAGAAATGACATGTGCATTGTTTGCCTTAAATTTTATGGGAGAAATCACATCTAGAAATGATGTTGTGTAACCAGCTCCAAAAATAGAAGAAAAGAGATATCAACGCCTTAGAAATGAGCCACTTGGAGGGGGCAACCTCAAATACATTACATAAATGAACAATTCTTGGATGATACAATTTACAAAACCTCCTTTCTATATATAGGAGTCCATGGGGCCATAATGTTATCCTAGTGGGCCACAATGTAATCCTAGCCAACCTAACAATAATAATTTAAGGGCACAATAATAACAAAATGGGGGTTACAAGGGTACAATAATAACAATAACGGGGTTACACTAATAACAATAAGGGACTATACTAGTAATATAGGGACCTAACATGCCCCACTCCTCCAAAAAAGTGTTGTCCTCAACGCTTGAGTAGCTCTGGGTGCTTCTGTATAAACTTCTCATCCTCCCATGTAGAATCTTCAGTGGGTAAGTTCTTCCACTTGATGAGATACTCTGAAATTGATCAATTCCGTAGTTGTCGAGTTCTTGTTTCTGTGACCGCTTCAGGTTCCAATATGATTTTTCCTTCCTCATCAAGTTCTGGCAATATTGTTTGAACTGGAAGATTTTCACCTATAACCTTCTTTAAGCATGAAACATGGAAAATTGGATGTACTCACGAAGAAGCAAGAAGCTCCAATTTGTATGCCATAGTACCAATCTTTTGCAACACCTTGTAAGGACCATAGTACTTTGGCGATAATTTATTATCCTTCTTAGCTTTCTTGAGGGAAATTTGTTTGTATGGTTGTAGCCGTAAAAATACCCAATCTCCTACATCAAAACTTCTCTCGCTGTGATTTTTATCTGCTTGTTGTTTCATTTGATTTTGTGCCAAATTCAGGTTATCCTTTAAGAGTTGGAGAACTTCTTGCTGATGCTCGATGTGATCTTCCACTGCTTGAACCTTCAAATTTTCCCTTAAAGATGACGTGATCGATGGTGGATGATATCCATAAAGTGCCATAAATGGGGTCATTTTTGCTGCAGTATGGAAGGAAGTGTTATACCACCATTCAGCGAGAGGTAACCACTTGACCCATTGTGTTTGTTTATCAGATACAAAACAACGAAGATATCCTTCCAAACATTTATTTACTATCTCAGTTTGACCATCAGATTGAGGATGATAAGATGAGCTATGAGCTAATTGAGTACCCAAACAAGAAAATAACTCCGTCCAAAATTTTCCAGTAAAAATGGGATCTCTGTCACTCACAATAACACTTGGGCTTCCTTGTAGCTTTTGAATTCTATCCATAAATGTAGTAGAAACTGTACTTGCTTTAAATGGATGAGATAATGCAAAAAAGTGTGCATACTTGGTAAGTCTATCAACTACCACCATGATGACATTCTTTCCTTCGGACTTAGGTAAACCTGTGATAAAATCCATTGAAATATCCTCCCAACGTTGACTTAGAATGGATAAATGTTGTAGAAGTCTCGGGGTCTTAACTGTCTCCACTTTATTCTGCTGGCAAACCAAACATTCCGCCACAAACTTTTGAATATCAAATTTAAGGCCATTCCAAAAAAATTCTTTCTTCACCCTGTGGTAAGTTTTTAAAAATCCCGAGTGTCCTCCTAAAGGAGAAGTGTGCAATTCCAGAAGAATATTTTTTTTTAGTTGGGAATTATTACAAAGATATAATCGATCTTTGTACCATAAGGAATCATTTTTCCAACTAAATGTATTAGATGTACTAGGATCTTGCTGAAACTTTTGAATGAGTGTCCATACATCTTTGTCCTTCTTCCGTTCATCTCTTGCTTCATTTATCCAATCTGGTTGCATAATAGAAATGGCACAAAGCAATGATTCCACCTCTTCATTCTTTCTGGAGAGTGCATCTACAACAACATTTAGCTTCCCTTTTTTGTAGATTATTTCAAATTCATAACCCAACATCTTTGTAACCCAATTTTTCTGCTCTTGTGAAGATAGTCTTTATTCCAAAAAGTGTTTAAGACTATCATGATTAGTTTCTTCCCATTAGGTAAGTTCACCATTTCTTTAGTGCATGCAGTATTGCTAACATTTCCTTCTCATAAATAGTTTTATGTAAATACTTTCCTTTGATTGGAAGAATTTCAAAATAAATGGGTCTTCCTTCCCGCATTAAAACAACACCAATTCCATTTCCTGAGGCATCACATTCCACAATAAAGGTTTTTGTGAAGTCTGGAATAGCTAAGACCAGTGCTAGGCACATTGCATTTTTAAGATGTTCAAAGGCATTAGTCGCTTTCCGTATTCATGAAAATTCATCTTCTTCAATAATGTTGTTAGAGGTGCTACTATTCTCCCATAATTCTTAACAAACTTGCGATAATACCCTGTTAACCCGAGAAATCCTTGCAACTGCTTTATGGTTGTGGGGACTTTCCATTCCTTAATGGCTTTAATTTTGTTAGGGTCTACCTTAACATCCTCGTGAGATACAATATGACCCAGATATTCCACCTCTCGTACTCCAAAGAAACATTTGGATGTTTTTTCATATAATTGTTTTTCCTGCAATAGTTTGAGCACCCTGTCAACATGTTCAACGTGATCCTTCCAAGACCTGCTGTAGATTAGTATATCATCAAAAAATACTAGCACAAATTTTCTAAGGAAGGGTTTGAAAATGGAATTCATCAACCGTTGAAATGTAGAGGGTGCATTGGTAAGGCCAAAAGGCATGACCAAAAATTCATAATGACCCTCATGAGTTCGAAATGCAGTTTTTGGAATATTTTTAGTCTTCATTCTAACAAAGAATGGGAAATTTATCTTTAATGGTGAGCTTATTGAGCTCCCTATAATCCAATCATATTCATATCCATGATCCATCCTTCTGTGTACCAATACTACGAGCGCAGAGAAAGAACTTACTAGGTTGAATTATACCCGCCTCACATTTTGTATAATTAGCTACTGGGGGGGGAATAATAACTACACGTTCAATTCCTTTGCTCTTCTTTAAAGTAAGGATATCTATAAGGCTTGGATGTTTGAGAACAATTCCTGAATCAAATGAATAGCATGATCATGTCAACGAATATGGAAGTCCTTTGGGAGTTTCAAACACCTTTGAATGATTGTCCAAGAATTTTTGGAGATCTGCAGAAATAGATGATTTTGATGTTGGAACTTCTAGTGAGCATAATTGTGCAACTACGCCTCGTTGTTCTTTATTTAGAAGCTTTGTCATGACATTAGAGCTTATTATCTTTCCTAGCTTCCTTGCAATACCCCGTAATTCTAATTCCTTACCTTCTGAAAAAAATTTCAAGAAAAGTTCTTGGAAATTAAAAGTTACCGTCCCCAAAGATTGTAATCATTGTACTCCTAGTACAACATCAACACCTCCCATAGGAATTGAAAGCATTGGAATATTCAATACATATTCCCCCATGGTTAGCTTAATATTATGGCATTTTCCAGAGCAATTTATAGTTCCTCCATTCGCAACCATCACTTGACATTCTGGTGCTGGGTATAGGAAACAATTCAATTCCTTGGCTACCTTTAATGAATAAAATTATGGGAGCTACTCCACAACAATCAACACTTATTAACCTTTTCTCTTGATTTTATCCTTTGTATCTGAGAGTTTGAGGAGTGGTAATTTCAAAGGTGCATTACATGATATGGTTGGATTCATTTTCCTCTAGGGTCGTGTTCCCTGGTGTATATCCTCTTGTTCATTTTCTTCCTCCTCTTCACAATCTATGTAAAATAATTTCTTCTCAGCACACTTATGACCTTTAGTGTATTTGCTATCACAACTGTAGAAAATCCCTTTTGCTCTTTCTTCTTCCAATTTTTGTGTGTCAACCAGAAGCTGTGAAATCTAGGCATAGCAACACTTCCTTTCTTAGAATTGAGTGGTAGGCTTCCTTGTCGCCATTATTTTACATTCAACTTTTCTTGCCAACCTCATACGTCTTCTCCACGAATCTACCCAAAACGCTAATTCTCATGCTGATATCCTCTTTAAAGTGCCTATGAAGAGATCGATCCCGTGTTCCTCCTGGAATATCGCTACTTTATATCTGTCTTTGAATTCCTCAATGTAGCCGCCTTCCCCACTAAACCCTTTTGTTTGAGATTTATCAATTGGCTAAAGAAGGTGTTGCTCTTTGTATCCTCAATGTGCTAATATTTTTTCCGCAAAATCTGACCAAGTACACTATGGGAGCAAAGTTATCGATACCATACAAATGTATTTTTTTCTAAATGTAAAGTTGCAATGCGTACCTTTTGTGTGTTTTGCACATTATTGAGATCAAAATATTGCTCCATCTGTAGTATCCATGTTAAAGGATCCTTGCCATCAAACTTCCTCATATCCATCTTTGGAATATGGTGGTTCCTCAACATTAGAGTTTTATATGGAAACTACAATTAACATTGATTTTTTTCTCATCATGAGGTTCTTCTACTATTTTCACCATTAGGAAACATTTCTTGTATCAACTTTGTCAAACTTTCATGTTTTTTAGATATGTCGCTTTTCCATTTTGTATTTGCTGTCATCCATCTTAGCCTATGCCCCATCAACCCATATACACGCCAGCCTTTCCACATCCATCTTAGCCTTCCATATCCATCTTAGATTGCACGCCATCCATCTTAGGTCAATGCCTTTCTTCAAAACTTCCATTTCATTTCTTGTTGTTCTTTGCGAGAGCGAAATTTGTTGCACTTGCTCTTGTAATTTTGATATGTCATGTTGCCATTCTTCGTCTTCATGAGTCATAGTAGAGCCTTCTAAAGGCATAATGGGTGTTGAATTATTTTTAGGGGCCATTTTAGAATCCAATACTGATATCTATTCTACAATATGCCTTGGAATCAATTCAACTTGATTCTTCAAACAAGACTTATGCAATTCGGAAAAAAAATACACACCTTTTTCTTGCTTTTGATGAGCTCGATATTGAAATTGGATTATCTCTGTGATTGTAGCACTTCAATATCTGAATTTTGGTATTGATGTAGCCCTCTAAATTATCTTTCGAATGCCACATGTCTGACCTGATTTGGATTCTCCAAGACAAAGTTGTGTCCAATCTCCCACAATGACCTAATTATGGACTGGTTCAGTAGAGCGAAATTGTACAACTTTCCACGTGTCACTGTTTCATCCTTTGTCTCTGAAATTGATAGAGAAGAAACTTCAGTCTGTGTACTTGCGACCACTTTTTACGGCACTTCAATCCAATGCCCAGAGAGAGAGTTATTGAAGTTTTCCCACGATCACCTCTTTGAGATGAAATTCAGGAGCCTGAAAAAGCACTACCTTCCACAGATCATATCTCCAAAAATATTGCGAACCAAGATCTGAAATTTTTTGAAGAATTTCCTTAGGATTTCAGCTTCACACGATATGAATTTCAGACTCTGAACCTTCGTAAAAAAATAGTTATAGTGAAAATTCCACGATGAACTGTTTAGAAACCTGAAAAAATACCTAAATTCCATAGACGATATCTCCTAAAATATTGCGAACCAAGCTCTGAAATTTTTAGACAGGCTTCCTTAGGATTTCGGCTTCGCACCCTAAAAATTTCAGCTTTTGAAACTGCGTAGAAAAAAATTTATAGCGAAAATGCCATGATGACCTGTTTGGAGCAGCGAAACCCTAGAATCCAAAGCTCTGATACCAAATGTTGTGTAACCAGCTCCAAAGGGAGAAGAAAAGAGATATCAACGCCTTAGAAATGAGCCACTTCGAGGGGGAAACCTCCAATAAATTACATAAATGAACAATTCTTGGATGATACAATTTACAAAACTTCCTTTCTATGTATAGGAGTCCATGGGGCCATAATGTAATCCTAGTGGGCCACAATGTAATCCTAGCCGACCTAACAATAATAATTTAAGGGCACAATAATAAAAAAATGGGGGTTACAAGGGTACAATAATAACAATAAGGGGGTTACACTAACAACAATAAGGGACTATACTAGTCATATAGGGACCAAACAAATGACATGCCTTAAATTTTTCCTTGCCTAGAGTTTAAGGGAGAAATGACATCTACATGGTTTGCCTTAAAGTTGTCCTTATAGTTTATGGGATAAATGACATAGAAGTGACAAGCCTTAAATTTTTCCTTAAATTTTATGCGAGAAATGACACATGTATGGGAGAAATTACACATCTACATGGTTTTCCTTAAAGTTTATATAAGAAATGGCATATAAATGACATATAAATGGTTCCAAAAACACTAGAAAATGCTAGAAATGACATGTATATGGTTATCCTTCAAGTTTTCCTTGAGTTTATGGGAGAAATGGGAGAAATGACATGTATCTACATGGTTTTCCTTAAATTTTATGGGAGAAATGACATAGAAATGACATGTACATGGTTCCAAAAAAACTAGCAAATGCTAGAAATGACATGTACATAGTTATCGTTAAAGTTTTCCTTGAGTTTATGGGAGAAATGAGAGAAATGACATGTATATACATGGTTTTCCTTAAATGTTATGGGAGAAATGGCATAGAAATGACATGTAAATGGTTCCAAAAACACTAGTAAATGCCTTAAAGTTTATGGGAGAAGTGGCATGTACATAAATGGATATTACAATGAATAAATTATATTTAGATATATTACATAAATGACTATAGGGGCATTTACTGGATATGTCACCTTTGAGAAAGGATGAGATCCAGAGGATACCTGACCCTTTACAGACTCTGCCTTTAGAACTTGTAGAATTTTAATAATATAACTCAATAATAAGTGACACCAAATTCCTGGGGACTAAGCCCACTTCAAGTTCTCTGGTTTTTAGGCCTTAAAGTTTGCCTTGAGTTTATGGGATAAATCCTTGCGTTTGTGGGGAGAAATGACATGTGCATGGTTTGCCTTAAAATTTTCCTTAAAGTTTATGGAAGAAATCACATCTAGAAATGACATGCCTTAAATTTTGCCTTGCATAGAGTTTAAGGGAGAAATGACATGTACATGGTTTGCCTTAAAGTTTTCCTTAAATTTTATGGGATAAATGACATAGAAATGACAAATAATGCCTTAAAGTTTGCCTAAAATTTTATGGGAGAAATGACAGATGTATGGGATAAATGACATGTATGTACATGGTTTTCCTCAAGGTTTTCCTTAAATTTTATTGGAGAAATGACATAGAAATGACATGTACATGGTTCTAAAAACACTAGAAAATTCCTTAAATTTTATGGGAGAAACGGATATTACATTGAAGAACTTCTATTTAGATCTATTCACTTAGATTGTTTGTAAAATTTATTGGATATATGCCTTTGAGAAAGCCCAAGATCACAAATATAGCCCTTCAATCTCTACCTTTAGAGAGTATAAATTAACACTCAGCAGTGACTCCAAATCTCACATGGAATTTCAGCCACTTTAGGTTCTCACCAAGGTTTTTATGCCTTAAATTTTGCCTTGATTTTATGGGAGAAATCGTTGAGTTTGTGGGAGAAATGACATGTGCATGGTTTGCCTTAAAGTTTTCCTTAAATTTTATGGGAGAAATGACATAGAAATGACATGTACATGGTTCCATAAACACTATCAAATGCCTTAAATTTTATTGGAGAAAGAACATGTACATGGTTATCCTTAAATTTTACCTTGAGTTTATGGGAGAAATGGGAGAAATGAGATGTATGTACATGGTTATCCTTAAAGTTTGCCTTCCATTTTATGGTAGAAATAACATATAAATGACATGTACATGGTTATCCTTAAATTTTTCCTTGATGTTATGGGAGAAATGGGATAAATGACATGTATGTAAATGGTTATCCTTAAATTTTTCCTTAAATTTTATGGGAGAAATGACATGGAAGTGACATGTACATAGTTTGCCTTAAAGTTTGAAAAATTATTTTATGCACTTACTAAAGAAACTAGTGGTAGTGGTTGATGAAGCTATGTCAAAATTCACACCTTGATGATTTTGTGGGAGAAATGACATGTACATGGTTTACAAAATTATTTTATGCACTTACTAAAAAAACTAGTGGTAGTGGTTGATGAAGTTATGTCAAGAGTCACACCTTGATGATTTTGTGGGAGAAATGACATGTACATGGTTTTCCTTAAAGTTTATTTTTCCTTAAATTTTATGGGATAAATCACATCTAGAAACCTTTACTTTGACATTTATAAATAGGCTAATAAAATTAAAAAGAAATTTTCAAATTGCATTAGTTATGTCCTTAATAAGAAGTATGATTTAGCACCTAACAGGTTGTCTAATAATATAACTTAATGTAATTTTTGGCTTGTAATATCATTCATCCCTGATATGTACAAGAATTTTACAACTTGAACATCAACCTACACACTATCATCATATCACTGTACATAATCTAGATTATTAATATCCACTACATCATAAAACACTCCACTTTTAACATTTTACAAGATTAGAAAAGTAAATGTACATAATCTAGATAAGTAATATTCATTAAATCATAAAACAATCCACTTTTAACATTTTACGAGATTAGAGAATTAAATGAAAACAGTAGGAGAGGAAGCATCATGGAAGGTGTAAATTTAGGTACATCAATAAAAAATAGTTAGCATCAACATAAATATAAATACAGTGGAAAACCTATAGTAGCATTATGGTAAGAAGCCAAGGGTCTTCATTACTCCAATAAACAATTTCTATCAATCATTCCTATTAACATCATTACTCCAAATGCATAAAATGATAAACTGTAGTCAACATGCATTTCACCTTTTTCATAGAATACCATTCAATTTCACTTCATATGTATTTCTAGTATTCATTTTTCCAAGCACTATCAAAGGTATCCCATGTAATTATATCAACTTATAAGGAATCAATATTTTTTCACTTCTATAAAAATGTAGAAGAAAATTTGTGTGCATCTACTATAGGAAATAGATAATAAGCAAGCTATAAGAATCCATCCTATAACACATTTTTTTCAATTCTTTGAGGAAAAGTGATATCTAAGAATAGAAAAAGCTCTTATGTATACATGAATCAACCATATTTAGCCATTTCAATCCATTGTACACAATTAAACAAAAGGTAAATCTATGGGTCTGGATTCCTTAAACCTTCTTCGAACTGTCATTTGATGTAAAGTATGGATTATAATTGGATGGTTATGGGTCTTTCTATCCTAATATCTCGGTATGATTGTCTAAAAATTTTCTGGACTTGTTTTTCAAATAGTAATTACTATAAATAATATCCTCATCTAAATGATATAAAGGTATAACTTCTCTAAATATCTAACTTGTATAAAGAAGATATAACATATAAAAATAAGAGCCCAAAGGTTGGGTTCTAAATACTAATAAAAGGGCAATGAGTTTTCTCCATAAAAAAGAAAAGATAACACATTTTTTTCAATTATTTGAGGAAAAGTGATATCTAGGAATCAAACAGGCTCTTATGTACACATGAATCAACCATATTTAGCCATTTCAATCCATTGTACATAATTAAACACTCTGCTGAAAGACAAAGAAAATCTGACAAAGGTCTGAGGAAGCAACAAAACACAAATACAACCTACAAGCTTAAGAAAGAATAGAGATGTGAGTTGGTGCTCATAAGAAGAACACAAAGATATTATATCTGCAGAGGTTGAAGGAAATAACAGAGCCATCAACCATCAGGAAAACACATACAACTCTACTCTTTCATGGATTAGAATTCTACCAAGATTAGGAAGCTTCCATTCAGGAATAAGAAAGAAAGAAAAAAAGCCTACCTACTTGAACTGATTCCACTCAACCAATCAAACAACCATCTAACCTAGCTAACCTTACTAGCCATACAACCAAGCTAGTTACCCACAGACCCATCAATCCAAACCCCATGACTATGACTACTCTAATATGCTACCATAATTGTGTCACAACCTTACTATGATTAACCAAGGATATATACCCATTCTTTTCATCAGAATGCAAACTTTCAAGTCATTCAGATGTGAGCTACACTAAATGACAGAAGGAATGATTCATGATTCCTAATTGGGCATCAAGATGCATTGTATAGGCTACAGAAATAATTGGGCATCAAGGTTCAGACGCTACATTGTATAGGCAATAGAAATCCTATCCCACTAAATCTGATTCTAAGGTCTGTATGTGTGAGAAAGAGAATGGGTAAAGAGGTGGTTATCGGCTCAATGGGATAATTGTGAGAGCTTTCTCTATATCATATTTTTGAGAGAGAATCAAAGTGTTTGTAAAGAATGTGATTATTATCTACAAATGAATAGTTTAGATAGAATAGAACTTCCAATTGATTATGACATTTGGCATCAATTGGATGAAGACATGTACACTCTAGATGTTCTTTAATTTCATTCTGAGAATGAACCTTCTCATTCCGATCATCTTGATTATGAGGATGAATCTTATACAGATCATATCAATTCTTATCAAATAGAGATAGGTTTAACTGATGCTATTCAAATAGACATAGGTCAATTAAATGGTATTCCTATCACACTCAGATTTATGGATTTTAAGTTCATGGGAGGTAGTATGGGATCTGTAGTAGGTGATAAAATAACTCGTCTGATTGAGCGTGCTATTGCGGAATCGTTTCCAGTCATTACGGTGTGATTTCACAGCACAAATGCAAGAAGGAATTTTTAGTTTAATGCAAATGGCTAAAATAGCTTATGCATTATATATTCATCAGAAGGATAAAAAGTTGTTATATATATCTATTTTGAGGTCTCCAAAAATTGGTGGAGTGACTGCTAGTTTTGGCATGTTGGAAGATATTATTATTGCCAAACCTAAAGGGTAAATTTCATTTGCCGATAAAAGAGTAATCGAACAGACATTAGGTTGATTTTTTTCATCTAGCTAGAGATGACGAGATGACAACAAATGATGAGGTAGGCCACAACGATAGAAAACAACAGCAAATTATGAGACAGGCCACAACGACAAAAAACGAGGTAGGCTACAATGAGGAAGGAGATCACCAAAGATGCAGGTTATTTGTAACACACGAACAAAAAAACAGAGAAAAACATTAAAACCCACAAAAATATACAGAAAAAAATAAACAGAAACAGGAAGCAGCTTATCACCTCCTCACCCCTGCAACAACAAACACCAATGTAATGACTAATATTGAGACAAAGATCAGACAATGGTAACAAAAAAATGGTAACAAGCCTGAAACCTCTTGAGTTCTGCCATGGAAAATTTTAGGGGCTAATATTCGTAGGTGGGCTAATTTCCATGCTTTTTCAAAAAAAAGATTTTCCAATTCCCATTTTTTTTTAAAATTGATTCACCCAAATTTTATAGTATTAAAATATTTTACCCTAAAAATCACCAAAAATTTATATATACTAATATAAAATGATTACAAAACTACATATTTTTACAAAAATAACATCAAAATTTTTACAATTCACATATTAGGGACTACTAAGATTCGCCAAGTTTTTAAACTTTAAGATAAATGTCCATCCTTATATTTTCCATGAGTTTTGCAGGCTGGTATATTTATAATAAATAGTTCGGTTCAACTTCTGTTGCCAATTTTCCCATCTCCGGCAAAAAAATTGTTTACCCACGTCGTCAATACACCATTAATGTAAATGGTAGAATTAGTTTGGCTGAACTAATTTACAAACTTTGGTCGAACTTTCTAACAATTCGGCCGAACTTTTATAAAAGTTCGGCTGAACTGTTGGAAAAATGAATTTTCTACCTGCATTTCTCATGACAGTGTAACCCACCTTCGCGTTTTTACCCTATTGTAATACATATCTATTATTCTAATTAATGCAAGAAAGCATTAGGGTTTTTAGCAATTTTCTTTCTCCATATAAAAATACTTGTTTCAATTATGTTATTTCTTCTTGCATGTCTGATATTATTTTTTCTAAATTATGAATTAATGTCCAAAAATCACTAGAGTATTTTATGTCTTGTGATTTTGATTAAAACTTCATGAGAAGTTTAAAATATACAACCTAATTTATGCATGGTATCAGATAAGGATTCACATCAGAGAATAAATTTTGAAGCTAATTGTGAGGAGGCTTGAATTTGGAGATGAGAGTTGTAGGATTCCCTAAAAACTAAGAAGATGGCCTTCAATGGACTAAAGCTAGAGTATGCCTTGGAAGGAACCTCTAATTTTGTTGCATGGAAGTATCACATGGACGTGGTATTGGCTGACAATGGATTTCTATAATAAATCAAATCAGATGTTGCAAAACCAAAAAAATCTGATGCCCAGGACCTTGCTTAGTGGAAGAAATATGTAGCCAAGGTGAGGAAAATGATCTGGGAGGGAGTACAATATCATATTATCTCAAATATCTATGGAAAATAAAATTTGTTTGAAATGTGGAAAGCATTGACAGAATTGTTCAAGAATAGTAGTGACCACATGAAGTTGGCACTCAAGGATAAACTTCAAAGTATCAAGATGTAGAAGAATGACACAATCATGTGGTATCTGATTAAGTTTACATAGTCTCATGATGAACTTGGCGGGATTGGTGTTAATTTCCCTCAAATAAGACTTGGTAATCCTAGCACTAATGTGCCTTCGCAAGAGATAGCATAGCTATCAATATTTAGTGAATGGGAGGGAGAAACTATTGAATTAGGAGCACGTATGGTCTAATTTGGCACAGGAGGAAGTAAGGAGGAATACCAGAGATGGGGCTTCATCCAAGGGTGAGGATGAAGAAAAAATTGTATTGGTTGGATAGGAAAATAATAGAAAGGGGAAGAAATCCCAATCTAGAAAAGAATCCAGTCAAGGGGGAAAGAAGAAAGATTTGTCAAAATTTGAATCCTTCCATTTTCATGAATTTTGGCATTACGCCACGAAGTGTCTTCACAAGAAGGAAAACAAGAAGACCTTAGGAGGAGAAACAAGTAAATCTTTGGCTTCACAGTTTGAGCTTGAATTTACCCTCATTACATGCCTGGACAACTAGTGATCGGGAATGTGTAGTACTTGGTGTTATCACAAAAATTTGGTCATCTAACCATTTACAACTAGATGGATTGAATTACACCATGCAAGACCAATTTTACCATAGTAAAATTGCTTCCACTATAAACAATATTTTAATAAACCATATTTTATTAAGTTATTCCTAGCGTGAAAAAGAAACCCCATGAGGAATAATTAAATAAATCCTTATTTATTTGATTTTCCTATAGGAATAATTAATTAAACCAATGTTTAAATAATATTTCTCATCATTATTAACTCAATTATGAGAAATAATTAGATAAATCATTGTTTATCTTATTTTTCTCTAGGAATAATTAATTAAATCATTATTTGGTTATTATTCCTTGTTAAATTTGACTAAATCACTTAGGAATAATTAAACAAATCATTATTTTTTTATTATTCTTTAACCACATTCTTGAAATGATAAATAAATAATTTATTTTTTTACTATTTCTAAATAAAGGTATTTAACCAATTTAAATATATTTTCCCTCCAACAAAATATAATAAAATATTCCAAGCGGTTAGATCTAGATTTTGGTTAATAATATTTTATTATTCACCATGATCAAGGATAACTCAATATTTTTTTATAAATAGGAGATTTTTTCCATTCATTATGGACTTTCATCACTTTCATTATTGCACTTTGATCATTATCATTGCTGCTACTATTTTCTTTAGCTTCTTGAGCTCCCATAGAGTTCAATACATTTTAAGTTTTCTGCACCATTGAGAGAGAGAAAATTCTAGAATGGAAATATTGAGGACAACCAAGAGCCCATCCCATTGAAGGGGACTAGTAACACTTAATTTTTCCCTTCACCGGGTTTAATAATATATAAAACATTCTTTAAATCTTGTTTTTTCTATTGGATGCATGGAGCAATTACTATTTCTTTTTACTATTTAACTACTTTTATTGCATAGATTTGGGGTTTTGCAACATTTTTTTCTAACTATCGATTGAGGATCTAAAGATTTAAGTAGCCATTTCTGTTGTTTGGGTTGTTTGTCACACACATCTAAAGTAGGCTCTTTTTTTACACTTTCTTTAATAATTTACACTAACAAATGGCGACTCCAATGTTGTAATTCAGATTCTTGCGTGACCAAAAAATTTAGTAAAAAGGTCTTTTCTTCGGCTGTTTTCAGTCTCTTGATGTTGTTTTTTAACTTTTATGCCCTAAATCAGTCAAAATTCTAACTTTTGGTTGTTTTCTGGTGTTTTCTGCGGGTAACAGGTATCAATCGAGCCAGAGATGACAACATTTCCGCAACCTTCCGCACAAGAATCAAGGAACAAGAAATCACATTTTTTAGCTCAAACAGTCCGAGTTCCACTCAAACTCGCACTTTTTTTCCCAGTAACTGTGATTTCAATAGTCCACAGGTCAGTACCTACGAGTCAAAATATTTTTCTGAATTTTTTCTGTATCTGTCAAGGTTTGCTGAGAACATTGTTTTGGGTTGTATGACCTCTGTCTTAGCCTGTATTAGGCATGGATATGCTCATTTTGTCTCCTTGAAGTAGAACCAAACTCCCTAGGGTTTCAGTACACTTCCACCTTTCTAGGAGGGCTTACGCTAAGTACGTAGTCTAAGATTTGCAACACTTTCAGCCATTGTTTCATGGTATGATATATCCTTATTTCAGATCCTTTTTTATATGTCATTATTCCACCCAAAACCCCCTCTTGAGTTTTCTTTGGTATTTCCCTTAGGGTGCCCTTGTTTCCCCTAGGGTTTTAACCTTTCGCCTTTCATTTTGCAACAGTTTCCCCCTTTGGTTTCTTACTATTTTCTGCATCTTTCTAGCAGATCTGAGTCAGTAGATATTTTTCCCTTAGACCTTATATATTTTGGCCATTTTTGTGTGTTTTGAGTCAATTTTTCCCACCTTTTATACTAGTTGTTTGGGAAGCCTTATTTTGGGTTGAATTTATGCATGATTAGGTGTTTATTTTACTGTCGTTTCAGTGTTATTTATAGGACTTCAAAATTTTTTATTTTTTCTTTACACAACCATCTGGCCTTAGTTAAAATTATCATATGTATTGTACACACTCACACCTAAAGCGAAGAGCTCCTAGTTTACACCGCCAAGCCAAGACATAAACATCGTAATTAATTAATCTGCCTCACAGAGCCTTTGTTTTTTACTCTTCAACCTTTTCATGTCATTTGTGACATGCCATCATTGCGCCTACAAGGCATTTATCATAGAGACTCCAAGGTATTCACTCTCAGTTTCTGTTATGACGACTTACTCCACCGCATAGGGTCAAAGTTAGTACTCCACCAAGTCCCCATATCGACTCTGATTCTGGTTCACTGGGTTCTTCCTCTCATTCCCACCCTGGTTCCCCTCACCAACATAACCTCACCATGTTAGGTGCCAATGCAAGTGTAGGTCCTCAAGATGGTGGTAGCCCTGGCCTTAATTCTAGTGTTGTTACTATTGGAACCACTACTAGAACCATTTTAGGTACTCCTTTGCTACCTTTTATGGGAGGTTTAAGCCTTCCCGATTTTAGCCAGTTAATCAATGACCCTACACTCCACAATCCAAGTTGTCTAGCTATGCCAACTAAGCTTCCTTATGACATTAATAAGTTTTAAGGAAACATTGGAGAGGACCCTACTATTCATGTCCACTCCTTTCATATGTGGTGTTTTTCCAATTCCATCACCGATGACTCCATTCGCCTTCAATTGTTCCAACATACGCTCATTGGAAAAAGTGCAAAGTGCTATGTTGACCAGACTATCATGTCTCATTCAACTTTTGAAACTCTTGGTAAAGTGTTTCTATCTTATTTCCAGTTACCCCTCCGATATAATACTAGTACCGAGTTGTTGACCACATTCTGTCAATATTTTGCCACCCGCCTTTCTGACTATGTCCAAGAATGGCGTAGAAGAAGGAGCTTATGTAGAGCTCCTAAATTCGATGACCATGTCTATATGGATTCTTTTCTTAGAACACTCTTAGACCCTTTGGTAAATATGTCGCATCTCATTTTCCTCAATTCGAGGAAGAAAATTTTTAGGTCACATTAAAATATTACTTGATCTACACCCAATATAATTATTTTTATATTGTTTTACTGGATCTTCCTATACCTGGTGGTGCCAATGTGCCAGAGGCATCTCATGCCACCAACGGTATCATTGGATATATTTCACATCTATATACTCATCCTTCTAAGGGTTATGGCTACCCCCAGGGGGGGACCAATTCCTCCAATGCCTATCCCCCTCCAAGCAACTTGTATCCCGTTCAAAACATGCCTTACGCATTTTCCCACCCACATCAACTGATGTCAGTGATGCAGGCAAATCCTGCATAACCCAGAATCTTTCCCACTCTTATGAATATACAAAATGCATCTCAAAAATTTTCTCGAATACGACTCTAAGTCTTAAAAAAAAACTTTCAATAATCTCATTGGTTTTATTTTTAAACTCTCAACTTTAATTAAGATTTAAATTGCTTCACCATTCCCAAATATACTCTCACCACCTCTTTGTTAACAACATATATCTTTTTCAAATCTCAACTATAGCTCTATTGGTTAGCATCTTAACATCATAATATATATTGCATTTTATTAACTAGCACCTGTGGCTCTATGGCTATTCATGCATCTTACCCATTCACCAGCTGGTGCTTTCAGTATTCGCACCAAATTCACTAATATTTTCAGTGCATTGGCCCAACACATATCCAAACTTCAATTTCATACGTCTGGTAATCATTACAGCATTCTGAAATCGACTCAAACTTCTCGGTGCTTACATTCATTTATCGAACCAAGGTTCCAATATACATATGCGCCTTTTCCATTCAGCGTTCGATCTCAACTAATGCCTGCGCGCGATCTTCCACTACGGCAATTCACATAACTCAGATTTTATTAAAAGTCGAATAACATTTAACTATGACTTACCAGCATGTCACATAAATTATGCATCTACAAATTTGTGCATTGGCCCATCTCAAACCTCGATCAACACACAGTTTTTTTAAACATCTTGACCGCTATTTAACGTTGGTTACACACCATCCAATGCTACAACTTCAGTTCTTCATTAACCAACCTCACATATGCAATATCGCTCCCTCTGGTTTTGAATTAATTTATTTCCTGAATGTAATTGCCAATTTCATCATCAATCGATTTCCACACTTGTGTAACCCTGTATTAGTAATTTGGATCAGTCTCAATACCATCGACCCTCCATGCATTTACCATTCAATGCTGTCGCTCAACCTCATGTAAACACTATAGTTTAATGCATTTACTCTATGTTTGATTTAAATTCTGTTCTTCAATCATCCAATTGATGAATGTCAGCCTGCAAATTCCACAGTGTACACATTAGAAACAACAAATACTTACATATTTTTCCCCATTCTCCACGCTATGTTTCTACTAACTTGGGCTTTTAAATCGATTTTCATGGCAACAATTTCAGAGCCGACCTCTTATTATTCAAAAGGCTATGTCATCGATTTCAATTTACTGCTTCATGTATTTACAATTCAGTGATTCAAACAATCTTCAACGTTAACCCAAAAACCCTTCTGCGCCTCTTAACCAGAGATTCAGGATTACACCATATCAAACAGAATTTTAAAACCCTCTACACGGAGAATGTAAATTCAGTTGTGCACTAAGGATTGTCATTCAACCACAAGTCGATGACATTCAATTTCATTATTCAGCAACGGAGGTTTAACTTATATATCGATCCAGTTTCAACACTATATAAATTACAATTCCACATTAAATCGACTCTCTTATTACAACGCTGTGCCAATGAAATTGCAGTTCCACATTAAATCGATTCACAGTTTAATCTATTCGTAATAGATAGAGCGATTGCGCCTCTTCCGCATACTAGTTATTCAGATTCTGATTAGAGCAATTGCGCCTTATTCAATGCTTTCTACGTTCCCCAATTTGCATATGGTTTTAATGATATCAAACATCGATTTTCCCAATACTTTACGAAATTCGATTCATTCAATTGTCTTCGAATTCATAAACAATAATTTCATAACCATACAATGGAAATTAACTCAAAAAATCAAATTCTTTCATTAATCATGCAAACTTGACATGAAAGTCCTCCTTCTTGGCCTGATTTCCAAATTATTGGCCCACTTACAAATGCCCAGAGGCTTACAACCTCTTTATCTATTATGCCCTCTAATCTCACTTGATCTATTTTTCCTTTGAGGAATATCAATTTATACAAATTTAATTGAACCAATTTTGGTTCTCATCCCTTTAATCACTCAACAAACCCCCAAATATCTCAACAAATCCTAAAATCACTCTTGAATCCCTAAGGATCTTCTCTCACCTAAAATTAATGAAACTAATTTCTAAATTAATATTTAGAAAAAATCTCTCATCCCTTTACATACTCAACTCACCAAATTCTCTCATATTTGAGAATTATTTACAATATTTAACTAAAATTACATAAAACCCACTCAAATTATTTATAAAAATCTAGCTCTTTTTAAAAACTTAAACACCCCTAAGTTTTAATGAATACAAATTATTTTCGAGTCTAATGCTCCTGCATCAGACTCCCAAGGTTGAAAATGATCATGATCTCCAAATCATGCATTTTAAGTCCTTGTCTGCCTGGATCCCACACTTTGTTCTGCAAGTCATCATCTATATCTGCTGTCGTATGCTGCTTTTCTCCAGGTCTCCATATCTTATGATGTCTTGCTCCACTAGCTGCACTTTCACAATCGGTCTCTGTCTTCATTTTGCTGCTGATGCTTCTCTTCCTCTTTCCTGCTGATATCTTCCTCTAAGATACTTTCATCATGATTCTTCTGATTAATTCAATTTCTCTGTCCAATAAATCTTCAGGTTGTTGATTTCTTGCTTCCTGCTGAGCTAAGACAGCTTGCTCAGTTCTTACTCACTCCATTTTTACTGTCACTTGTTGACTTCTTGCTACCACCCAATTGACCATGCCCTCTTGTCTTCTACAACGAAAAACTTCTCCTCTACCTCCTCCTATCAGCAACTTACTGGACTGGTACATTGTGTACTTCTTTCTGCTATCTTCATCACTCTACATCTACGATTCCCAATTCTACAATTGAGATTCTTCCTGCACTGAATTTCTATTATTCAACATAATTTCCACCAAAATAACGTCCTCATCCCATGGATTAGAAATTTCCACAGAATTCTCGTCTTTATTCTTCATTTGACTGCTCAACTGAGTCAAATGTTCTTCAGCCTCTACAACAATACCTGCATTCACAAAACACTTGTTAAAACAAAAATCATAAGGCATCAGTGTCTTACTTCCCTCTGCCAGCAACTCAGTAGGCTGTCCTAAATTTTCCATCTCAATCAACACATCAGTATGCTGATTCTCTCTTCCCAAAGAATTCTCTGAAGAACTCTCAAGACTATCTATTAGTCTTTCTCGTACATCATCTACCTCCATGATATCTTTTTGCTCTCGTTTGCTATACTGAACTCTGCCTTCTGCTACAATCTCTCTATCATACTCCGTGTTGGGGTTCCCGTGTTTTGGCCAGATTGGCAAGACCAAAAGACGAGAAAACATCAGAACCACTTTCAGACCTTAGGATCTAGCCCTCCTAGGTCCAGAGAGGGATCTCTCTATATGAGTCAAAGTTTATGTCTTTGAGGCTCAAAGTTATGATTTTAGGCTAGTTATATGCACAGGGTTTTTTTATTTGATTAAGAGTTTGGTTGTTGGGAATCAGGAAGGAAGAGTTCATCATGAGATAGGACTGGGCAAATAAGAATTTAGGCAAAGGAGAGATAATCCGGAGAAAACCAAGTCCATTGGGTAATGGAGTCAAGAAAGGATTTAATTGCTATCAATATGCAAGCTTTCAGTTGGGCTAGTCATCTAAAGCCTTGGATCCTAAAGTGATAGGGTGGCATGGGACATTAAGGACTGAGTGTGAAGGAGGGAGAACCAACTAAGCCCATCTATAGATCAGGTCAGAGGTCATTTAACTCCAGACCTACTTGGAAAAAATCAGAGGCAACACAAGGGAACTTGGAAAGGCTTAATCAGAATGGAAAGATCCTAGTGAGGCAGATACAGGGTTCTAGACCTCCCAGTGTTCTCAACACATTCCATTAAATCCTAACAAGGACATCTAAAACAGATTTCGTTAATTCATACATCAGCTAGTAGGCAACAACATGCACTACACTGGTTAAATCAATCGAAATCAATATTTAGATAAACACATTAAGCAGAAAACATAAAGGGTTGGGAGAGCAGCAACATAAGGCACCTAACAAGGGTGAATCTTATACCAAATTTCTGATGCGAGCCAGATGAAATGAAATGAAATGGAAATAAACACAGAGATAGAAAAACATCACCGCAGCTTTAGATCAGGATCCAATGAAATGTGCTTATCATATTAAACATCAACACCAATCAGGTACAACATAGCCAATAGCTTGGTCATTCAGTCTAAATACATCTTCCTCAGCCTATCTTACAACTATACACATAGAACTTATCTCAAGAGAAACTGCTTGCACCTCTCTGCTATCTCATCAACCACCTTTACAACAATTTTCTCATAGTTTTTATAGCTGAAAAAGAGCAGAGGAAGTAAGTAGAACACTAAATATAACATTAAACTCAGAAAAGAAGGAGAGGGCCGAAGCCCATTCTGTTTTAAACTCTGAGCATTAATTTTTGGCACTCTTTGGGGAAAAGAATGATCTTCGTCAGGCTTCATTAATTCCAGATATGTCTCTGATGCATTCTGGTTCGTTGTACTTTGTGGTACCCTTGGTGCATAAACAAAATGGAAATGAGAAACGGAATGGTCTGCCATACTTGAGCAACAAATGCTCTGATATCCTTGGACTTCGTTCCGAGTGGGGATCTCCTCTGGAGCACGGCATATAATCAAACAGTATGGGCAATCCATCTTTCTTCAGAAGAAGACATTCTGCTGACGTGGAAACCTGCCCTTAATTAAATTCCTTACCTCTGTCAGTGGAAAACTTACTACTGCATCCATACTGTGTAGTTATGGCAGCGTTTCAACTCTTGTACTCTGCAGCAACTCACAACTGTGTGTAGACAATCAATGCAATGGAAGACTGGTGGAGCGAAGGGCGAAAAATATGATAGCGCGGCGGCAGAAAGGTGGCTTTCACTAAACAATGGTGACAAAATGTAATGAACTGGTGAAGACTCATGAATAATAGGGTTTGATGGCAGAATGCAGCGCAGACCGTTAGATCACGGCCTGGGAGCGAAGATCAACGACGGGGGTCGAGCAGTGGAATGATATATGAAAGTGGGCGGAACAACCGTGAAACATAAGACTTTAGACTTCGAACAGAATACAAAGAAATGTGAAGGGAATGCAGTGGAATGCGATGAGGTGGGATCCAGCTGGAGGCGGATGGCGATCAGATCTCAACCGTTAGATCTTAGACCCAATGGACGGTCAAGGCTTAGTCGGAGAATCGCAATCGCGATGGACGAGAGGGCCGAACACTTATAGCTTCTGATTGCGATCGAGGAAGGGTCGCGCGTCTGGAAATTGCGATTGCGAATGGGCAGGGGGTGCGATTGAGCGCTGGCCATTGGATCTAAGGACCAGATCAATGGCTCACACCAAATCGGAGAGGACAAGTGATGGTTGCAAGTGCGATGGAGGATTTGCGATGCGATTAGATCGCATCACAAATGTTTGCGATGGATCGATCGAACGAACAAGTGAAAATGCGATCATGTGATGAGTGCGATCTGCGATGGGCGGAAAGTGCAACGCCGCGATCAGATCGCATCGAAAATATTCGCAATGAAAACAACGACGGGTTACATATTATATAACATAAACTTTACAATAGATTTTATTTGTAATACATGGCGGGGTATGGAAAGGGGAAGTGGTTATAAAGGATTTGGAAAGAAATTAAAGGGGATTTTGGGGGGATTTGAAGGGTAAGAATGGAAATAGAAGGGGAGACAAGGGCGAATAAAATAGAGGCTAAGTGGCGGTGAAATAAGGGGAAAGGGAGATAGGCCTTTGGGCATTTCTTCACAAACAGAGAGGTTTTATAATGGAAATCAGCAGAGGGGACTTTATCAAAGGACAAAAGGCACAAGGAGGCTTCAAGGATGATGTGTTTAGAAAGTAAATGCATTCCTTGTAGGCTCAAAAACATTTAGCCCCATCTTTTCTTGTCAAAAATTTATAGGGGGGCTAACAGTGGCTCTTCATGGGGATGGCTTCTTCTTGAAGGAGTCAAGAATTCAGAAATTGATCTTTGGTGTATGCCAGATGCATGCTGCCCAGGCCACCTTTCTTCTTTGATTTTTAGATGCCACAAATATGATAGATCAGCAGAAACATTCTCTAACAGTCTACCTACCCATCCTACAATACTAGCATTTTTTATTCTAGGGTGCATTTGAACTAGCAGACCTTTTACATCATTTATTTTTACAACAGAAAATAAACCTATTCTAAATCTACCCTTATTGCTCCATGAGACCATATTAGACTGTTGGTCTCATATGTTTTTCTACCTAATCTAATACTTGCTGGGATTAGAATGTCCAGCAGATTTCTTCTCTACATTCTAAGGCAGAAATTGAAAAACAGTCAGGCCAGGATTAGACTATCTGGCTTGTTGTGGACCATGACATGAAGACAAAACTGCTCATGGACTGAAATTTGTAGAAAATCTGAAGCAAAACTTCGAAGGCTCGAAATATGAAGTCTTGAAGCATCCTTCTTTCTTTGTGACTCAGGTTTTAAGCATATTAGAGTCACTTCCTTTTCTGTATCAGCTCTGGTTTTGAGCATGTTAGAGTTGGCTTCTTTTCCTCGTGGCCGGTCTAGATTTTGAGCATGTTAGGACCAACTCCTTTGTGTCTCTAAGTTTCATGTTTTTGGCATGTCTAAACCTCTCCTTTTCTCCATTTTTTTTTAAAAAAGAACATAAACACTGCAATGGTATGTACAATGAAATGGAAACTGGAAACTGAAATTTAGCAGAAGTAATGCTTGAGCATCCTGCCATTGACAGGACTCCCAAACAGCTCTATACCATTAAGTTCCTGTAAGAAAAATGCATTAGGACCCACAGTGGCTTGGATAATATATGGACCTTGCCACAAACTATCAAACTTGCCACGTTTACCTCTGTCCTCTCTCCTTGAATCCCATTTCAGAACCTTGTCCCCAACTTTGAAATTTGAAGCTTTGGTTCTTTTGTCAAACTGTCTCTTTATGTTTTCCTGAACTTTGACAGCTCTGTTATAAACCTGCTCCCTTGTCTGCTGAAGATGGATCGTTTCATTTATCCTTCTCACCATACTGTCTTCTTCTGTTTGACTCTCTTGGACAAGCTTAATCACTGGCACTCCAAGGCTGGTAGGAAAAACTGCTTCTGCTCCATAAACAAGTTGGAATGGTGACATACCAATGGAATTCTTCATTGTAAGCCTGTCATCCCACAAGGCGTGCACCAACTTCTTATGCCATGACTTCTTGTTCTCTTCTAACAACTTCTTGATGATGTTCACTAGGATTTTGTTTGAAGATTCAGCTAGTCCATTACCTTGAGGGTAATAGGAAGTTGAATGACCAAGTGCTATTCCATACCTGTGATAGAAATCAACCATTCTCTTGGATCCAAAAGCAGTAGCATTGTCAGTGATTATTTTTCTTGGACAGCCAAACCGAGATAGGATGAAGTCTTCTAGGAACCTAATGATGACAGAATCAGTGGCATTCCTAGTGGGTATAGCCTCTATCCATTTGGTGAATTATTCTGTGGCTGTTAGGATCCATTTGTGCTATCCAGAAGAAGCAGGGTGTATTTCTCCAATAAATTCTAGGCCCCATTACATGAAGGGACCTTCTACAGTGATGGGTTGTAAAGGGAGGGGGAGGAGCTTTCTTCTTCCTTCAAAGATTTGGCATTTATGACAGGCAGTTACCATTTTATGGACATCATTGAAGAGAGTGGGCCAATAATAGCCATCCCTGAGTATCTTGTTAGCAGTGGATTTCCAACTCAAGTGGCCTCCACACTCCCCAACATGGAATTCTTGTTTAATTATTTCAGCTTCAGGTTCAGGCAAACATTTCAGCAATAGGCCATTCAGGTTTTTCAAATATAAGTTTTCATTCAAAATGTAGTAGTTTCTAGCTTTCAGTTTTATGAATCTGGCCTTAGTTTTGGACAGTTCTGGAGGGGCATTGAGATTGGTGAGAACATAAAGGATATCGAAATACCAAGGAGAGTTCTGAAACTTCTCCTCAACAGTTGGGTGGGGCAATCCTTCCTGCTCATTTAAAGCATTTACCATGTTAATGTCAAGGGCCTGCAGGTTAGATTCAGCCATTAATTGGGCCAAGCCTTGACCTTTGATCAGTTTGGTGGGCTTTATCTCAAGGTCATATTCTAAGATAGTCGTAATCCATTCGCCCCTTTTCGCATCAGGGTCTTAGGACAAGATATCTTTGACCACTATATTTGGCACATAAGCAATGGTGTGAGAATGCAAAATGTACACCCAAAAGTCTTTTAAGGCCTTTACCAGGGCATAGATCTGCTTTTCCATAATTTTGTACTTCAAGGGTGCATCCCTTAAGGCCTTACTGAGAAAGGAAATTGGCTGTTCATTACCTTCTAAATTTTTCTGCAGTAAGACTGCAGCCATGGTATGTTGGGAGGCGAATGAAAAAATCAAGAAATATTTTGAGAAATCTGGGCTGACAAGAACAGGGGCTTGAGTGAGTGCAAGCTTTACTGACTCGAAAGATTTCTTGGCTTCAACAGTACACTTAATTCCCGCACCTTTCTTCAACATGTTAGTCATTTTCCTAAGGTGCTCAACAAGATTGGGAATGAATCTCCTAAGGAAATTGATCTTCCCTATGAAGGACTGCAATTCTTTGATGTTCCTCAGGTGTGTGATTTGAAGTATTCCCTCAACTCGCTGTGGATCTATCCTCATTCCTTTCTCAGATATGACATGACCAAGAAGTTTACCTTCTTGCAGCCCAAAAACAATTTTCTTAGGATTTAATGACAGACCATACCTTCTACATTTTTCAAAAACTTTCCTCAGATGTTTCAGGTGTTCTTCTTCAGTTTTAGAAAATACAGTCAATTCATCCAAGTAGATAACTATGAAGTGTTCTATCTCATCTGAGAAAGCTATATCCATCGCTCTTTGGAAGGTTGCTCCAGCATTCATCAGCCCAAAAGGCATTTTCACATACATGAAGGTGCCCCATGGAGTGGTAAACGCTATTTTGAGTTGATCTTCTGGGAGTACTAGGACTTGATTGTATCCTGAAAAACCATCAAGCAGAGAGATTCTCTTAGGGCCCACTACCTTCTGTAGGATATGTTCCATTCTAGGCAAAGGGTAATTGTATTTTAGCAAGGCTCTGTTGATATTTCTGAAGTCTATGCATAACCTGATCTCCCTCGTTTTCTTCCTCATAGCCACTAAGTTTGATACCCAATCAGAAAACCTTATAGGAACTATTATGCCCGCATCATACATCTTTTTAATTTCTTTCTCAACTGTAGGCAATTATTTTGGATTGATTCTACGAAGTTTTTATCTGAAGGGCTTCTGATTTTCCTTCAAGGGTATCTTGTGTTGTATGATGTTGGTGTCATAGGCCTTTAAGTCTTCATAGCTCCATGCAAACACATCAAGAAATTCCTTAAACAGGTCAATATATTTCTTCTTCATGTCTGCAGATAAAGACTTAGCTAATTTAATCATTTTGGGTTTATCTTTAGTGCCTATGTTGCATTCTTCTACATCTGAATCTGCATGTTCTGTAGTGGGATTTTTTGCTACATCATCGAAGTCAAAAATATCCTCTAAGGGTGCCAGGCCCCTGGGTATATTCTTGTCTTTGGCCTATAGCACCTCTATTTCTTCGCTATCTGCGTTTTCACATTTTTCAGTTGGAATTCTAGTTTCTTCATTCAGGGTGTTTATCTCTATGTTACAGGGTGTTTCTTGTTCATCTGGAGGATCCTCACTTGGGAAGTCGTCATCAGATTTCGAGTCTGAATCAGAAAATTCAAACTCATTTCTACCCACCAGAAAATATTCAATCTGTTTGTCTCCTTCAAAGACCTGCCAATATTTTTCATTGTCTGGCACTGCAGGTCTGAACTTGGTCTGAATGATGATTTGTTGTTTAGGGGGAGTCTTAGGATATGAACTAGCCAGGCAAGCTAATCTATTAGTAATAACGTTTTTACCCCTAGGAACAAACACCAATTCGTATTCTACAAATGTTTTTAGTATGTCCATGGCGTCGTTCCTATATGCTTTGAGTCGGGGGTGTTTTGTTGTGTATTCGCCATTTACCTGCTTTATAACCAACTCTGAGTCTCCCTTCATAGCTATCTTATGGGCTCCTAACTTCTTCAACAAATTCAAGCCCAGGATAAGAGCCTCATACTCTGCAATATTGTTTGTACATTTGAAATGCAGATTGACAGCATGGATCTCTATGTAATTACCTTCTGTGTTACGTAACCACACCCCTGCTCCAGCATTTTTCCTAGTACAGGACCCATAAAAATTCATCTCCCACAGGGATTCGCCATTATGTTGCGGGGTGGGTTCGGTTCTAGTTTGTGAATCATTCAGTTGTTCATAGTGGGTATGGGATTGAGGGAGGTGGACAGGTTGTTGTTCGTTTTCTATTTATGTTTCACTCAGAGTTTCATTTTTAGTATCCTTCCCATGGTTTTCTTCATTGTACTCCTCCAGATTAGCTATTATGTTTACGTCCATGGGCTCGGTGTTGTCCTTTGCATCTCCGTTTTCTGATTCTGGTTCTCCTACGGATTGGTCATTGTACAGGATGAATGAATCTAGATCTGAATTCACAGAATATAAAGGGGATTTTTCGGGCTTCTTGGGGCTACTGACTAGGAATTTCATTTGGGACTCCCTATACAGTCTTCTAAGTTGGCCAAATATAGGGACAGTGGCATATGATCCATCCATCTGCATTGTTCCTTGCAGTTTGGCTCCCCATGATCTCGATAATAACATGCCATACTTGGGTGGCACATCTGCCACCACAACATCCATGACCATACATTTAGCAGGGATCTGGATCAAACTCACACATAAGTCTTTAATTAAGCCAAGGCATTTTACTCTGCTAGAATCAAATCAATACAAATCTTTGTAAGGGCGGGTTATCTCTAGACCTAGTTTCTCCATAACTACCTTGGGCATTAAGTTTTGAGATGCTCTAGATTCATGCATTGCATTGTGAAGAATCTTATCATGGATATTCAGACTGATATAAAAAGGTGGTACTACCCCCTCCTCAAAATTTCCCTCAATCTTTGGACCAAACAGGAGGGCAGGTTGATCATCACTTAAATTCACGGTGTCATTGTTTTCCCCAAGATTTAATGCTTTCAAAATTTTTCCTTTATATACATCTTGTGTGGCCAAATCAGATAATGGTACAGATATTTTAATCTTTGCAATCTCACTTTCCAAATTGAAAGTGGATTGGGACTTTGGAGTGCTCAACTCTGTTTTATTTGCCACTGTCTTAGCGGCTGAATCAGTTTGTGATTTCTTACTATGTACATGGTTAGAGACTATTTTATTAGGAGCACTAACTGTAGTGCTAGTGCTGCTAGTGGGTTGGCTTTGTTTTTCAGTGTTTTGGTTGTCTTTCTCTTTGTCTTTTCTAGAACTTTCAGTTGCTGATTTGCTACTTTCAGAGATTGCTTTAGAAGATATATCAGGCCTTTTCTTGATGGTGATCTTAGGAGCTTTGGTTTTGGAAGTATCTTGGCTCTTTTTTCTCCTAAGTTCATATTGTTCCCTGACTTGCATTATAGCATTTTCAAATCCAAGTTTGTAGGCTTCAGATTCTAATCCTTCCTCATCCCAATATGAGGGTGAGGGCTGATATTCTTCTGAATCACAGTTATGGATTGAGTCCTTTGTTTCAAAAAAATTTATTGTATTCTCTTCAGACTCTTCTATGATTCCCTCATCTTCATCTAAAATTTTTTCTTGAAATGGGGGAATAACTTGTTGATTTGACTCTCTTTGTCTGTTGGGAGCAGCATTGTTTCTTCTAACATTCTGGTTCTGGTTTTCGTTTCTGTTTTGGTTGCTAACTGTGACAACCATATTTTTTATCATTTGTTGTAGCTCTTCAATATTTTTAGACAATCTATCATATTTGGGATCAGATGTGGAAGCTACATTGTCATCCCTGTATGTTACCCTTTTCTCATCTCTTAATTTATCTCTTTTCTGAAGTAGATTGGCTTCTATATTTATTGCTCCTTTCTGCATGTCCTCCAATGTGTTATACTCTTTATCTCTAAGCTCATAGGCCATGTCAGCATCAAATCCATCAGGATATTTGGCTGGGGCCATACCTTGAGGAGGTTTCATGTGTGGAGGGAGAGCATTGTAAATGCTGTTGAATCTAGTGGTGTAATCGTGGATGCTCTCTCCCACGTTCCTCTTAAGGGTCATGTAGTCTGCTAGGAGTTTGTGAGGGTTTGCCCTAACTTCCCATTTTTTTATGAAGGTTTGATATAACGCAGGGAGATCTTGGATACTTCCAGGAGGTAAACTTTTAAACCATTTCTTTACATCACCCCCTAAGCTTTGGGCAAATATTATCATTTTGATTGTTTCATTATCAATTTCCATATAGTCAAAAGAATCCTCCATCTTATCAACATGTTGCTGGGTTGTGATGGATTCTTTAGCAGTGAAGTGTGGGATTTTTGACTGATAATCATTGGGTAAGGGTAACAAGGGTTGAGGTAAAACCAGAGGTGCATACCAGGCTGCCATGATAATGTTCTGATGGGGTGCAGGGTTAACTTGAGTAGCTGGTATATGGATGACAGGGATATTAGGACCAGCAGAAGTTTGTTGAGAAGATCTAGGGTGGGAGAGCCCCAATTTTTGAATGAAGTGGATATCAGGTGGTGTAGATGGAGGGGTTCCTCTGTCTCTAGTGTGTTGACCACTATGAGATGGTGAACTGTGAAACTCAGGGTCTGGCTGGTCTAGATGATTGAATGACCTAGTCCTTGGTAGTCTATTAGGTAGGTCTAGGTCAGGGAGAAAATGTGATAGAGCTATTAGGTCTTCTGGTGCAGAGTTAGCTCTATGAATGTGACTAGAAATAGTTTTTCCTTCAAGTGCAGGAGATCCTTTGATGATTCTCTCATGGTTATCAACTATTTCAGGTGGGTTTGGGTTAGGATATGCTCTTGTATAGACATTTCTTGAAGCCAGAATTTTGCCTTTCAACCAAGAGCTAACCCTACTTGATTTTCCTATTGTGGTTGATGTTGTTTAAAAGGCTGGTCTCCTAGTGGAGTCTTATGTGAAACCAAGATAATCAACAGGCCTACCGATCACCAGTGGAGTCTTTGAAACATTTATGGAACCTTGGAGTCGCCAGGTGGAAGGTTTGAGATGTTTTGGGAGGGTACATTGTCCACCACAGTGCTTGTGGGATGTCCTCTTTCAAGGATATCTTCACAACACAGCAAACTCTAACCAAAGATTGACTGGGAGGGTATTTACCAGATGTGTCACCTCAGAGAGAGTGTGAGATCCAGAGGCTACCTGGCCCTTTCCAGACTCTGTCCAAGAGTATGGGGAAGCACAAAATTGTGTAGAGGTTGATGTGAGGATAGAATCTGTTTAACTGCCAACCTAACCAGAGATTGTAGGTCTTTTGAATGCTTAAGGATGCTTAAGGTGTAATGCACTCAGTGTCCCCAGTGGAGTCGCCATTATGTTGGGGTTCCCGTGTTTTTGCCAGATTGGCAAGACCAAAAGACGAGACAACATCAGAACCACTTCCAGACCTTAGGATCTAGCCCTCCTAGGTCTAGAGAGGGATCTTTCTATATGAGTCAAAGTGTATGTCTTTGAGGCTCAAAGTTATGATTTTAGGCTAGTTATATGCACGAGGTTTGTTTATTTGATTAGGATTTTGGTTGTTGGGAATCAGGAAGGAAGAGTTCATCATGAGACAGGACTGGGCAAAGAAGAATTTAGGCAAAGGAGAGATAATCCAGAGAAAACCAAGTCCATTGGGTAATGGAGTCAAGAAAAAATTTACTTGCTATCAATATGAAAGCCTTCAGTTGGGCTAGTCATCTAAAGCCTTGGATCCTAAAGTGATAGGGTGGTATGGGACATTAAGGACTGAGTGTGAAGGAGGGAGAACCAACTAATCCCATCTATAGATCAGGTCAGAGGTCATTTAACTCCAAACCTGCTTGGAAAAAATCAGAGGCAACACAAGGGAACTTGGAAACGCTTAATCAGAATGGACAGATCCTAGTGAGGAAGATACATGGTTCTAGACCTCCCAGTGTTTTCAACACATTCCATTAAATCCTAACAAGGACATCTAAAACAGATTTCGTTAATTCATACATCAGCTAGTAGGAAACAACATCCACTACACTGGTTAAATCAATCGAAATCAATATTTAGATAAACACATTAAGTAGAAAACATAAAGGGCTGGGAGAGCAACAAAATAAGGCACCTAACAAGGGTGAATCTTATGCCAAATTTCTGATGCGAGCCAGATGAAATGAAATGAAATGGAAATAAACACAGAGATAGAAAAACATCACTGTAGCTTTAGATCAGGATCCAATGAAATGTGCTTATCATATTAAAAATCAACACCAATCAGGTACAACATAGCCAATATCTTGGTCATTCAGTCTAAATACATCTTCCTCAGCCTATCTTACAACTATACACATAGAACTTATCTCAAGAGAAACTGCTTGCACCTCTCTGCTATCTCATCAACCACCTTTACAACAATTTTCTCATAGTTTTTATAGCTGAAAAAGAGCAGAGGAAGTAGGTAGAACACTAAATATAACATTAAACTCAGAAAATAAGGAAAGGGCCGAAGCCCATTCTGTTTTAAACTCTAAGCATTAATTTTTGGCACTCTTTGGGGAAAATAATGATCTTCTTCAGGCTTCATTAATCCCAGATATGTCTCTGATGCATTCTGGTTCACTGTACTTTGTGGTACCCTTGGTGCATAAAAAAATGGCAATGAGAAATGGAATGGTCCACCATACTTGAGCAACAAATGCTCTGATATCCTTGGACTACGTTCTGAGCGGGGATCTCCTCTGGAGCACGGCATATAATCAAACACTATGGGCAATCCGTCCTTCTTCGGAAGAAGACATTCTGCTGGCGTGGAAACTTGCCCTTCATTAAATTCCTTGCCTCTGTCAGTGGAAAACTTACTGCTGCATCCATAATGTGTAGTTATGGCGGCGTTTCAACTCTTGTACTCTGTAGAAACTCACAACTATGTGTAGATAATCAATGCAATGGAAGACTGGTGGAGCGAAGGGCGAAAAATATGATAGCGTAGCGGTAGAAAGGTGGCTTTCACTAAAAAATGGTGACAAAATGTAATGAACTGGTGAATACTCACGAATAATAGGGTTTGATGGTAGAATGTAGCATAGACCGTTAGATCGCGGCCTGGGAGCGAAGATCAACGGTGAGGGTCGAGCAGTGGAATGATATATGAAAGTGCGCGGAACAACCGTGAAACATAAGACTTTAGACTTCGAACATAATACAAAGAAATGTGAAGGGAATGTAGTGGAATGCGATGAGGTGGGACCCAGCCAGAGGAAGATGGCGATCAGATCTCAACCGTTAGATCTTAGACCTAATGGACGGTCAAGGCTTAGTCGGAGAATCGCAATCGCGATGGATGAGAGGGACGCACACTTATAGCTTCCGATTGCGATCGAGGAAGGGTCGCGCGTCTGGAAATTGCGATTTCGAATGGGTGGGGGGAATGATTTAGAGCTGGCCGTTGGATCTAGGGACCAGATCAATGGCTCACACCAAATCGGAGAGGACAAGCGATGGCCACAAGTGCGATGGAGGATTTGTGACGTGATCAGATCGCATCGCAAATGTTTGCAATGGATCGATCAAATGAACAAGTGAAAATATGATCATGTGATGAGTGCGATCTGCGATGGGCGGAAAGTGCGACGACATGATCAGATCACATCGCAAATATTCTCAATGAAAACAACTTCGGGTTACATATTATATAACATAAAATTTACAATAGAGTTTATTTGTAATACATGGTGGGGTATGGAAAGGGGAAGTGGTTATAAAGGATTTGGAAAGAAATTAAAGGGGATTTTGGGGGGATTTGAAGGGTAAGAATGGAAATAGAAGGGGATACAAGGGCGAATAAAATAGAGGCTAAGTGGGGGTGAAATAAGGGGAAAGGGAGATAGGCCTTTGGGCATTTCTTCACAAACAGAGAGGTTTTATAATGGAAATCAACAAAGGGGACTTTATCAAAGGACAAAAGGCACAATGAGGCTTCATGGATGATGTGTTTCCAAAGGAAATGCATTCCTTGTAGGCTCAAAAACATTTAGCCCCCTGTTTGCTTGTCAAAAATTTATAGGGGGGCTAACACTCCGAATTCTCCAACAAATATTCCAACAATGCAATTTCTCTGTGGCATTGTTGAAGCATATCATCACCATGTATTATCCCTGCATTCACACACAAGCTTTCAGTTCGAAAATCACAAAGTTCAATAGTCTTAACTATTGGTTTATATACCAGCTCTTCAAGTTCATCCTCTTCTTCATTCACAAGAATTTCCTCTTGTACTGTAACAACAAAAGCATCACTACTTTCTTCTTCAGAGTACTTATCTCCTGAAATATTCTTTTCCATACTTGTGACAACTTCACAAGATTGTGCATCCTCCTCAGTAAAACCTGTAATCACATCACAATTGTCAGCTACAAAATTACAAGAGTTCACATTATCCAGCTGATCTGGATCTGCCCAGTAACTCAAGAAATCATCAATGATCTCCTCCTTTGTTTCATCAATGGAAACCTCAACTTTCAACTCAGCTGCTCTGAGTTGTGTACACCCCAACTGTACATTCATCATCTGCTCGATCTTCTTCAACTCTTCTATTAACTGCATGTTTATCTGTTGATCTCTTCTCTGTTGTAGCCTCTACCACTTCACTCTCTTCCTCATGATCCAACCATGTCTCTGGTCTCTCACATTTTCCCGTAACAACTCCATAAATAACTCGAGATGAACCACGAACTCAGCTTTCTCTTTCTCATACTCCTCATCAGTCAACCGTTTCAATATGCCATTTGCCTTGGCATCTTCCTCCCTCTTTCTACTGTGGCCTCTTCCTGAACTTCTGCTCTCTCCTTGATGTCTTTCAATAGTCATCTTCTTTGACATAAGTTTCTCACTGATGAGTTGCACCAAGCCTCTGCAACAGTAAACTCTTTTGCTGCCACTTACCTCACCAATCCCTTCCTCCAGATCTGGTCTTTTGGTAATCACCGGTCCTTTTCTGGAACCTTTCGAGAATTTCTCCACTGCTCCTTCAGGCTTCTCTCATCTGCAACTTTATTCAACCTCTGTTTAATCTTCAGGTTTTGCCACTCTCTTAGAATCCCTTGCTGGACTCCTTCATCACTGCACTCTAGCTGTGATCTATTTCTTCCCGCTGAGACTTTCTTCAACCTGCTTGCAACCTGAAATCTGTAAACAAATTTCAAACCAGAGTCAAATATCATCTGACAACTCACCTTCAAGATCCTCTTGATCTGGCTTCACTTCTTCAATTGCACTTGCATCTCTGTGCTGCAATATTCATTAGTTTCAAATTTTGTCATTCGTTCATCACATGCAATTAATACAACTTCAATTTAAAAACTTAAACCTTCACATCGAGCTATTCCTGCTCTGATACCAAAATGATGCAGGCAAATCCTACATAACCCATAATCTTTCCCACTCTCATGCATATACAAAATGCATCTCAAAAATTTTCCCGAATACGACTCTAAGTCTTAAAAAAAAACTTTCAATAATCTCATTGGTTTTATTTTTAAACTCTCAACTTTAATTAAGATTTAAATTGCTTCACCATTCCCAAATATACTCTCACCACCTCTTTGTTAACAACATATATCTTTTTCAAATCTCAACTATAGCTCTATTGCTTGGCATCTTAACATCATAATATATATTGCATTTTATTAACCAGCACCTATGGCTCTATGGCTATTCATGCATCTTACCCATTCACCGGCTAGCGCTTTCAGTCTTCGCACCAAATTCACTAATATTACCAGTGCATTGGCCCAACGCATATCCAAATTTCAATTTCATACGTCTGGTAATCATTACAGCATTCTTCAATCAACTCAAACTTCTCAGTGCTTACAGTCATTTATCGAACCAAGGTTCCAATATACATATGCGCCTTTTCCATTCAGCGTTCGATCTCAACTAATGCCTGCGCGCAATCTTCCACTGCGACAATTCACATAACTCAGATTTTATTAAAAGTCTAATAACATTTAACTATGACTTACCAGCACGTCACATAAATTATTCATCTGCAAATGTGTGCGTTGGCCCATCTCAAACCTCGATCAACACACAGGTTTTTTAAATAGCTTGACCGTTATTTAACGTTGGTTACACACCATCCAACGTTGTAACTTCAGTTCTTCCTTAACCAACCTCACATATGCAATATCGCTCCCTCTGGTTTTGAATTAATTTATTTCCTGAATGTAATTGCCAATTTCATCATCAATCGATTTCCACACTTGCGCTAACCCTGTATTAGCAATTTGGATCAGTCTCAATACCATCGACCCTCCATGCATTTACCATTCAATGGTTCCGCTCAACCTCATGTAAACGCTATAGTTTAATGCATTTACTCTTTGTTTGATTTAAATTATGTTCTTCGATCATCCAATTAATGAATTTCAGCCTACAAATTCCACAGCTTACACATCAGAAACAACAAATACTTACATATTTTGCCCCATTCTCCATGTTATGTTTATGCTAACTTGGGCTTTTAAATCAATTTTCATGCCAACGATTTCAGAGCCAGCCTCTTATTATTCAAAAGGCTATGTCATCGATTTCAATTCACTGCTTCCTGTATTTACAATTCAGTGATTCAAACAGTCTTCAACGTTAACCCAAAAACCCTTCTGCGCCTCTTAACTAGAGATTCAGGATTACACCATATCAAACAGAATTTTAAAACCCTCTACACGGAGAATGTAAATTCAGTTGTGCGCTGAGGATTGTCATTCAACCACAAGTCGATGACATTCAATTTCATTATCCAGCAACGGAGGTTTAACTTATATATCGATCCAGTTTCAACACTATATAAATTACAATTCCACATTAAATCGACTCTCTTATTACAACGCTGTGCCAATGAAATTGCAGTTCCACATTAAATCGATTCACAGTTTAATCTATTCATAATAGACAGAGCGATTGCGCCTCTTCCGCATACTAGTTATTCAGATTCTGATTAGATAAATTGCGCCTTATTCAATGCTTTCTACGTTCCCCAATTTGCATATGGTTTTAATGATATCAAACATTGATTTTCCCAATACTTTATGAAATTCGATTCATTCAATTGTCTTCGAATTCATAAACAATAATTTCATAACCATACAATGAAAATTAACTCAAAAAATCAAATTCTTTCATTAATCATGCAAACCTGACATGAAATTCCTCCTTCTTGGCCTGATTTCCAAATTATTGGCCCACTTACAAATGCCTGGAGGCTTACAACCTCTTTCTCTATTCTGCCCTCTAATCTCACTTGATCTATTTTTCCTTTGAGGCATATCAATTTATACAAATTTAATTGAACCAATTTTGGTTCTCATCCCTTTAATCACTCAACAAACCCCCAAATATCTCAACAAATCCTAAAATCACTCTTGAATCCCTAAGGATCCTCTCTCACCCAAAATTAATGAAAATAATTTCTAAATTAATATTTAGAAAAAATCTCTCATCCCTTTAGATCCTCAACTGACCAAATTCTCTCATATTTGAGAATTATTTACAATATTTAATTAAAAATACATAAAACCCACTCAAATTATTTATAAAATCTAGCTCTTTTTAAAAACTTAAACACCCCTAAATTTTAATAAATACAAATTATTTTCGAGTCTAATGCTCCTGCATCATTCAGGGCCAGTCGTTGCTCAACCTATTTACCCAAATGTTTCCCCTCTGCTTTTATATCCTTATGCACAGCTCAGTGCTCCAGCCCCTCCGGCATCAATGCCCCACCCTCCCTTACCTTCTCAACCTCTTCCTTAGAAACCACCACCTCCTCAAGGTCAGGTGTAAGCGTATCAAAGCGCGACTAATCCTCCTAATTTGAATAAAAATAATAAGGGTAAAGGAAGCAAAAACCAACAAGCACATTGTAACTAAGGGTACCAAGGTAATCAACCGAACACACACCAAGGGAACCAGCCTAACACTACAAACCAAGAACAAGGCTATCAACCCAAGAAGAACAAGCATCTTCATACAAACAAACCTTATTCATGTTGTGGTGTCCATGGCCATTATACTCATGATTTTCCCCTTTTACTCCAGATGTGCTAATTGTGGGAAGCCTAAACAACATTTAGAGTACAAAAATCCACCGCTTCACTTCCTCTAAACACTGCACCAATTCAACTGGTTGTGTTCACTAATCCTTTCCCTCAAGAAGGATATGTTGCTACCCAACCACCTCAAGGTCAGGCTCTCCTCAACCCTCGCCATGTAGTATCCCTGATTACCAGATTCTCATGATGAATTCTAAAGAGGTCAATACCGCTGATGTCAACCTTCAGACCCGATCAACCCAATATGACAAGAAGCCTGCTACGTCTGCAACTGAGTCCCAAACCAAAGTACCCAAAGATTCCATTATGACACCAAATTTTCCCTTACAAATCCCTCAGCCTAGGCCATAGGCCATTCACAAGATCCCTAAAGGGCCATTACATTGAAATGTTGCTTCTGCCAAATCCACCCACACTCACAACATAATAGATGACTTGGTGTAGTCTCCTACAACCATGTAAATGGTGGAAGTCCTCCAAACGTGCGCATCTCAATGAAAAGGTCTATTATCTCCATTGGGCACTATGGATCCCTCATATGATCATTTGATTGTCTTTGATGTTGAAAAACCAAAACATCCATGTTTACCTTCATCTGTTACCTTCCAAATACCATTCAAGATCCGTAATTCCCATGTTCATATATGTATCATTGATGAGGGCACATCCACCTGTGTGATTTCTGCCTATGTTACCTTTCTCAACCACTTGGCATGTTTCGCAATTATCCTATCACACTTGTGGCAAGATTGTTTGTATTGACATATAAGTCATTGATGCCCCCTTGGATTATAATATCCTCTTGGGTCATAGCTACACCTATGCAATGTCAGCTATCACATATGTATTTCACTGTAATATGTGCTTCCCCCACGATGGAAAGATCATCACCATCCATCAGTTGACATATTACAATCCGAGGTCTTAGACCTCCCGTGATTCCATCATATATTTGGTGGCCGGTAACCAATCAGTCGCAACTCTCACTAGTGTTTCACCAAGAGTCTATAAATATTCCACCTTACTTGGTTCATTCCCTGGTCCCTCCCCCCCCCCCCCGCCCCTCTTATCATTGAGCCTATCTAATCGAGTGTTTAAATGTTGCAAACATTTTGGGCTATCCAAAAGAGGCCTAGTTCGATAACACATCAATCAGTGCCTTTGCAACATGCTCTTGTTCACTCGACACATACTCCAGGGCCTTCTCCTTTTTCTAGTGCCTCTCCAAATATTTTTCAACCTGGAACGGTCCCCGCAAGCCTTAATAATTTGGGAGACATTCCACTAGGAAATTACCCTTCCAATCAGATACCATTTTTAGGTCCCCCATCTGGAGCCTTTTGAGTGTCTGTTATGGCTACGTCAAGTCTACCCAATTTGACCATAGGGATCCCAGACTAGTACATTTATCCACAAAAAGACACTCCACCTAGTCAACTCAAATGTTATACCACTTTAACCCCTATTCAACTAGTTTCCATGACCCCTCCCTTTGCTTCAATGCCGCAACCACCTCAACAGGAACCTACTCCTGTTGTGAAAGCATCTAGTCAGGGTGGAAAAGAAAAAAATAAGGAACCTAAGGAAAATGCCCCCCTAATAGCTCCATCACCTCCTAAGCCTCCAAATCCATCACCTCTGTGCACATTGTGTGATGTTGTTAGGAATGCCACCCATAATTATCCTGAACTTCCTCGTCTCAAACCTGTGGTCAATAAAACGTTTCCTAAATATGACATCCTCAAGGTCCATGTTAGCTTACTCGATTCAGCTAGAAAACATAAATTGTTGCATACAAACCACCCATGTGCTTTGTGCAACCTTTATGGCCACTATTCTCATCATTTTCCCTGTCTCGATAACTTTCACGATACCCTTTAGGTAGTTCATGAAATAGAGGCCGCTCGTAGTGGATCATGTACACCTCTACATGTGAGTTCTGCCTCCACATAACCAGAGGAAATTTCTTCACCCATTGTGATACCTCCTCCCAATGTCAAGATGACAGAATCTTCATTATCTATTCTCTATTTTTTGTCATCCATGAGATCTACAGTAGAAGATCCCTCTCGGGCTTCCCATTATGTTTTGGTTGAACCTCCCTCATCAAACACCTTGGTCTCAACATCAGTATATGTTTTATCTACTATCTCTTCATCTACCCTTTGTAGAGATGTGAATGTGAACCATATTTCTCATAAATATGTGCCATGTAGCCTCGCTGCATCATGTGGTCTCCCTTCCTCTAGTCCTCCCATCTTCCATTTCTATGAAGACATTATGGAAGTCATGACCACCCATGATTTTACCTTGGATGATATGCACCATCGTGCGTACTTCCTTCGACAGTAGACCCATGACCAATATGTTGTGGAGTCAAAAGACTTCATCCATAGTGAAGTCGATTGCTTCTATTATCCTTTACATCAAACCCATGAATTCGATCCACATCCTCATTCCTAACCCTCACAATGCTCTTTACTTCAATAAATTTAACCCATAGCATCTCCCATTGACATGTGTGTATTTATTTATGTCATGAATTTAGGTAGCTTGCATTATCCATCATCATCTCATTTGTTTTATTGTGGCACCTTTCAGATCAATCCATCATCCACACCATATATCGGCCATGCTAATGTTGCAAGTTGCTTCTCCTTGAATCTAGCTTCAGAAGCTTGGGCCATTTTTACCCCCTTGCATTCATTAGTCCTCTCCAATAGCATATGCATTAGATTTGACACCAATAACCAGGCCAAATATGATACAATTATATGTTTCTTAGTCGATGCCCTTTACCATTGTATCCTTCATCTTCATGCTCATCTATATTCCTTACTAATTGTCTTGTAACTAAATGGTGTGTGTCGTGTGAATAACCATGTCCTTTTTAGAAAATATTTACGAGTGAAGTTCTTGGCACATGCATTCGAATACATTACATTCAGTCATGTACCTAGAGTCTAGAATCACTATGTAGATAACATTACAAAAAATATTCTATATTAGCACTTATCACATGCATTTAACAAAAACTAATAATAAAATAAATGGTGAACCATATACTCATCATATATAAAAAGATACATATCTATATTATGTACCGAAAAAATCATAAATTTTTGGAGTCCATTATTTTAAATACATCTGATATGCCCACATCATGTTAAAAAGATCAAAATGGGTGGCACCACATGCTCCTATCTCTAATCAGTATCTATAGCATCTCGATCAAATGGCTCTGCTCCACTATCTCAAAGATCCTAAACTTCTTGCTCGTCCATCGCCATGTGCCACATGAACCCTCGCCACTCCAAGGGTAGCCCTATACATCCCTCGATATACTGGTACTCAATATCACACCACATGTGCTCTGATACACCAGTTACCAAAAAATCACACTTGCGAGGGACATCCTCCAGTAGAGCCTTATAATCAAGTCTCTATTCTGCTCTCGCTCTACTAGATATTGTAGCCCATGGTGCCGCGGATCATCTTGAATACCCTGCCGGTTTCAGCAGTGCTATTTCTGCATACCAAAAGTCACGAATCATTACCATGTACATATTTTAAAAAAATTAAATGTACCATAATATATAACAACTTTCACTTACCATCTATTCCCCATTGTCGACCAGGAAAAAGTTGCAAGTCAGGGTCCCCCTGAAAGTTCATACCACTGTATGGATAATCATCTATAGACAGTGGCATCTGATCCCAGTGTGCAAAAAAGTTAGTCAGAAAACCTATCTGACTCCCCTTTCTCCTCCTCTCTGTAGTAGCTTCCCCTGGTGGCGCATCTTGGGCTCTTGTGGGTCCCCATCCTAGATCTTCACATGAGGTCGGATCATGGGGATATTCTCAAAGAGGTACGAGCACGATACTGTACCAAAATAAAAATCATGCTTCACCTGTCACTTGCATAGAGATACCTGTCATTTCACTAACGTCATAATCATCTAGGCCCACCCATAGTAGGTCCTGCTCAAAACATTCTCTACCAACATCAGCTGCCCCCAATGATGTGATGAATGCCTAGTTTCCCATGATCCAAAATACTGTTATAGCAATAGCCTATGTCTCCAATCGCTCTAAGTAAATGATTGGATGGTCATTCCCTTAGTATGAGAATTTGGTATACATTTCACTCCATGAACTTTGATATATTATGCCCACGCGGTAAAATTGGATGTATGTTTCCCACCACACCTAGTGGTTGGAGTTTGGTCAAAAAATAGATGCCTTGGATAGTAAGATTGATCTTGTGCCCCTACACCATGAAAGCCTCTAGGTTTGGATCCCAATAGATCATTATCCTCGATAATTAGGGCTCACCTGCCCTCATCAATGGGTTCTCAACCAACTTTAGAACCCCGTACCAAGCAAGCAATCCTTGTACCACCTGATCCACATGGATCTCGGCCCAAAGAGAATAAAAATATCTCTTAGACTAGTTGATCATCAATTATTCCATACCTGTATAACACAATCATGTTTTTCATCTCAGAAAGAATACAACTACATAAAAAATCTGCTAACCATGGCCCTTAGCCTAGCAACAGACAAAAATCCCACCTCCAGCTCCAACTCGCATTTTCCTTCCCTAGAATTGTGAGATTGCATTTTTTCCCACTAAAAACTATGAACCAAGTCACATTTTAGGGCTTTAAAAGTGTGATTCAACCATGAGGATGGGCAGGGGTCTCCCATAGAGCCCCGAGGACCGAGTCTGAAAAACTAAACTGAAAAAAATGTATAGTAAGGTTAGGCCATCTACCTACCATTGAAAAATCCATATTCCAATGGTTTTTTTGTGCGCTATGATCACCACAAGGTTTAGGGCCTTATCCTCCTCTCCAAACTCACCACAGATCACTTAGAAAATGAATTAAATTAGAGGGAAATCACCCTTTTAAATGAAAAACCCTACAGTTTCCTTCCCCAATTGCGACCAAACCATAGCTCAGTTTGACAAACCATCAACACCATTGGAAAGCTCTCACTGAGAAATATAATGGGTATCCTTTTGTTTTTGGTAATTTGACACTTCACCAAGAAGCTATTTTTCCAAGAAGGGTCACTTTTTTGCATCTTAACATTGGATTCCTTCATATGCACTATTTGTACTTGGGGAACCACTTTGCCTTCATACTTCTACACTCGTGTGCTGATTTTCGTCATGAGTAACCATATTTTTCTCATTTTTTTATGGTCCCCACTAGGTATATTCTATGTTGCAGCATCATGGAGTCACCCTTGTTCAAAGCATCCAAGTTGAGTCATCATCGCAATCATGGATTCTATCCCAAATCCGTTTACCTCCTATTATATTATTCCATCCATTTTTTCCTTGAATTCCTCTCGTGTCCCACATTTTCGCCTATAGTCATACTATCCCCAATCCCATCTGGAGTCGAGTTAGTCACTGCCAGGTCATCTATGCTTTTTATGCTTTGACAAGGGAATTTTTCCATCAGCTACTCAGTATCCCCTATTCCATCATCATCCCTACTGTCATTCCATCAGTCACTTTATTAAAATCCTTCATGCCTTAGTTGAGGATTCATCATTTCCTCACATATGGTAGACCTCCTTCTATCGACATCAACACATTCATTCCAGAAGACAAGTCCAGAGGGCGGTGTACCTTGGTCCCAACTTCCATTCTTGTTCAGTTCCTCAGATTAGGAAAAGGGGATAATCAATGCCCTTTGACTTGGTTGTTTCTCATCTACTCGACCTCAACTCATTATTGCATCATTAAGATTCATATACTTGATGGTTCAGTGATCCAGCAGATTGTAGCACTCATTCCCAAGTGCGTCTAAGATGTTTCATACCTCATGAGGGGGTGGCCCTTTAGATAGCCCCCCATATGCCCAAATGACCTCAGATTATAATACAGCCTCGGATGCAGCTCCCCAAACTTGATGGGTTCGCTTTCAGCCGCTTGCACTGCCCATAGCATACATGTTTCATTTAGATGATCCATTAATTATTTCAAAGCCTTTTCTTGTTTAGCAGGGCTTCTTTGGTTGTTATTATGTCTCATGTACTCAGATATTAATGTATTTAGTCCTCGATCACGTATCTCCAGGTGCAATATGTATGTGGGATCCATTATATTTTTGTCTCGCCCATTTTATGCCAGCATGTCACGTACCATTTATCATGTACTTTATTGCTCAATCTCATATTATTGAGCCTGTTATCATTCTTTGTACTTTTTCATCTCGATGAGAATAGGTATGCCTCCCCTGCCCCATTGAGAACAGGTACCCCAACATTAAATGAGACTTATATCATTTGTAGGTCTCACCCCCTCAGTCATTGTCCTCTCTCACTTCACTCTGTCTACATATATCTCTCTCTTTGACTCCCCTTCGGTGTCTATTAATTGTGTTCTTACAGCATACTTCGGTCATACGATTAGCTCCTAACACTCAAACGTTGGGGGGAAATCTGTTATTACCAAAATTTATTCATCTAACCATTTACAATTAGATGGATCAAAGTACACCATGTAAGACCAATTTTACCATAGTAAAATTGCTTCCACTATAAGAAATATTTTTATAAGCTATATTTTATTAAGTTATTTCTAGTTTAAACTAGAAACCCAATGAGGAATAATTAAATAAATCCTTATTTATTAGATTTTCCTCCAGGAAAAATTAATTAAACAATTGTGTAGATAATTTTCCTGGTTGTATTTAACCCAATTATGAGAAATAATTAGATAAATCATTATTTTTACTATTTTTCTCTAGTATTAATTAATTAAATCATTATTTAGTTATTATTCCTTGTTAAATTTGACTAAATCACCTAGGAATAATTAAAAAAATCATTATTTGTTTATTATTATTTAACCACATTCTTGAAATGATAGATAAATCATTTATTTGTTTATTATTTCTAAATAAAGGTATAATAACTAAATATAATACCAATTTAAATACCTTTTCCCTCCAAAAAAATATAATAAAATATTCCAAATGGTATGATCTAGATCTTGGTTAATAATATTTTATTATTCGCCATTATTGAGGATAACTCAATATTTTTCTATAAATAGGAGGTTTTTTCCATTCATTCTAGACTTTGATCACTTTCATTGTTGCGCTTTGATCATTCTCATTGCTACTACAATTTTCTTTAGCTTCTTGAGCTCCCATAGAGTTCAATACATAGTTGGTTTTTTTCACCATTGAGAGAGATAAACTTCTGGAACTAAAGCGTTCAGGACAACCAAGAGCCCATCCCATTAAGGGGGACTGGTAACACTTATTTTTTCCCTTCACCAGGTGTAATAATATGTAAAATATTCTTTAAATATTGTCTAGTCTATTGGATGCATGGAGTACTTAATATTTATTTTTGTTTTTTAACTTCTTTTACTGCATATATCTAAATTTTTGCAGAATTTGTTCTAACTATCTACTGCTGATCTAAAGAGTTAAGCATCCATTTCTGTTGTTAGGGTTGTTTGTCACACACAGCTAAAGTAGGCTCTTTTCATACACTTGCATTAAGAATTTACGCTAACACTTGGATTCATGTGCAATTTTACACATCACAGGGTGTAGACACGTTTTTAGTGACATGGAAGAGAAATATTTGCAGATGCACATCGAGATGGGGGAAAATGGAAGATATAATGCGACTAGGGTTGGTGCATTCACATTTTAGAGGGAGTCAGGCTCCCCCTTAGGCTCAAGGATGTCATGTTTATTTCAGGCCTAAAGAAAAATGGCATCTTTGTTGGAGTTTTGGAAGACCGTGGTTATGATGTGATCTTTAGAAAAGGAAAGGAATTCCCAAGACACATAGCCACAGGACAGGTAAAGCAGATCGGGGTTCGTGTGAAGACCTTGTACAAGTTAGATGTTGAGAAGGTGCAGAGCCATGATGTTGGCATAGAAGACTTGACAATTTTGATCATGGTGTGTTGAAGAGCATGTAACAGATAACCACATGCCTCCCCAATGGAGCACTTGAGAAGCAAGATGTATGCAAAGTATGTACTTTGGGGAAGAACGCAAAATCCACATTCCATGACCAAGACAAAAAATCACATGCAGTCCTGAAAAGGATCCACTTTAATTTCATTAGGGGAATTTTGAGGTCTAAATGTGCCTCCTAAGGAAATTATAAAATAATAAAGGAAATAATAACATAATATTAGATTGCATCATCAAATTTTAGAGGGAAAAAGAAAAACTATTTTTTCAACTCATATTTTCAACTTATCTTCCTATGGGTTTACTCAAATTTTGAGTAGAAACGCTCATTAGATGCGTAATTTGATTCCATATCCAAGGATTACCCATGTTGCATACTTTTTATGGACCCTACTACACAAAAAATTGATAAATCGTGGAAAACATGATTGCAATCACATTTTTTCATGTATTTCTCATTTTTGGCGTAGCAAGGTCCATCAACAGTATGAAACATGGGTACTCCTTGGATGAGGAATTAAATTTTACATCCAACAAGTACTCCCAGTCAAAGTTTCAGTAAAATTTTAGGAAGATAAGTTGAAAATATGAGTTGAAAAGGTAGTTTTAATATTTTATTATTTTCTAATATTTTTAATTCTTTACTCCAAAAATGGTAGATCATCCCCCATGGTTGACATCATCATCTTAAATCCTATTGGTTCTTATAAATTTCATTTTGTTTCTACATTTTTCTTAGGAGGCTGATTTTAGACCTCAAAATTCCCCTAATGCTATGGACCTTTCTCGATAGCCTCCACTACCAGGAAAAAATATTTTGTCATTCTTATTGATTACTTCTCTTGGAAGTGTTAGATCTTCTTCATGCAGAAGAAAGATGATACATTCTCCAAGTTCATAGAATTTAAGGCACTGGTTGAGTAAGAAACTGGTAATAAGGTCAATTGCGCATTCGAAGGGAGTTGAAAACACCCCACAACCTAAAGTAGAACGGTGTGTCTGAGACAAAGAACTATAGAATTGTGGGAGAAGTGAGGATGATGTTGCATTACTAAGGCCTACCTCTACAATTGTAATTTCAAGCATGTAACACAAGTCTTTTTTCAGAACAGGAGTCCTCATCGAATTCTAGGCATGATTACATCGAAGGATGATTTCTCAAGGAGAAACATGAATGTATTGCACTTCAACATTTTTGGAGCCTTTGTGTACTGCCATATCTCCAAAAAATCAAGGAAGAAGCTAGAGCATAGAACATAATTGGGGGTATTTGTGGGTTGCACTGAAACTCCCCACAACTACTGTGTGTAATTTCCATCCCTTAGAATGAAATTTGTGTGAACGTATGTAAAATTTGATGAGGAGAAATAAATATGATGCTCTCTTTAGAGGGGACTTAAGATCCCACTAGAAGAGGAGATTTTAGCTCCAAATTAGGAGCAATAAGAAGTTGTGGAGAAGCTAAATATTGAGGAGTAGAGAGTGGAGATAGCCACTCAGAAAAAACCATCGAGAGAAGAAAGGGAAATGACCAAGGAAGCTAAGAGACTTATGCAATATTCAAGGGAGAATGTGTGTGCCCCTTCAAATTAATGAAAGTACACAAGGTCACTTGATTGGTACACTTGCTACATGGCTCTAATGATTGAGATTGTAGGGAATGAGCCATCCTATTTCAAGGAAGAATTATAGAAACCTATATGGGTTGATGTAATGGTGGAGGAGTAGGAATCCATAGTAAATAACAGTGTTTGAAAATTGGTCTGAAGAACAAAAAATAAATCACTTCTAGGCTCGTGATGGATATTCAAGTTAAAGAAGGAAGCAGACGAAAGTGTAGATACTCTCAAGTTGAAGGGATTAACTATGAGGATACCGTTACTCTTGTAGCAAGGTACACATCCATTAGATCAATTATTTCTTCAATTGCGCAGATGAGGTGGTAGATCCACCTAATGGATGTAAAAAAAAAAATCATCAATGGAGTTATTAAGGGGGAGGTGTACATCGAGCAATGAGAAGGCTTTGAGAATTTTGATCAAGAGTATCATGTGTGTAGACTCAAGCATGGATTATACAGTCTCAAGCAAGAAGCTCGTGCTTGGTACACCAGGATTGATAGCTATCTCACCAGTTTGGGCTTCACCAAACGTTAAGTAGATGCAAACCTCTATCATATATTAGTAGAAGGTAAATTGTTGATTATTGTCTTATATGTTGATGGCTCAATTTTAACTAGTTATGAACAACTGATCAAATCTTGCGAGGAACTTGGAAGGGAGTTTGAAATGAAAGACATGGGTCTCATGCACTAATTCCTCAGGTTGGAAGTATAGCAAGGTGATGGGGAACTATTCATCTCTCAGGAAAATTATGCCAACGAGATACGTTAGAGGTTACGCATCGAAAATTTAAAACCCATGGAGACACGTATATTGACCAGCTAGAGGAAAGAGGATGTCGCTTTAGGTGAGGAAGAAGATACTATTGTTTATCGACAGCTATAGGGTTCAATGATGTACCTTGTGAACAAACATCGAGATATGTGCTATGTAGTCAACTAGTTGAGCCAAGCTATGGTTATGCCAACCAAATTATTTTGGAGCGAAGCTAAGCATGTTTTAAGGTACCTTAGTGGAACTTCCCAGTTTTGAATATGGTACAAATGGGTAGAGGGAGTGAAGTTATGTGGCTTCATAGATGCATATTGAGTGGGGAGTCCATCAGACTAAAAGAGTACATTGGGTGGAATTTGCAGTGTTGGGTATGCGGTAGTTTCTTGTTACATCAAGAAGCCAAGAATTATGGTACTGAACTTGGATAAAGAAGAATACATGGCTTCTATTCAAGGAGCATGTGATGTGATCTCGATGCAAAAGATACTTGTTGGATTGTTTAGAATAATTATTGTAGGCTTGTGGTACCTCAGTTGGTAGCACTTGGATGATGCCCAAGTTTTAATTGAAAATAGCAGAGGATAGATGCCAATTTATAGTTAATTCTACATGCAAAGGATCACAACTATTGGGTCACGATGAATTGAAATGTTATGAGACTCATTTCTGAATTTGGAGGTGAAACATAAATTCAAATTACTATTAAGTGCCTTGAAATTGAAGCTGACATAGTTACTTACCCAAATAAATGTCACATGAAATAATAATGAGAGTTCCAAACAAATTAATAATAACATTCTTTTATTTATTTTGAATTCCTTAATTCTATTTATAATAAAAGAAAGCAACGTAATAATAGGTAAAATTATAATATTATAATATTTTTAAATATTACTTTATGATCATAAAGAGTAATGTAACAAAAAGTGAAGTTATAATTATAGTGGTATTTGTAAATGTTATTATCTTTGTCATTGGTGTTGGTCAATGCCGTCATTGATGTCAATATGGCATTGTTGAAGGCTAAACCCTAATTGATGCCCCAATTTGCAATTAGCCCTAGCTTTGGGAAAACCCTAATCCTATTATGTTAAATTATTTCCAACAATTGCTACCAGAGACATTACCTTCACTCCCAACCTAATAGATAGAAGGTAGATCCTTAAAAAATGAATGGAAAGATCAAATAATAAAGGCTCCAAACCATTTGAATATGTCTCTTCATCATTCAAGAATGGAGATGAAAATTACGTTGACAAGGCTCTTATGTTGAATGGAACAAATTTTGAAGTATGGAAGGGTAGAATGAAATACTTTTTGATGTGTGAAGGTTTTGAAGTTTGGGAATCATTGACTACTCGAAGCATGATGGAAGAAGAGAATGAGGAACATAATATGATAGTAATAAATTTAATCTTGATTGGCCTACTAAATCGTATAAGAGTCAAAATGAATAAACGATCATCAGCAAAAGAGTTGTGGGAGAATATTCAAGATCTTCATTCAAAAGGAATTTTGCTCATAACCTCAAAGGAGGAAAACCAAGAGTACAAGAATGATTCAAAACCAAAGAAGGTGGTCTAAAGAAAAGTTGAAGTCACAAAGAGAAAGGAAGACCTAGAAGATAAATAAAACCTCAAAAAATATCCCATGGAAAACCTTGTAGTTTCCCTATAAGAAAAAATCATTTTGAAAAGGTAAAATTAGGAGCTAAAGAAGAAAGCACAAGATGGTGACCATGACCTTGAAAAGAAAGGAATTAATTTGACCTCTTCAAGATTCAAGTACAAGAAAAAAGATAACGAGATCACCAATATTAAGGATGAATTGCATCAAAACAAGAAAAGGAATCATAAAGAACTCATAGCCATGGAAAATCAGTTGTATAAATAAAAAAAAGGGAGGAAATTTTATCAAGCCATCTTGAACAAAGACACGAGGAGTTGAACAAAATTGTAGAAAAAATTAGTCAATACAAGGAAGGGGTCTCCTCCCTTAAATATCATCTATAAGAAGCAAAGAAACTCACACAAAGTTGAAATAATGATGGAAGGTTTGAACCTCCTCGAAGGAAAATTATTTAAAGAGGAAAAGGAAAGGAATGCCATGACATACCAAACTGAAGAAAAGGATGAACATATATCCAAATTAAAATCATATGTCACATATTTTAAGGCTCAGTCATGTGAATAAACAAGGATGAAGGAATAAGTGGAGAACCATGTAGCAAATAAGGATGAAGAAAGCAAGAAAATGAAGAAGAAATTGATATCCTAAGGAAAGAATTTTATCAGATAAACAATAGTCTAAAGAGATGCCAAGCCCATGATAAAATCCCAAGCCATCAAATATTCCCCCTTGATAAATCAGGTATTGGTTATATAAGTGAACCATCAAGCAAAAATCAGGCAAGTGCTAATGCATCAAACAACAGGGATGTCTAGAAGCTTGGAATAAATGTTGATGCCTCTAGTTCTAGAAAAATCAATACGATTAATAAATTTAACCTAAAAAGAAACCCTACTCCAAGAATGTGTGCAGAAGGTTTCAAGAATGCAAGAGGTAATGGATATCATCAAAGGATCTCAAGGGAGAAATACTTCAGAATTTCTTCAAGGAAAGCTCCACCCTACACGTATCAAAGTATATTTTTTGGTTATAGTTATTCTTGTACAAATTTTTTGCACATGGAAAAATATTGCAGGGCTTATAACAAAGAGGACTCCAATCATTTCCCTATAAGTAAATGTTTATGGAGATACTCCAGTATCCACATCTAAAAAAATGATGCTCCATCATTCATGTACATAACTGAATGATTCAAATTCCATAATGTTGTACATTTAGCTAGATACTTCCAACTAAAATGGGTCCTAGACAATCTGCATAATTGTCAACCAAGCATGGGAAAAGAGTCACAAATGTTTGGAGAAGGATGCAGGTTGCATGGGAAAGAGAACATATTGATTGTGCCTTGAATGGTCAAGGCATCAATACTTGTTTTTTATTAACTTAAGGGCATCATAATAATATGATGCATACTTTTAGGGGAGAAAAACTCAAACACCATGATAACATGAAGGATAACCGAATAAATTCTATGACAAGAAGACTAGCATATTCCTACAAAATGAGTATCATGGAAAGCATGATAGAGGGAGGGACATGACAAGAAAAGAATGATAGGGGGAGCTCTTGCTGGAAATACATTGATAAAAAAGGCACCCCATTTTCCATTGATGTCGAAGGGGGATAAAATGCTAAAAGACCAAGAATATTTCCATCAATGACAAAGGGGGATAGTATTGGTCAAAGTTCTCATTGATGTCAATATGGCATTGTTGAAGGCTAAACCATAATTTATGCCCCAGTTTTCAAGAATCCCTAACTTTGGGAAAACCCTAATCCTGTTATGCTACCTAATGAATCCTTGAAACCATATCCCTATTTAAGGCCTTCCCTAACACTCCTTTTGACGAAATCCTAGATTTCCTTACTTGAGCCTTTATAGAATGCTTGGCTAAAAGCAACCCCAATTTATAGTGCCACCCTAATCAAACCCTAAGAAAGCCATGAAACCCTAAGTAAAACCAAGGTATATTTCTAAAAACCTAATCATAGCTCTACCAATCCTATATTTCCTAATTTCCATTCATATTACCCTATTCCTATTAGAACACCATTAAAAAATATATTACCAAGAAATCCCTAGCTTCTACTCAAAAAATCCAACATAAAGAAGGCTCTTGGATGGGGTGGCATGACTGAGATGAGAAAAATAAAGCCAACATGGCAGCATATGGTTGATTTGATTTAAATGTCAACACACATGATTATGTGACAAGATTACCAAAGGATGTCACTACTGAAGAAATTATAGAGGCATTTTCCCAATATGTGATTATCAAGAGGATCTTGATATTAAGAAACCAAGAGTGAATATTTATATTGAAAAAAATATTGGAAGACAAAAAGGACATGTAATTGTGACTTATTTGAAAGAGCATTTAGTGGATTTGGGATTTCAAATTTTCGATGGAACTCCTTTATGCCATGATGGAAAGAATATTATGTCAATTCTTAGCAAAAGAGGGTCAAATGTATTATTAAAAAAATAGAAAAAAAATAAGCAAAAGAAAAAAAAGCAAGCGAATTGAATAATATCCCCACGTCAGATGCTAGAAAGTGACATCAACAATTTAAATTCGAAAACTGGCTCCAACACCTTCAACATGGGCCCTCCATAGAAAGCAGTGTCTCCATCACAAATTCGTATAAATTGAGGATGAGATACATTGTTTTGATCAAATTTATCACTGAAGAAAAAAAATAATTCGATGCAGCATAAGGTAAGTTCACATCTCATGAACTGAAAAGAGAAAAGGATACATATGAAAGTTTCAGACCTTGAGCAAAGATTCTATTCAATTTTGTGTAAAATTATCTTTAGAAATTTTTAGAACACTTGCAAGATTTTTCGACCCATGGTTTATTCTTGAGGATTGTTATAGCCTCATAAAGACCAATTTGGAGCTTGGTACGATACATGTTTGAGATTGGTATATTGAATATTGTAGTTTTCATCTAGGTTTGGAGCCCTGGAGTATTATTATACTTGATTTTTTGTAAAGAGGATTGGAGTCCTCCTCAATCTAATTAATAAAATTAATTATTATTCATTTTTTGTTCTTTTTATAAGTGATCTTAACTGGTAAAGTAGCAATTGTAAAATAAATACGGATTCAACCCCCCTCTTAGCATTTCCAACAATTGGTTGCATATATAGTATTCACAAACCCTACTGACTATCTATATTTATGATATTGGTGACAAATATATTAAATTGTTGTAGGCTATGCATCAACTAAAACACCCTCCCTCCAATGATTCTTTTTGCATATTTTTTGTTTTGAAATTTGATATTGTGATCTCTTTTTGATAAAGATACATGCTTATCAATTGATAAATTTAGTAGAATGTGCTTTGGGGTCTCTGGATTGACCTCGATCATAAAAAATGAAATAACCCAAAAATGAATCACACTAAAGTAACAAATCATATATTTGTTGGATTCTAGAATAATAATGCTTATAAATTCCATTTCAATCTATTTTCTAGTGTTAGCTTGTCATTTGGAATCTCACATACACACAAACACAATTTCATGAAACATTTTATTTTCATTTCTTTTGGCCCATACTAAATGATTTTAAATATTTGTGTATAATTGTGATGGTTTTATAAAATTTTGAAAATATAGTATTGTAGTATCATCTAAGCTCTAATTTCATAATTCAAACTCCCTTTGTTGCAAGTTGTCACCTTAGAGCATTTATTTTTTTTGTTATTATATTGTGTTATATTTTCCATTTGTTCATTTAAGCCTTTCATTAGTCATCATTTGTTTCCCATGACTTAATGGATTTTTTCCATGGGTTGTTACTAAGGAATTTCATGGGTATCCTAATCTAGATCTAATCAATGGGAGGTTAGAGTGGTAAACAAACTGCATTGCTAATATTATTGATAGATATGTTTATTAGTTATCACTAACAATTATTATAGGATCTTTGAGTATATTATGGTATTATCTTCTCTAATTTGTTGGCAAGGAGGCTCAAGTGGTTAGAATAATTTAGTTTTTTTTTGGGAGAGTGGGGGCGTAATTTATTATTATTATTATTATCTTAAATTTTATCCATGTCTGTTTCCTATAACACATGTGAAAATCATTCTAGAAATCTAAGTTTGTTTAGTACGTTATTTACACTATTCACTATATCCATTTATACCTAGCTAATCAACATTTCTTATGTTAATGTATCAGCGAAATGTGTTGTTTATGTGAATTAGGCTTCAATTTGTTGGCTCCAATGTGGGTTTATGAACTACGTTTTAGTCAATTGGTTTTTTGAGTGAATTGTTTACAAATTTGTTTTAATGTGTTTATGTGTATTATGTCTATATAGTTTTCCCTCTTTTTTAATTTTATTCTAGTTATTGGTCTCTTAAGTGTTTCAATCTTGAAGACATGTTAAAAGTATTGTTGTTGGGGGAATTTACAATATTATGAATTTTATTTTGTTGCAATTATCAATTGTACTTTCATTATTCTCATCTTTATTTTTTGTTATGGATGTGACTAAGAGGAGTACACTAATATTCCTCTCTTTAGCATCTTTAGTTTTACTTTATTTACCTTGTCTTTGAGTCACTAGGGTTTCTTAGTTTCTTCGAGCATATTGAAAATGAAAATTAGGCTTTCATCCTTGGGAAACATGAAAATTATGGTTTTAATATGAAACCTTAGGTTGTTCTTATAGAAGAAACATATTTCATTAGAGAACATTTTTTTGTGATGCTAGTTTTTCAATGATCCTTATTGTGAGTTAGGGTTCCAATTGCTTTCTCTAGTTAGAATTATGCATAGTTACAGAATTACACTATCTTTGAAATGTTGTTGACCAAGGATGATATTGCAAGGGAGTTTGAAATGAAGCACATGGGTCTCATGCACTACTTTCTCAAGGTTGGAATTATGGCAAGGTGATTGGGATTTTTTCATCTCTCAGAGAAGGTATCCAACGAGATACTTCATAGGTTAAACATGGACAGTTGAAAACCCATAGAGACACCTATAGTGACCAACTCGAGGAAAGAGGATGCCACTTTAGGGGAGGAAGTGGATAATACTATTTATCGGCAGCTAATGGATTCATTGATGTACCTTGTGAACACATGACCAAATATGTTATATGCAGTCAACCAGTTGACCCAAGCTATGGTTAGGCCAAACAAATTGTTTTGGAGGGCAACTAAGCATGTTTTAATGTACCTCAGAGGAACTACCCAATTTTCAATATGGTAAAAATGGGTGGAGGGAGTGAAGTTATGTGGCTTCACAGATGCAGATTGAGAGGGGAGTCCATCAGACTAAAAGAGCACATCAGGTGGAATTTTCATTGTTGGTTCTGCAACAGTTTCCTGGTACATCAGGAAGCAAATAATTGTGGTACCAAACTCAACAAAAGAAGAATACATGGCTTCTAGTCAAGGACAATGTGATGTGATCTGGATGAGAAAGATACTTATTGGATTTTTTGGTCAGATGATGGATATAACTGTGATCTACTCTGATAATAGAATTTGCATCAAGCTCTTCGAAAATCATTTTTTTCACGATCGATCCGAACATATAGATATCTAGTATCACCATTTACGAGACTGTGTGCAAAGATAGATCATGTTGCTGCAGGACATTCTGATAGAGGAACAAGATGCCACCATTTTGATAAAGGCCTTGTCAAGTGGAAAGTTCAAGCTACATAGGTGCAAGATAAGGGTGGTTGATAATCCCTTTCTTGTTGAGAGGGTGTGTTCAAAAATGCATCATGAAATTCTCAATTTGATTTTTCCTTGATTAAATTGAGAAAATTTGAATTTCTACATCAGTAGACAATTTAAATGATGTTAACTTGTGTGGCATGGTTTGTGTCACCTAGTTTACTTAGTAAATTTTATTTGGAGGAGTTAGAGTTCAGTTAAGCATGTGGGGTTGCTAATTTTTAGAAATCAAGGTTAAATATCTAAGGTTTTTTTGATATAAAATAATTCCAATTGTTCGAGGAACTAGTAGAGGGTCAAGTTGTGCAATGGGACTTCATTCAAACTCAGTGACCATCCAGTTAACTAATCAATCAGCCCATAATAGATAGTGCATGTAGAGAATTCAATTTCCCCAAGCTTGGTGGAGATTAAAAGGCAGTGTAACATCAATTGTAAACTAGTATTGAGTGTATATGTGTTGCATGGAGTCAGATGATCAACCTAAAGGAATTTCCCATTGAATTTGAGGAATTTCGTAAATAATAAGGTCCTAATTCCTGAAGGAATGACGCAAGAAAATATAAGCTCAAGAAGACAAAAAAATTTACTGAGGCAGGGTTAGAGGCCTTTAGTGAGCATAGATATTGCTTATGCACTTGTAACGTGTTCTCGTTTGAGAAAATAAATTGTAATAGATATCTATTATTCTAATTAATGCAACAAAGAATTGAGATTTTTTGCAGATTTCTTTCCCTAGATAAAAATACTTCTTGCATGTGTGTTATTTCTTCTTTCATGTCTAATATTTTTGTTATAAATAGTGAACTAATGTCCATGGAGCAGTAGAATAGGTTTGTGTCTTTTGATTTTGAGAATTACACATAAAACTCAAGCTGGCAAACTTATCTTTTCCATTGCCATCTAATTCATTGCTTGCCTCATGGCCTTATTTGTTATTCTTATTTTGATCAACAATTGACATAGTAGGGTCTGCTAAATCATTGGGTTTTTTCTCGTTTACAGTTGTCTCTTTCTTAACAATCTTATTAAAAAACATTATTTGGCGTTGTCTCCTTTTCAGCTCCCCCGACTACTTCTTGTTCTTTCCTTTTCCCATCTTGTTTACAAGCTTTAAGCATAGAACAATATATTATAACGCAAGAAATATTGCATATAAATAGTGAAGAAAAATTTAAATAACGAAGAGCCCTTTTTAAGATATGTGGCTGGTTGATTTCCCCAAATCCAATATCGAGGGACAAAATTTAAAAATACTAACTTGTGTCAAATATGTAAGGTTTAGAAAATGACCAAAGAACATAACATAGATACACGTTTGAATGTAATATTTTTTTATGCTCAAATCACATTCAAATGGGCCTCCTTTTATATAATTCGATGGAGGGTTCTAGAATATCTAGCTGACCCTTAAAATCCATTCTAATTTAAATTTGAAAAGGTGCCAAAAATGAAGTCGACATCCAAATTCGACATCATTAAGGATTATTAAATTTTGGTCTAATACTGTGTGGACCCAACGAGAAGGCTAATTCCCACATAAATTAAGTTAAGTTTGTTCAACAAAATTTTGGACATAATTTTTTATTATTATTTTATTACTGATATCCATAGATAAAGATTGCATGAAGCCACAAGGAAAGGGTTGCATGTAGTCCTAGAGAAAGGCTACAAATAGGCTAGAGGAAGTCGCACAAGATGGCACAGAGAATTAGGCCGCATATAGGATTGAGATAAATGAATAATATGTCACTAAAAACACCACATATGATACCCATTAGGTTGCAGAGATTGTCATTTTTAGGCGACAATAGATGCCACTAATAAGTCGCACAAAAATCCATTAGTCTGTACATATTCCCATTGTTAGATCACATTATATGCCACCATTGGGCCACAAAAATTTTCAAAATAATTGTATCCAAAAACCCTAAATTCCACCTGAACCTAACCACATAAACAAGAACAAAACCACAAGGGTTAGAACTATTGGTGCAAGATGAATTTAAATATTATGAGATGACTTGTGAATTTGGAGGCTAAAAATAAATTCAAATTGCTAATAAATGCCTTGAATTGACACTGACATAGTTACTTGCCCAAATAAATGTCACATGAAATAATAATGGGAGTGCCAAACACATTAATAATAATATTTCTTTTATTCATTTTGAATTCTCTTTTGGGGAAAGTTTGGTTCTCCTTGGGGTAATTGTCCTTCTCTTGGGGAAATTCATCCCAAAGTTTCCAAGATTTTAACACATATTTTGTTTATTCCAACTTTTCTTCTCTGATTCAGTACATTGTTTTGCAACATCTATGATTTAGGTAGGTTTTAAGGAAAAATTATTTGTTTCTCACATTATATCATTCGTTAAGAGAAGCCTTTTTTTGTTTTGGTTTTGTTGAATATTTGAACAGTTATTTGAGAGTGCTTGAACTCTATTTTGTTCTTTGCACGAAATGAAACCTTGTGGCTAAAATGTCTAGAAATTGTACAAAAATCAATGAGCTATGATACTAAGGTAATTTTGGCTTTTCAAAAGAGGACTTGTTCTGTATAATAAAATTTTAGGTTCCAAATTATATATGCACCCCATTGGTCTATCGTTGCTTCTTTAAAATGTGTGCAACAAACATCCTTATGTCAATTGTAGATTCAAGGAATATGTCAGAATCTGACTGTTAGGAAAGAGGCCAATTCTTTGACCTCTCCCCTCACCACCATATTTAGAGATATTTTGACCCCTCTCCTAACAGTCAAATTCTAGGATATTTCTGGAATCTGCAATTGACATAAGCTGAGGATGTGAAACCAAAATTTCTCGAATGGGCCAAGATGGATGGTCACATTTCCCTCTGTTTCAGAGCTTTCCAGAACTTTTATTTTTTGTTATGTTGACTTTGAGGGTGGCCCATCCAAGTTTCCAAATTAATATAATTCTTGTTGTAAGATGTAACATGTTAATTCTTCCTAGACCTTGAACCTTATTCTACATAAGTAAAGTGCATCTTGTTTATCACACATTTTACTTTCCCATCAAAACCATGTATATATTGAGGTAATCATTCATGATCTGCAAGTGGAAATAAATATCATAATTTCTTAATGTAAAGTAAAGCACTGTTATAATAACTATTGTATATAGTATATTGTATGTTATCATATTGTTGCACGGTGCATTCACACACACACACATGTAGTTAAAGGTAATGTACTAATTAAACATTTATGAGTGATTAGAAGAAGGTAGAGGAAAGAGTGCAACCATTGGCATATTTGTGAGAACTTTATTCTGCTGAGAGTGTGGAATTATTTAATATTTTCTACTCGAACATTCTCCAAAACCACCCTGATTTTTAGGTATGTATATTGAGTTACATTTTATATTGCGATGGTATAGGACATAAACAATATTTTGGGCCTTGGCCTTCAATGTATTTTATTTTATGTTAACTGGATTGGAAACCTGAATTATCCATATTAAATAAGAGGAATATTTCACTTTTACACATGAGAGAAGATCGTATTGGTTTTTTTTGGATATTTATAAACTTGAAAAAATTATTTATTCAAGGATCTATATAAATATTTTTATGAATTAGATAAAAAATTTGGTCCAATTCGCTTCTTGAAATTTATCAGAGGGAGGAGCGTTTAGACCTACCTCTTTGTTTTTTCCAAGTGAAACCTGAAGCTATAGAGTAGGTCATTGCATTATGAAAAGGAATACCAAGAAAGAATGCCCGTGAGGTATCCTCTAACTTCCAATTATTTCTTATTTAAGCTTCTTATTCATAACTTATGTTCTCCAGGTTATTGCTTATTTATTCTTCTTGCTCATGTTGATTCCTCTCTAAGTATTTGTTTTAGTGAAAAGGAAAAATACTTGTTTCTTCCTTGCCAATACTACAAGAATGCAAGGACATATATAACACTTCTCTTGATAATGGAGATTTACCCAAGCCTAGATTTCTCTTTTCCCAACTGACTTTTCTTCCAAAGTCAACTCTTGGAAAGCAACTTTAATTCATTAAATAGTTACCACAGATTCTATGACATCAATGTAATTTACCAATAAATTCATCTTGGACATAAATTTGTTGCACAATGTGTTGTATCTAATTAATGTAGACAGAAGAAATGAAAAATAAGGAAAATGGAATTTTTTATTGATTCATACTATGAATGATAGATGATAATATAAAAAGCTCATTGGGATGGGAATTTTGTTACTAGGCATTTGAAATGCAAATTTTCACCCTATTTTTCATCCCTACTTCATACATGAACTATTCCAAATTTATTTTTGATTTTATATTTAGCTCTTAAAATGATCTTATTCAACCATTTTTTCTCTGACAGAAACATTGTGACAACATCTGCTTTTATGTGAGCCATAAAAGAGTGCATTAGGACTTGGAACTCTTGAAATTACTCATTGTCTCACTTTTCTTATGATTTTACACATCTTTACCTTTTACATCACCTTTAACCTCAATTCTTTTTATCGTGAGGTAATCATGGAGGACACAAACATTGAATGTAAACTCATAGCATGAGCGCTTCCAATAACATAAAATGTGGTAGGTAACAGTGAAATTTGAAGTCTTGATAGTCCTTCATAGGGAATCTTTCATATCATAGAATAGTGGCATAAAAAATTACCTTTAAAATAAATTTAAACTTTTATAGAAATGCATTACCATGGAAGTGTTACTCTTCTATTGGTTTGTGATAGGGAAGGGAAAGTTTTATTTTTCTTGTCTGGTCAATTATATTGTAGAGCATTTACATATGGATCGAAGCCTTCACATTTGCATTTGATACAAGTAATGTTTTGACCAATTTGCAAATTTTTGAAATATCAAAATCCAACCAATTTGGATGACACACTTGAAAACATGTTTTAGAGTTAGAAAGAAGGAATAATGAATGATATGTGTAGCCTTTTAACAGTAGCTCAATCAAATGGAGGGAAAATGAATGAATGCAAAGAGGATTTCAAGGTACACAGATTTACATTATTATTACATGAGATAAAATTTTGTAAAACAATATACTTTATATTAGCATCCCAACAAAATTATTATTTTGGGTTACATAAGCCCTCACTGTCATTATTTATTTATTTGAGTGTAATATATATATATATATAACCAATTATAAAATACAATTGATATATGTTCAACTATTAAATCTCTTTATAATAAAAGAAAGCAATATAATAATAGGTAAAATTATAATATTATAATATTTGTAAATGTTTATAATCATAAAGAGCAATGTAATAAAATGTGAAGTTATAATTGTATTGGTATTTGTAAATGTTATTACCTTTGTCATTGGTCTTGGTCAGAGTTGTCATTTATGTTGGTGAGAGTTGTCATTGATGTCAATATGATATTATTGAATTCTAAACCCTAATTGATGCCCCAATTTGCAATAAGCCCTAACTTTGAGAAAACCCTAATCCTATTATGCTACCTAATGAATCCTTGAAACCCTAGCCCTAGTTAAAGCCTTCTCTGGCACTCCTATTGAAGAAATCCTAGTTTTCCTTACTCGAGCCTTTGCCCAATTCTTGGCCAAAAGAAACCCAAGTTTATAATGTTTCCCTAATAAAACACAAAGCAAGAAATGAAACCCTAAGTAAACCCAAAGTGTATTGATAAAACCCTAATCATAGCTATATCAATCCCATATTTCCTAATTTCCATTCATATTACCCTATTCCTATTAGAACACCATTAAAAAATCTCCTACCAAGTAATCCTAATATATCCCTAGCTCCTAATCAAAAAATTCAACATAGAGAAGGCTCTTGGAGGGTGTGGTATGACTGAGATGAGAAAAATAAATCCCACATTCCAACCGATGGTTGATTTTATTTGAAGGTCAACACACATGACTATGTGACACGATTACCAAGGGATGTTACTACTAAATAAATTGTAGAGGCATTTTCCCAATATGGGATCATCAAGAGGATCTTGATACCAAAAAACCACGAGTGAAGATTCATATTGAAAAAAGACTGGAATTAAAAAGGGAGATGCACTTGTGACTTATTTGAAGGAGCCTTCAATGGATTTGGCATTTCAAATTTTAGATGGAACTCCTTTATGTTCTGATGGAAAGAATATTATGTCAATTCTTGAGAAAAAGAGGGACAAATTTATTATTAAAAAAATAATAATAATAATCAAAAGAAAAAAATATAAAGCAAGTTGAATAATCTTGCCATGTTGGCTGATAAAACATGACTTCAAAAATTTAAATTCAAAATTTTGCTCCAACACCGTCAACTCATCTCCTCCACAGAAAGAAATGTCTCGATCACAAATTCATATAAATTAAGGATGAGGTACGTTGTTTTGAGAAAATTTCTGGATGGCAAAAAACAAAGAATTCAGTGTAGCATAAGGAAAGTTTTTGTCTCGTGAACTGGCAGGAGCAAAGGATACATTTGAAAGCTTCACACCAGAGAACAAAATATATGCAATTTTGTGGAAAACTATTTTTAGAAATTTTTAGAACACTTGCAAGAGTGTTCGACTTGTGGTTTATTATTGAGGATTGTTGGAGCCTCATAAAGACCAAGTTGGAGCTTGGAATCATACATGTTGGAGGTTGGTAGATTAAATATTGTAGTTTTCATCTAGGGTTGGAGCCTTGAAGTATTATTGTACTTGATATGTTGTAAACAGAATTGAAATCCTCATAAATCTAATTCATAAAATTATTTATTATTTATTGTTTGTTTTGTTTGTAAGTGATCTTAACTAGTAACATAACAATTTTAAAAGAAACACCGATTCACCCGCCTCTAAGTATTTCGAACAATTGGTTCCATATATAGTCTTCAAAAGCTATAGTCACTATCTATATTTATGATCTTGGTGACCAATATATTCAATTGTTGTAGGCTAAGCATTAGCTAAAATACCCTGCTTCCAATGATTCTTTTTGCATACATTTTGTTTGGAAATTTGATACTGTGATTTCATCTTGAAAAATGTACATGTTTATAAATTTATAAATTTAGTAGAAGGTGATTTTGGGTCTCCAGATTGACCTAGATCATCAAAAATGAAATAACCCAACAATGGATCACACTAAATTAACAAATCTATGATTTTTCAGATTCTACAAGAAAAATTCTTAGAAATTCCATTTCAATATCTTTTGTAACGTTAACTTGCCATTTTTTTCAAGTGATTTGTGTTTATCGAGGCTTGATTTCTGTCTTGAGAAACTGCAACCGAGGGAATCCATCAAAATCGCTGGGGGATCACACCCGACCTCGGCCAAAACATCCTGTTGTAGGAAAAGCCCAACACCTCCCATTTTTTGAATCATTTACTTTAAATAATGGGGACCATGTCTATTAATTTTTGGCTAAACACCTTTTATGTTGTTCAGTAAGTTAATTGTCCTACAATTTTTCTGTTTTTCATTTTCATCAGATTTTATTTTTGATCGTTTCATTGAATTCAATTTTTAACAAAATTTCCATCGATATTTGTTTTTCCCCATTTGGTCAACCAGTTTGCAAATGGCACTCCTTTGAAGTTTGATCAATTTTGTCACCAGGGTTAAAAAATCTATAGAGTGTATAGTATTTTAATTTTCACAATTAAAATAGTTATTCATTGTAAATATTAACTCTTATTTAATTTTTACTATTTTTTATATTTTCACTAACGATCCTACAAAAAGAACCAGCTAAATTGTATGCCAATTGAAAAGAGTGTTTCGGTTCTTAGTAATTTACTCCAATTTATTTTTTTTAAACAAATTGAGAAGGCCGGAATCTCAAAATTGAAAAGTACCTATAGTTCGTTTTGTAGGACTTTTATTTTCACGTTTCCCCCACTACACATCCCTTCTACTCCTTCCAAAATATGCAATCTAAAAAAAAATGCAATGAAAATTTGAAATGTGATTAAAAATTGTGATAACGCATATCACACATTGCACATTTTTTAAGCACCCTAATTAAAAAATTGTGATGTGTGATTTGGAAATTATGCAATGGGGTTTACAAATTTTAATATAAGGTTTTTGTTGTAGTTCCTTATGTCTCTCGACTCACCTAGCGTGACCTCCCCCTCATGTCATCTTATCCCTCATCCACCTCATCCTTATCGTTCCATTCTCCATTGACTTCTACCTTCCCAATCCATCACTCTTTCCACTCCATTTGGCATACGCAAATGTAGTTTTAGTTTTCTATTATAAAAAAATTAATTAGAATATAATATAATATTAATATTAAAATATTTATATATTAATTAAAATATTTATATAATAAAATTATAATATTAATATAATAGTATTTTAATTAATGATTAAATACTTTTTTAAATTAATTTAATTCTATTAATAAATCATTTGAAATTAATTTAGTTCAATAATATAGTTACAATTAATTAGTATTAATTAAAAAATAACTATAATATAATTTAGATTTAGGTTTTAGTCACAAAATTCAGATTTTTAAGCCACAAAACATAATTTCCAAAATCCTGGCATTTTGACTCCCCAACTTTGGAAGCTCATAAATTGAGTTTTACTTGGCGAAATGGGGCTGAGGACAACTCATTGGATATGTTATCACTCTAGTAATTCTAAAGTTGTGAGATTTTGGTTTAAAGTCTAAGAACACTAGAGGTAACCACAAACCAACTTTTAAACTCTAAGATCTAGCCTTCTTAGGGTTCAGAGAGCGATCTCTCTATAAGATTTAACTTTGTTTGTTTTATAAAATATTAGGCTAGTTATGATCATGAAATTTGGCTTGGTTTGATTGATTTGGTGGGAAAAATAACCTAATGAGATGGATAGTGGGAAATATGTTTGTCCATTGGGCTGAGGAGTCAAAAATCAAGTAGACAGAGCTAGGATCAAGGTCAAGAAGTCAAATGCTTTCAGGGAAAGATAGATAATCCATGAAGATCTTGGAAGGTTGTTTAGTGAGGTGATATGATTGGGATAAAGAGAAATTAAGGGTTCTTTGATCCAGAAAAGGGAATTAGTAGGTAGAGGTCAAATGAAAGAGGGAGAAATTAAGAGTTCCCTACTCTAGAAATCAACAGAAAACATAAAAATGATAAACAGTAAAGACAGGGTGCTTTTAACAAATCCTGAAGTAATACTCCTGTTTATTCATTCAGATTTGGAAAACATTTATGGATGCATGTAACAAAGAAAGATAACAATGACAAGAAGGAAATACTTCACTTCAATAGCTCATCATATGAATCCTGAAATATGATGCCAATTGATCCAATCCAGTTTGATACTCAAGATTTGAAACACAAAAGCCTTCAAGTCCAATAAAAAATGACTATCGAAATCTTCAGTAATTTATTCCACACTAATACTTCTAAATATGAAGTATTTATACATAATTGTTTACAAAATATCCTAGAATGCTTCTAGGAATTATCTAAGGAAAATAAAAATATATTTACAACAAAATAGAGACAGTTTCTTAACAAATCAGCAAGTTGTCCTATTTATCCAAAAGAAATAGTAACTGATTATGGATGAGGTGCAACTAGCTACCTTGGTGTCTTTCTTGCTGGCTTTAGATATTTCAAGTTAGTTTTGAAATCTAATCTGCTTATCTTATACTCTTTCATTGATTCTCTTTAATCTCTAATAATCTTTTAAACTCGGATACTCTTTATCCATTGTAAAATATCTTTAGTGTTGTAAAAATCTATTTTGAATGCAATTCAGCAAACTGTTTTCCTCTTTTATCTTTCAGCCTTTTTATCTTTCATAGTAAATATGTTAATGACTCTCAATATTCATTACTTGGAATTTTTATTTTCTTCAACTTCCTGAAGTTTTCATCTGCTTCTGTATACTTGGAAAAAGTTGGTTTAGTGACAAACAAGTGTCTTATCTCATGCTGCAAAAAAAATAAGTCCTCAAAACTTCTGAGTGAGACTTTTCCTATTGGAATGCCTTGTCCACCTGATTTTTCAATCTACTCCTTCACATATTATCTGATCTTTTATTGTAATCCTCTTGAGGCATTAATTTTTCATTGATGACCAAAATATTAGGCAAACTTCTTTGCCTCAAATTCTCAAATTTGACCATAAACTTGATTATGGTGATGTTCATATTCTCACATTTTTCTTCAGGCTACTTCATCAGGTACTTTTTGGTGACAACTTTCCTTATCTCAAGGATAGTTTCAATATTGTCATTAATCTCAAGTTCTTCTATCTCTTGCGTGTTTTTGTTGTTAAGAAACTTGATCAATTCTATTGCTTGTTCTGGTTTGTTATCAAGTTCCTCTTTAGTCTTCTGAATCTCTTGTAATGCTGCTTTGAGTAAATCTATCTGTTCAAAAATCACTTGAATTAAGGGCCACACATCATTGATGGCTTCTATGATCTTGTTCCATAAATGATTTTTCACATATGAAATATGTTCCTTTAAGGTTAATTCCTTCTGTAACTTCTTCAATTCTTCATTTATTCTAATGGCTTTTTGCTCATGTGTTTTGGGATTTATTTGAGCCAAATTTTTTGTATTTTCAAGGTTATCAACCATATTTTTTAATATGTTGATTTCAGTTGTCTGAAGTGACATTTATTCCATAGCTTTCACTAGTTTGTTGGCCTCATATGTACGGTGATTTGTTGTAGTGGATGACTCTGTAGCTGATGTTGTGGATGATGTCACTGGCACTGCAGTAGCCAATGGAAATTTAGGTGCCAACTCTTCTGCTAGAGTTGATGGCACAACTGTAGTGATCACAGGAATAACTATAGGAATTTCTGGTACTTTTGGTGTTTCTTTTTCCTGTACAAGTTTATCCATTTGAACCTCCATTTCTTGACCTGTTTTTTCAACTGAAAAATCAAATTCATCATGTCATCCTTCTCATTCTGTCCTTCTATTATTTCCTTAGCTTGAGAATGTTCACTGGATGGAAATTTAAGTTGTTTCTTTAATGCTGCAATGTCCTCATTTTTCGTCTTCACTAACTGCTCTGATGCTTTGACATTTGCAGTGTCATATCCAACCTACAAGACTAATTCTTCCAACAATTTAATTCTGAGATCTTTAGCATATGAGGATTCTTTGTCTAGTTTCATTTGATATTTCATGTTTTTGATAGTGTTATGAAGTTTATGAACACTCATAGCTTTGGTTGTAACAATAGAGTACAACATCTTTGAACTCTGTTTATGAAATTCTATCTGATCAAGAGCATGAATTTTTTCTGTTTGAACTTCTAAATCAATCTTCTTATAATCTGCCACTGTCTTTGTAATTTTTACTGTAGGCTATAATACTAACATGATTAGCTTTTTTTTTAATAATCAAAGGTATAAAAAATTCTATTTTGAACACTTGGTGTTTGTTTCAGATATTGAGAGTAGATATCATTTTTTATCTCTTCATTCTTTAATTTGATCTGCTTGTATTTTTCCCTGATATCTAAATATTTCTCCTCAGCTGATGAAACTTCCATGTTCTTTTGTTTCTCTATCAACTGTGTATTTCCATTATTAACCTGTTCTTCATTTCTATTCTCTGTATTTTGCTCATTTCTGATAACAGTTGCAACATCTGTGTTGGTGTCTAGGAGATTTTTTTCACCAACATCAATGGTTACCTTCTCTTTACCCACTGAATCAGTTTTGGGCCTTTTATTATATCTTATTTTCAGTAGTGGTTTCAGCGACATAATTTTCTTCTTCTCTGACCCTCTTGGTGGCTTTTCCTGGCTGATCTACAGTTTGTAAGGTGTGACTAGTATCACTTTTCGTTACTGCATCTACTAAATTATTTTCTATCCACTCAGTTTGATTGTCATATTTTTCTATCTCTGGTTTTGTCTCATGAATGAAGGGTGTTAATTTACATTTAACCCTTATTTTACTTAGTATCCCTTATGGATCATAATTCCAAGGAAAACTTTCTTCAAACCTGTATTCTAATAACTGCTTAGTTGCTTCTGCCTCTGCATCTCTATTATTGCAAATGAATGGTCCCACTTGATTCTTCAATTTAAACTGTGTTTTCTTCTTTGTTGCTAGGAAATTGATAGAAACAGAGTTTAATATTTGCCTGATATACTGGAAGGAAAAAACTTTCATTGATACAAATTTGGGTAACTTGTAGGGTAACAAATTTGATCCAAACACTCTAATCTTAGTGTGTTTTTCATACTAGTACCAATCACCAGCCTTGTTTTTCTTTGACAACTGTAAAATCTTCTTCATCTCATCATTTATCCTTGGCTACTCAGTATTTTTCAATATTTTAATCAATGGATGGATGAAGGAATCTGAAAAATCTACATATGTGAACTATGTGGACTCTTTCCTGATCAAAGAGGTCCATAAAATAACTAAAAGAGGATTTACTTCTATGTCAATCTTTTGAAGGGTTAATGGAAAATTATCTGCTTGAAAATACAAGAACATGTGGAAAAGTAAGGATGTGTATCTAAACACTCATTCAATTGGAAATTTAACCAATTGGTCATGAATATTATCAGCAATATATCCAGCATAATCATAGATAACAGATGGAAGTTTTCCTAGTGTGAAAGTGGAGAGGAAACCTAAAATGGATTCATCTGCGTGTTCATAAGTAAAGTACCCTAGGATGAAAGATAACATGGAAATTACATGCCTAGAACCCTCTATAAATTTTGAAGTGGACTTGGAGGATTGATTTGAGGAATTTCTACATGTAAGGGCATGAATATTTGGAAGATTTGGAATCTTTTAGGAAAGTCAAGGCCAATATACAACTTGGTAAGTGCTTCAATGGACAGAGGAACTGCTTGAGGATCAGGTTTGAGCTTAAACATTTGATTAATGGATTCAACAATAATGGTGAAAAATACTTCTTTATTGGCATTGAATATTGCTCTTTTCTCAGGCATATAATGGTGATGGCATAATTTGATGACCTCTAGACATGAGTGGGTAACTGGAACCACATATTTGGGTAAGTGTGATTCCCAAATTTTAAATTCTTCAACATTATCCAAAGTTTTTTCATAGCTCCAGTTATGAAGTTCGAAAAAATTGAACTCTACAATAGGATCTACTATCTTATAGTCAATATCTGCTAATGGAGTGTGCTCAATATCTACAACAAGGGGTTGTAGAGCATTTATAACTATGGTAGTCTTAGAAGATGCAGCTAGAGTAGATTTAGGCATTTTGAGGCTTTTTGGATTACAAAAATTTGCATTTTGGCTACTTCTGCAAGATTAAATAGTTTGCAGAAGTATTTTTCACTCTAACATGGATTTCTTTGATGAAAATAGGAAAAATATAGTCTTTCTTTGGGCTTTTCCTTTAAATTTTGGACTCTTCAACTTGATTCACATACTTTTACTGGTTGTAAACAAGAAACTAGGGTTTCCTGAGTTTTTTCAATGAGTAATTGCGCTAAAAGTCCTTTATGGTCAGGAACAAAATTTTAGGCTACCTTCAAAGTGTTTCTAGGCTCAATTTGGGGTTTAAAACAATGCGCAGCATAAACAGGGTTTTTTCAGAAATTTTGACAGGGTTTGGCCTGTTTTTTGGATATTTTAATAGGCTTATTGGGGTGGATTTGAACTTTGAATGTAATTGGTTTCTTTTTAAAATGTTTTCAAATAAAAAACAGGCTTAATTGCTTGAGGAATACCTGTTATATGTAGGTACTGGTTTTTGAAGACGTATCTAAAGGTTTTGAACAGTTTCTATGTTATCTTTTCAATCTCTGGAGAAATGAAAAGCTCCTTAGAAATATTCAATAGGTTCAGGCTGAAATTTGCAGGTTTTTGGCATAAAAATGGTGGAAAATGCTTGTTTCATAGTCGGGATAGGTTATACAATGGATATGCATAGAAAGAGAGAGAAGCAGTGCATTTTCAATGTTTATTAGGAAAATTAGGTTAATAGGCGCCTGCAATAAATGGTGGTCATATAAAAAATGGCGGTTTTCAATCTTAAAGGGTCAAAAACCATAAGTAGTTATCACATTCAATTTAGGTGGTAAGCTGTTTTGGTTGAAATGGACGCAATCCAGTATGAAGGAAACATGTGGAGGAGAGAGAAAGTCAAAATACCACCCATTTCGCATAGAAATGAGATGTTGATTATCACGCATGTTTATTTACAATTTTGTTTGTTAGTCGTCAGATCGCGAGGTTTGATTGCGAACGACCCTGATCTATTTTTAAAGCTGCATCTGGATTTTGGAGTGGGGCCAGGGTGTATTAACGCGACAGGTTTTAAACTTTATGAATTTTCGTTTAAATTTTAAAACTGTATATTATATGGTAGAGTAGAGGGATAAGATTTACATGTGAAAATCAAAACATTTCATAATGTTTAATCAATACATATGTGCAGGTTTTATTATATAGTTTTTAAACATTTTACAGTTGTTTAATAACTATAGTGGGTGGGGAATATTGTTTTATCGATAGGTTTAAACCAACAGGATAAGGGCGGAGTTTATATTTCGCACAAGGGATATTTAAACATTGGCTTAAACATAAAATAGAGGGTTTTGTGAGTTATTTTAAATATAAGGGTTTAATGCCATACGGGGGGTGTAGTTTAGGGCTTTAATAAGTAATTTAGAAGTTAATATGAAAAGTGATAATGTAATAATGAATAAAATACATATTTTAACACTAATTAAAGTGAAAAATAAAGCATAACTTGTCCTTGTTGTATTTTTTCACACTTTAACTTAGTATAAATGCATTTTATGGGTTTTGAATGAATTTTGAAGGAAAATAAAATTAGTTATATAGGGTTTTAATTTTACTAAGTAAAATGGGCTTTTACTTAGGAAAAAGGGGATTATGATTATGAATGAAGGGTAAATGCTAATGAAAATGGGTTTTATGTAGGAATTCAATATTTTTAACCAATCAGTCATTGAGCCTTAGATATGGTCCCAAAAAAGGTCAAAGAAATGCTCTGAGCCTTTTTAACTGATAGTTTAGAATATTGAATCATTGTAGGGGAGGGGAAATTAGTAATTTTTTCCTGATGATGCTTTATTACATGTTTGCACAACTGCTTTCTACCTACCCATTTTTATTTCTAACATTTTTTACTTCATTTTCATGGGTGCATTTAGGCTTGCAACCCTAAACCATTTTTCTTTCAAAACATAAAAACTATATAAGTCCAACCTTATTTCATCCGAGGGCTTAGATTAAACTGTTGAGCTCCTCATTTATTCTTTATTTAATCCACTGATTTTTCAAGTTTATACTATTTGACATATCTTTATTTTCTATCTAAAACATAAAATTCAAAGCATGAAAAGTTAAGATTAAGCTATTTAACAGATCATGGATTATGGCATTTATTAACAATCGGCACATAATCATTATTCTTGCAGTAAAGTAAATAGTAGTGGCATTTTGACTTGCTCACTTTCAGGTCTTATTTTCATCTCTTTTTTCTTTTTGTGTCTATCTTTTCTAAGTCATTTGATCTTTTCTAAGTTATTATTTTTCATTTTTCAAAATATGGTAAAACAGCTTGCAGAAATCAAGGTATGTACATATTTACAACACTATCAAATTCAATTCAACAATTATGAACCCTATTATTATAGGACCCTAACAGTTGCTCCACATGGGGATGGCATTTCCTGGTGAAATGTCAAGAACTTTAAGACTAGTAGCCTTTGAATTTTGACTATGATGACCCTGTAAGTATCTTTTTTATCTCTGCATTTATTCATACTTATGATGTTTTACCTCTCAAAGCTTAAGGCCTTCTCTCTGGGCTTCAAATTTGTTAGGAAAACATCTAATCCAATCTAAACTTTTCAATGTATATGTACAATGATCAAAGTAAATGAAACTAACTATTTTTTAACTCAGGAAAGTAGTAGTGCTTCAAAATTCTGCCATTTATTGGTCCATCTAGCATAGTTGATCCATCCATTTCTTTCAGGTAGAAAGAATTATTACCTCTATATCTATAAATCTCAAAAGGTCCTCTCCATAGAAAATCAAATTTTCCATGTTTACCTTTGTCTTCTCTTCTTGAATCCCATTTTAACACTTTATCTCCAATGTAGAAATTATCTTCTTTAGTATTTTTATCAAAAAAATTCTTTATCTTATCTTGGATTACTTGAGACTTGATATAAACTTCTTCCCTTGTTTGTTGCAAGTGAATAGTTTGATTGATCCTTCTTTGAATGCCATTTTTTTCAACTTGTAACTCTTGGATAATCTTCATCACTGGTACTCCTAGGGAGGATGGAAAAACATCATCCATTCCATAGACAAGTTGGTAAGGGGATGTACCAATATATTTTTTAGTTGTAAGTCTATCAGCCCATAAGGCATTGACTAACCTCTTATTCCAAGTCTTTTTGTTATCTTCTAGTAACTTTTTGATGATGTTCACAAGGATTTTATTTGAAGATTCAGCTAGGCCATTACCTTGAGCGTAATATGCAATAGAATGACCTAGGGTAATATGGTATTTATGGTCAAAGTCAATCATTTTCTTAGATTTTAATGCTACTGCATTATCAGTAATTATATTTTGGGTACATCCAAATCTTGAAAGAATTTTACCTTCTAGGAATGAGATAATGATAGTATTTGTGGCTTGCCTAGAGGGTATGGGTTCAATCCACTTGGTAAAATAGCTACTGGCTATCAGAATCCACTTGTGTTGGGCTGATGATGGGGGATGAAATTCTCCAATGAAGTCAAGACCCCATTGTTGAAATGGAATTTCTGTAGAGATGGGCTTTAAGGGCAAGGGTAATAGCTTTTTCTTACCCTAAAAGATTTGGTACTTATGATAGGAGGTCACATATTTTTTGACATCTGTAAAAAAAGTAGGCCAGTAAAAAATAGCTCTCAGGATCTTGTCTACAGTAGTTTTCTAGTATAGATGTCCTCCATAGTCACCTGCATGAAATTATTGTAGTACTTTTTTAGCTTCTTCTTTTAACAAACAATTTAATAAAATCACACTTTGACCTTTCCAAAAAAGTACATTGTCTAAAATACAAAATCTTACTACCTTAAGCTTTAGAAATCTTGCTTCTATTCTAGATAAAACAAGAGGATATTGTAAGTTTAGTAATACAAATATAATATCTGCATACCATGGTGAGTCTAAAAGGGCTTCACTGATCTCTGGAGTCGCCATCTCTTCCTGATCATCTATTTGGGAAATAAAATATATGTCTAGGGCATGAAAATTTGATTCATCCATAAGACTGGCTAAACCTTGACCTTTTATAAACTTTGTGGGTTTTATATCTATGTCATATTCTAAGATAATGGAAATCCAATTACCTCTTCTTCCATCAAGACCATCCTAAGTAATAATGTCTTTTACTACAACATTTGGGACATAGGGAATGATGTGAGAATAGAGAATGTAAACTCTGAAGTATTTAATGGCCTTTACCAAAGCTAAGGCTTGTTTTTCCATAATATTATACTTCAAAGATGCATCTCTAAGTGTTCTAATAAAGAAATCTATGGGTTGTTCATAACCCTAGTCATTTTTATGCAGTAAAACTGCAATAATGGTGTGTTCTGAAGCAAATGAAAAAATGATGAAATCCTTTTTGAAATCGGGACTTATAAGGACTGGGTTTTGGTTAAGGCTTGTTTAATGGATTCAAAAGATTGTTTGGCCTCAACAATCCATTTAAGAATTGAATCCTTTTTAAGCATGTTATTTACTTCTCTAATTATCTCAGCTAAATTGGATATGGATCTTCTTAAAAAAATAATCTTACCTAGAAAGGCATGTAACTCTTTTATGTTTCTTGGTGGATTAATGTTAAGAATTGCTTCTATTCTTGCATGACCTATTCTAATTCCTTCCTTAGAAATTATGTGTCCTAGTAACTTGCCTTCTTCTAATCCAAATAAGGTTTTCTTAGGATTTAATGATATGCCAAACTTTTGCATTTTAAAAAGACTTGTCTAGGATAATCTAAGTGTTTATAATCGGTCTTAGAAAATATGTTTATGTTATCTAAGTAGATTACCAATAATTTATGAATTTCCTTTGCAAAGGCTATATCTGTAGCTCTTTGAAAGGTTACCCGTGCATTCATTAAACCAAAAGGCATTTTTACATACATAAAAGTGCCCCAAGGAGTAGTAAAAGTTGTTTTGGCTCGATCCTCTTGTTGGACTAAAATCTGGTTGTATCCTGAAAATCCATAGAAAAGAGAAATCCTAGAAGATCCAACTACCTTTTGTAAAATATGATCCATTTTTGGTAAAGGATAATTATCTTTTAAGGATACTTTCTTTAAATTCCTAATGTCAACACATAATCTAATCTCTCCTATTTTATTTCTGGTTGGAACTAGGTTAGAAACCCAATTAGAATATCTGATTGGTGCAGTTCTCTATGCATCATACATTATTTTAACTTATTTTTCTATTAAGGGTATCAAAACAAGGTCGATTCTCCTTAACTTTTGTCTAAAGGGATTTTGATCTTATTTTACAGAAATTTTATGTTTAATTATGTTAGTGTCATAGGATCTAAGGTCCTCATAACTCCAAGAAAAAACATCTTGGAATTCCTTAAAAAGAGAAATATATTTTTCCTTTTCCTGTTGAGGTAAGGATTTGGAAAGTTTTATCATTTTGGGTTTCATTCCTATGCCTATGTTGCATTACTCAATGTCAGATCTAAGTGGCTCCATTTTGGGTTTTATAGAAACATCATTTGAGTCAAATAAATCCTCTAATGGCATTAAATATTTTGGTGAGAAATTATCTTTGAGATTTAATATATTAGATTCTTCATCAATTATCTCATCAATTTGTACTCTCTCTAATTTATCTATATCTGAATGATTGAGTTTAGTTGGTATAGAAAACTTTAATTTATTTACATCTACATTATTTAAATCAACATTACTGTCGAAATCTTGATCTATGGTACAATCAGTGTCTATCTTACAGCTTTGAAATTCATCTTAAGTATTCATAAAATTATAAATTTTTTGATCTTGTGAAAAAATATGCCAATATTTGAGGTTATTTGGGATTATTGGTCTGTGTTTTACTTCTGTAGTATACATATGATTAGGCTAAAAAGGTAAATAACAAGTGCTAGCAAATGTTGCTAAAGAATGTTCTTGTAAATTTTGCCTTCTTGGTATTGCAGAGAAATTGCATTCCAATAAATCGTCAATCAAATCTAGTACAGTCTCTCTATAGTGGCCTAATCTATGATTGTAAACAGAATATTCACCTTTAATTTTTTTTACAATCAACTCTGAGTCTCCCATTATTGCTATTATTTTACCTCCTAAATTTCTGATTATTTGGAGTCCTAAAATGAGGGCTTCATACTCATCCATATTGTTTGTGCATTTGAAATTCAGTCTAAAAGAATGGCCTTCTGCATGATTTTTCTCTATATTGGTTATCCATACTCCTGCTCCTGCTCCTAACTTGTTTACTGAGCCATCAAAATCTAAATGCCATAAATATTTATGAAATATATTATCATTGTTTTCTGTTTTCTTTTCTTCCTTTAGTTCAGTTTTTATTTCTTTATTAGTTTCAGCATTACATAGGATGAATGAATCTAGGTCAGTAGATGTAGCATAAATTGGGTAATTTATTGATCTTGTTGCATTACTTACCATATATTTCATTAATTTTTCCCTATATAACTTTTTAGGTTGACCAAAAACTGATATAGTAGCATAAGACATGTCCGATTGTAGAGATCCTTGTAACTTTGCTCCCCATGAGCGAGATAATAACATTCCATATTTAGGTGGGATTTCAGCTACTAAAATGTCCATAAGTATACTCTTACCAGGATACTGAAATAGTGTTACACATAAATATTTGATTAATCCTAGGCATTTTACTTTTCTTGAGTCAAACGAAAATAAATCCTTGTAAGGCCTTATAATGTCCAAGTTCATGGTTTCCATTATAGCTTTGGGCATTAAATTATGTGAAGCTCCTGAATCTAACATTGTGTTGTGTAAAATTTGATCATGAATGGTTAAACTGATGTAAAATGGAGGAACTGATCCATCTTGATGCTTTCCATTTACATCTGGGCCAAACATCAACTCTGGTTGATCATCATTCAAGTTTATGGAGTCTTCTCCATCATTTATGTTTAATGTTTCAGTGATGGTTGATTTATACAAATCATGATTTACCAATTATGTTAAAGGAATTAGTATTTTTAACTTTGCAAACTCAGTTTGTATGTTGAAAGAAGGTTGAGATTTACTTATTTGAATTAACTCTTCTTTGGTAACTGTAGTTTGTGTTGGTTTATCTTGTTTTTCTACAGTTATGTTTTCATTTTCAGCTTGAGTTTCTTGTGTTTTACTGAGTTTTATTTTATTTTCAGGGATGGTTTGTGAAGCAATAGATGTTTTTTCAGATTTAGAATTTTTAGAAGTTGTTTTTGCAGTGGCAGCTTTTGGATCTGTTGATTTTGGATCAGCAGTGGATGTTTTAGGATCTAAGTTTGTTGTTTTAGCAAAATAAGATGCTTTTACAGCAGCATGTTTTTGTAAATATTTTGTAGCTTGAGCAACTTCCTCTATTATGTCAACAATATTAGGGCTTGGTGAAATTTTAGGATCATAAACTTTTTGGGAAGAATTAGAGTTTTTCATATTTTCCCTAGGGAGAATTTGCAGAACTTTTCTTGTTGGGGCTTCTATTTTTTTCTTAATTTCAATTTTTGTTGTTTTCTTAGTATAAGTTTCAGTATTTTTCTTACTCCTAAGATTATATTTCTTGTGAAATTCAATCATGGAAAAATCATAACCTTGTTTATAATCGAAGGATTCCCCTAAATCTAATTGGAGTTGTTGTAGTTTAAATAACTCTTGATCTTCCTGTGTGAGAAAGATAGTGTTATTATCATCTATTCCCATTAAATTTATGGTATCCTGATCCTCAACATTGTTTTGAGAACTTTCAGCATAGTTCTCCTGAAATGGAGGTCTTATTGTTTGGTCTAGGACTGGTTCTTTTGTTTTTCCTGAATTTATGTTTTTCCTAAAATTGGGATTTCTAATTTGTTGTTGATTATCCCATTGAGGTCTTCTTTCTATGCTATCTAATCTATCCATCATTCTCTCTAAAGTCTTAACTAACATATCTATTTTTGTGTTTGAAGTAGAGGCTTCTTCTTTCATGGTTACTCTCCTCTTATTTCTCAATCTAGCTTTCTTAGCTAAAATGTCTACTTCTACACCTACATCATCTATTTGCATTCTTTCCAATGTTTCTGCATTTCTTTCTCTTAACTGATATGTCATGTCAGTGTCAAATCCATCTGGGAATTTGAGCAAGATAGAGTCATGATTGGGTTTTATATTTTCAGGAATTGAATTTTAAACATTGTTATATCTAGTGTAGTAGTCTTGTACTAATTCATTGGGAGCTCTCTCCATTGCATCAAATTCAAACAATATTTGTAGGGGGGTTCTTTCCCATTTAAATAAAAATAATCTATGGAAAACAACTAAATCAGCTATACTAACTGTAGTAAGACCTTTAAACCATTTCTTTACTTTTCATGTTAATGTTTGTGCAAATAACCTCATTTGTACATCTGATTCATGTATCTCATGGAGTTCAAAGTAATTTTTCATTTTTTTTATGTGCTGCTATGCAGTATAATGTGTAGTAGCATCAAATTGTGGTATTTTACTTTGATAATATTGGGGCATGTCATGAAGTTGTCCTGGAAGAACTAGGGGAGCATATCTAGCAGCCATAGCTTGAATTATAGCTTGGTTAGGAGGTAAAGTGGAAGTACTTGGGGCTGAACTGGAGGAAGAGGCTGATGAAATTGGATTATAAAATCTTGAACTAGAAAAAGTAGTGGAAGAACTAAAAGATGAAGTGGAGGTACTAAGAAGTGAAACTGAACTATATCAAGAACTAGTGGGAAATGAGAATGATGTGTTTGAAAAAGTAGAGGGTAAACTAATGGATGAAATGGATGTAGGGGATGAAGGAAATAATATTCTAGGCTGTAAGGGCAATCTAGGGCTAAATGGATCTGTAGATTGGATGGTAGTAGAAACTATAGATGATGTGGTGGTATCTAAATGAGGAATGGAAGGTTTAGATGTATATGCTAACAGTTGAGCTAATTCTATGGCTTCATCAATTTCTTTAAGAATAGTGGCATAAATATCTTCAAGTTTGTCTTGATTTTTTACTTTTTTTAATTCAGAGTTTGCTGCAATATTTTTTTGTTTTGATTCCAAAAATGAAATAAAATAGGGTCTAAAATAGCAGTGCTTAAATTACTTTCATATTTTCTTCTGAACAAATAATTTTCAATTTTGAAGTCAAACTCTATATCCTGTAAAATCACTAATTCCTCTGGTAATGAATTGACTCTATTAAATGAAATTTTAACATCTAAATCTTCTATGTGTTTTTTATTTTTTCCAATTCTGCCTGGGTTTTCCACTATAACAGTAGGTTTAGCATCCGGGTTAGACCTGGTATAATAAACTTTCCTAGAAGCCATAGTTACCAATTTTTGATAAAAGGATACTCCAAAATTATAAAACAGTCTAAAAGGAAAAGAGATAATGAAAAAGGTTTCTTTAAGACTTATTTTATGATTGAGGAATGGTTAAGCCCCCAATATGGTCGCCAATATGTTATCACTCTAGTAATTCTAAAGTTGTGAGATTTTGGTTTAAAGTCTAAGAGCACTATAGCTAACCACATAGAAACTTTTAAACTCTAAGATATAGCCTTCTTAGGTTCACAGAGGGCTCTCTCTATAAGATTTAACTTTGTTTGTTTTATAAAATATTAGGCTAGTTATGATTGTGAAATTTGGTTTGGTTTGATTGATTTGTTGGGAAAAATCACCTAATGAGATGGATAGTGGGAAATTTGTTTGTCCATTGGGCTGAGGAGTCAAACATCAAGTAGACAGAGCTATGATCAAGGTCAAGAATTCAAATGTTTTCAGGGAAAGATAGATAACCCATGAAGATCTTGGAAGGTTGTTTAGTGAGGTGATATGATCGGGATAAAGAACAATGAACGGTTCTTTGATCAGGAAAAAGGAAATAGTAGGAAGAGTTCAAATAAAAGAGAGAGAAATTAAGGGTTCCCTACTCTGGAATCAGCAGAAAACATAAAAATGATAAACAGTAAAGGCTGGGTAATTTTAACAAATCTTGAAGTAATACTCCTATTTATTAATTTAGATTTGGAAAAAATTTATGGATGCATGTAACAAAGAAAGATAACAATGACAAGAAAGAAATACTTCACTCTAATAGCTCATCACATGAATCCAGAAATATGATGCCAATTGATCCAATCCAGTCTGCTACTCGAGATTTGAAACACAAAAGCCTTCAAATCTAATAAAAAATGACTATATAAATATTCAACAATTTATTCCACACTAATACTTCTAAAGATGAAGTATTTATACATAATTGTTTACAAAATATCCTAGAATGCTTCTAGGAATTATCTAAGGAAAATAAAAATATCTTTACAACAAAATAGGGATTGTTGCTTAACAAATCAGCAAGTTGTCCTATCTATCCAAAAGAAATAGTAACTGATTATGGATGAGGTGCAGCTGGCTGCCTTGGTGTCTTTCTTATTGGATTTAGATATATCAAGTTAGTTTTGAAATCTAATCTGCTTATCTTATACTCTTTCACTGATTCTCTTTAATATTTGATACTCTTTTAAACTTGGATACTCTTTAGCCACTGTAAATATGTTTATTGCTGTAAAATTCTGTTTTGACTGCAATTCAACAAATTGTTTTTTTCTTTTATCTTTCAGCCTTTTTATCTTTCATAGTAAATCTGTTAATCACTCCCAATCTTCATTACTTGGAATTTGTATTTTCTTCAGCTTCCTGAAGTTTTCATCTTCTTCTGTATACCTAGAAAAAGTTGGTTTAATGACAAACAAGTTTCTTATCTCATGCTGCAAATAAAATAAGTCTTCAAAACTTCTGAGTAAAACGAATGCCTTGTCTGCCTAATTTTTCAATCTACTCCTTTGCATATTCTCTGATATTTTTATTGTAATCCTCCTGAGGCATTAATTTTTTCATTGATGACAAAAATATTAGGAAAACTTCTTTGCCTCAAATTCTCAAATTTGACCATAAACCTGGTTTTGGTGATGTTCATATTCTCGCATTTTTCTTCAAGCTGCTTGATCTGGCTCTTTTTGGTGATAACTTTCCTTATCTCAAGGATAGTTTCAATCCTATCAGTAATCTCAAATTCTTCTAGCTCCTACTTGTTTTTGTTGTTAAGAAACTTGATCAATTCTATTGCTTGTTCTACTTTGTTATCAAGTTCCTCTTTAGTCTTCTGAATCTCTTCTAATGTTGCTTTGAGTAAATCTCTCTGTTCAAAAATCACTTGAAATGAGGGCCACACATCATTGATGGCTTCTATGATCTTGTTCCATATATGATTTTTCACATATGAAATTTGTTCCTTTAAGGTTAATTCCTTCTGTAACTTCTTCAATTCTTCATTTAGTCTAATGGATTTTTGCTCATGTGTTTTGGCATTTATTTGAGCTAACTTGTTTGTATTTTCAAGGTTATCAACCATATTTTTCAATCTATTGATTTCACTTGTCTGAAGTGGCATTTCTTCCATAGCTTTCACTAGTTTGTTGGCCTCATCTGTAGGGTGAGCTGTTGTAGTGGATGACTCTGTAGCTGATGTTGTGGATGATGTCACTGGAACTGCAGTAGCCAGTGGTACTTTGGGTGCCAACTCTTCTACTAGAGTTGATGGCATAGTTGTAGTGATCACATGAATAATTGTAGGAATTTCTGGTACTTTTGGTGTTTCTTTTTCTTGGACAAGTTTATCCATTTGAACCTCCATTTCTTTGACCTATGTTTTCAACTAAAAAATCAAATTCATCATGTCATCCTTCTCATTCTGTCCTTCTATTATTTCCTTGGCTTAAGGATGTTCATTGGATGGAAATTTAAGTTGTTTCCTCAATGCTGCAATGTCCTCATTTTTCTTCTTCACTAACTGCTCTGCTGCTTTGAAATTTGCAAGGTAATATCCAACCTGCAAGACCAATTCTTCCAAGGATTTAATTCTGAGATCTTTACCATATAAGGTGTTATCACCAAAATAGGACCTAATAGGCTGCTAATTAGACCACTTCAGTGTAACTATTTCAAACCAATATTTTGGCTGAGGGGTTAGCCTCCTCAGCCTGAGAGAGCTCTCTCATGGATTAATGATATAAGATATAGATAGATGGCTAACTATGTGGTTTGTGATTTTGTATGTTTATAGGTTGAAAGATGGAGACTTGCTACCTTTGGGCTATGGAGTCAGCGATAGAGATAAAAATAGCAAATAAATCTTCTTATAAAACTTAGGCTTGTATATACTTCAATGAAAGAGTGACACATTCAGAAAATTCTCAATAACTTGAGGTTCAAAGGAAGTCAGAGCATGTGATTCATGAATTTTGAGTAATGATACATCAAGGTATTGAAAAGGAAAGTAATAAAAGTGATTAATCAAAGCTTAACACTTAAATGAATTCAAAGCATGAATGACCATGAATTCTGAGTAATAAGTATTTAAAACATTGAAGAAAACCTTTTGAAGGTAGGATTCAGAAAACTCAATTCACCATAGTTCAACTCTTAAAGGAAGTCAGAGCATGTTCCTCCATGAATTATGAGTAATAAACATTAATACTATGGAAGTAAAACATATCAAAGATAAAAGATAAAACTCACTAAAGTACACTAATAATCTTAGGTCTGCCAAGAAGAAAAACCCCTCTGCATTACTGATCACAGTCTATTACATAAAGTAGCAGTTTTTCCAAAAAGTCTTCAACCTTTGTAGAATTCAAACTCTTGATCATTTATAGATGATTTACAATATAGGATGAGCTTATCCTCCACTAGACACCTCGAATTCCTACCTATGACACCTATCCTAACCATATAACATGGTATTTATTACATAAGACAGATGCAAACCTAAAACAGAGTCCTATTACAAATAGGACTAAAACTCTTTAAATGTGCTCCTAACAACGTTATATAATAATTATTACATGTTTCTCCATCTGAAATCCCATGAATTCAAATTTTTATGCTGCCTCCACCTTTGATGTAGTCCTGTTGATGATGACCCAAACTGTCCTAAAAATCAGGAGACAAATTTCATGTTTTTTCCCTGAAAATTAGGTCTTGGGACAAAGCCTTTATCTTCTCATCCATGATGTATTTGGTGAAATTGAAGGAGGCTTTGGATACCATGTTTTCTTTAACAAAAACCTCTTCTTCTTTTTGAAATACCTCTCCTACTGTCCAGAAACTATCTTTGAACAACATGTGTAAAACTGGAAAATTCTAATTTCTGAAAATATGGCTTCAAACAAAGCCTTGTATCTCCCAACTGGTGACATTTGTGAGGAAAGTGAGAGAGGTTATTGTAGCTGGATATTTTATGAAGATAAACCGTTCTCATAATTCCAAAATACGTTCCCTTCTGGCCAGAAACTGATCATGAAGTTGACAAATAAAACCAGAAAACAGAGTTTTTCTCTCAATGACTTTCAGCAGTTTCGTAGCGCAAGTTGAGTCATCAATTTCTCCCACCTCATAATGAATTTGAAGGAAATGAGAGATTTTTTTGTAGTTAAGTATGTTAGGAAGAAAAAAATCTTTCAGTTTTTAAAAATGAGTTTTCAGTTGTTCAGGAACCCCCATAGGAAAGTTACTACTAAAACCAGAAAACAAAGTTTTTTTTTGATGAAAAAAGGTACACTTCGGCTTAATTTCGTAGTACTACGAAGGCTATATTTTAAATAACACAAAATCACCTTTTTGAACTAGTTGTGCTACAAAATTTTGGATTCATATAGGATTACAAAAATTTGACCCTAAACTTAATAGAATGACTTATAAATGGAGTGTAAGGACTTTTAAGCATGAAATGAGACTTAAAGCAATTTAAGGAAATAAAAAATGACATGTTAAGACCTTTAACCTATCACTTACCCAATTCATAAATGAAATGAATCAATACCTCCTTGAAATCATGACCAAAAGCAGATTTGACACAATGATGTTTTTAGAATTTTTGGGTGATAACACTGGCTCCACTTGGGATAGTGTGCCCCTGTGGTACACTAAGAACCGATAGCTCCAGTGCTATTATCCATCCTGTAAAATAAAACTCTGAAATTATTCCCAATTTGCTTCAAACTTTAATGGTCTTCACCTCGGGCTCAAGTTTGATGGTCTCTGCAAGAAGCACTCAAACTGTACCTACTAAAAATGCTTAGTCAACCTACCTTGAGCAATTTTGCACATTCCTACCTACCTACCCTATCAGCTGCAATCTCCATTTGTAGCTCAAGGAACATGAAACTTCCAATGAAGCCAATCATTGATCTGATCTGACACTTGAATCTCTTGACTGTGCTTGAAGAAAAAATAAGCATGATACTAAAATAATCGAGGCAGCATGAGATATATCTGATCTTCAAGATGAAAATATAACTAGAAATATGAACAATAAATCTTTTCCATGTAATCAATTATAGAACCATAGAAGACATAATATGTTTGGAGCTTCTCATGACATTCTGCAACTGTGCACCACACATACATGCTTTGATCAACCAGATAAGACATCAGTTGTGTTCTCTCAAACTGTATTTCAAACTGATTTTCAAAAATAGTGCATTCTTCCTCAATCTCAAAGGAGAAAGGTAGAAACACTCTCTCTTTGTGTTTTTCCATAGAAAGCTTTTGAAAATAATGATCATGATCATGAAGACTATATGATTGAATTTGACCCTGTAAATCTTCAATGTCTTTCTCAATGTTCTTAGCAACTACATACAAAAATTTAATCTTATCTTCTGTTCTGCACTGAAATGATTTTAGATAAGAAGACAAGAACAAAGAAAAATTTTCATCTATTTCTTCATTAATATGATCATCATTCCATTGTTTGAAACCTTGAATTGAAGTAGAGTTTTCCACCAACTCTGTTCTATCTATCCATTCCTCCAAAAACATAAGCCAAAAGTCTGCAAATGACTTAATAGATCTGACAGGAAAAATTTCAATCCACTATTTGCATTTCCCTTGAAATGAATCATAGAACAACATAATGAAAACGTCTTCATGTTTGACTCTAAGAAGCTTAGTAAAATCACAGAAATCTGATATATGCTTCAAAGTCAAACTCAAATCTTCTCCATTGAATTTTGGACCATTCCTTAAAAAATATGTATCCTTGGGAAAATGATTTGGGAAACCATGAATTCCAAAAAAAAGTATACATGCATACCTTGAAACAAGAATGGTAGCATCTGATTTCTTCATAAGTCCAGCGGAATCACCAAGAATCTATGAATTTTGAATTCTTCAACAATGGAGTCGCCAAGGTATTTTTGCAGCCTCGAAAGTTCCCCAAGCTTCTTCGAAGTTCAACTACAGCTTTTTTGGAGATGTATACCTTAGGACTCCGGCCAGGCCTTTCAAAAATGTTATCACCAAATAGGACACGATAGGTGGCAGTCATACCACTTCAATGTAGCTATTTCAAACCAATATTTTGGGCAGGGGCTTAGCCTCTTTTAAGCAACAGAGGGGGGGGGGGGGGGGGGGGGGGGGGGGGGGGGGGGGGGGGGTTAATGATATAAGATATAGATAGATGGCTTAGAACTTTGTGGTTTTCGATTTTGTATCTTTATAGATACTTGCTACCATTGGGCTATGGAGTCAGTGACAGAGGTAAAGATAACAAATAACTCTTCTTATAAAACTGAGGCTTGTATATACTTCAAAGAAAAAGTGACACATTCGAAAAATTCTCAATAACTTGAGGTTCAAAGGAAGTCAGAGCATGTGGTTCATGAATTCTGAGTAATGATACATCAAGGTATTGAAAATGAAATTTTTAGTTGATTCATCAAAGATTAACACTTAAAGGAAGCCAGAGCATGAATGACCATGAATTCTGAGTAATAAGTACTTAAAACATTGAAGAAAATTTTTCAAAGGTAGGATTCAGAAAACTCAATTCACCATAGTTCAACACTTAAAGGAAGTGAGAACATGTTCCTCCATGAATTCTGAGTATAAGAATTAAGACTATGGAATTAAAACATATCAAATATAAAATATAAAACTCACTGAAGTACACTAAGAATCTCAGGTCTGCCAAGAAGAAAAACCCCTCTGCATTACTGATCAAAACCTATTACATAAAGCAGTAGTTTTGCCAAATAGTCTTCAACCTTTGTAGAATTTGACCTCTTGATCATTTATAGATGATTTACAATATAGGATAAGCTTATCCTTCAGTAGACACCTCAAATTCCTACCTATGACACCTATCCTAACCATATAACATGGTATTTATTACATAAGACAACTGCAAACCTAAAACAGAGTCCTATTACAAATAGGACTAAAACTCTTTAAATATGCTCCTAACAGCCTTATCTAATAATTATTACATGTTTTTCCATTTTCAATCCCATGAATTTGAGTTTTGATGCTGCCTCCACCTTTGACGTAATCCTGTTGATGATGACCCAAACTGTCCTAAAAATTAGGAGACAGATTTCATGTTTTTTCCCTGAAAATTAGGTCTTGGGACAGAGCCTTTATTTCTCATCCATGATGTATTTTGAGAACCTGAAGGAGAATTTTGGAGACCATTTTTTCTTGAACAAAAACATCTCTTGTTTTTTTGAAATATCTCTCCTACTATCCAGAAACTATCTTTGAACAACATGTGTAAAACTAGAAAATTCTGATTTCTGAAAATATGGCTTGAAAGAAATCCTTGTATCTCGCAACTGGTAACACTTGTGAGGAAAGTGAGAGAGGTTATTGTAGCTATAGATTTTATGAAGAGAAACCTTTTTCATAATTCCAAAATACTTTTTATCGTGGCCATAAACTGATCATGAAGTTGACAACTAAAAGCAGAAAAGAGAGTTTTTCTCTCAATGACTTTCAACAGTTTCATAGTGCAAGTTGAGTCATCAATTTCGCCCAGATCATAATGAATTTGAAGAAACTGAAAGAGGTTTTTGTATTTAATTATGTTAGGAAGAAATTTTTCTTTCAGTTTTCAAAAATGAGTTTTCAGTTGCTCAAGAACCCCCTTGGAAATTTACTACTAAAACCAGAAAACAAAGTTTTTTGAGGAAAAAGGTTGCTTCTGCAGTTTCGTAGCATGCTACGAAACTGCTTTTTTCATAGCGTAAATCACCTTTTTTGAACTAGCTGCGCTATGAAATTGTGGATCCATATAGGATTGCAAAAATTTGACCCTAAACTTAATAGAATGGCTTCTAAATGGATGATGGGACTTTTTAAGCATGAAATGAGACTTGAAAACCTTATTTGGAAATGAAAAATGACATCTTAAGACCTTTAACCTATCACTTACCCAGTTCATAAATGAAATGACTCAAGACCTACTTGAAACCATGACCAAAAGCAGAGTTGACACAATGATGTTTTTTTTTGAAAATTTAGGTTGTGATAACATAATGATGCTTTGTCTAGTTTCATTTGATCTTTCATGTTTGTGATAGTGTTCTGAAGTTTCTGAACACTCATAGCTTTGGTTGTAACAATAGAGTACAACATCTCTGAACTCTATTTTGAAATTCTATCTGATCAAGAGCATTAATTTTTTCTATTTGAACTTCTAAATCAATCTTCTTATAATCTACCACTCTATTTGGAATTTTTATTGTAGGTTGTAATACTAACATGATTAGCTTTTTGTTTGAATAATCAAAGGCAGACAAAATTCCATTATGAACACTTTGTTTTTGTTTCATACATTGAGAGTAGATATCATTTTTGAAATCTTCATTATTTAACTTGATCTGTTTGTATTTTTCCTCGATATCTAAATATTTCTCCTCAGTTATTTATGAGGATGAAGCTTCCATGTTATGTTGTTTCTCTAGCAACTGTGTATTTCCATTATTAACTTGTTCTTAATTTCTATTCTCTGTATTATGCTCATTTTTTATAACAGTTGCAGCATTTGTGTTGGTATCTGGGAGATCTGTTTCTTCAACATCAATGGTTACCTTCTCTTTACCCACTAAATTTGTTTTGTGCCTTTTATTATATCTTATTTGAACTTATTTTAGTAGTGGTTTCAGAAACATAAGTTTCTTCTTCTCTGACCCTCTTGGTGGCTTTTCCTGGCTGATCTATAGTTTGTAAAGTGTGACTAGTATCACTTTTCTTTACTGCATCTACTAAAGTATTTTCTGTCCACTCAGTTTGATTGGAATATTTTTCTATCTCTGGTTTTGTCTCATGAATGAAGGGTGTCAATTTACGTTTAACCCTTATTTTACTTAGTATCCATTGTGAATTCCAAGGAAAACTCTCTTCAAACCTATATTCTAATAACTTCTTATTTGCTTCTGCTTCTGCATATTTATGATTGCAAATGAATGGTCCCACTTGATTCTTCAATTTAAATTGTGTTTTCTTCTTTGATACTAGGAAATTGATAGAATCAGAGTTTAATATTTCCCTGATATACTCCAAGGCAAAAAATCTCATTGATACAAATTTGGGTAACTTGCAGGGTAAAAAATTTGATCCAAACACTCTAATATCAGTGTGTTTTTCATACAAGTACCAATCACCAGTCTTGGTCTGCTCTGACAGCTGTAAAATCTTCTTCATCTCATCATTTATCCTTGGCTGCTCAGTTTTTGTCAATGTTTTAATCAATGGATGGATGAAGTAATCTGAAAATTCTGCATATGTGAACTTTGTGGAATCTTTCTTGATCAAAGAGGTCCATAAAATAGCTAAAAGAGGATTCCCTTCTATGTCAATATTTTGAAAGGTTAATGGAAAATTATCTGCTTGAAAATACAAGAACATGTGGAAAAGGAAGGATGTGTATATAAACACTTCTTCAATTGGCAATTTAACCAATTGGTCATGAATATTATCAGCAATATATCCAGCATAATCATAGATAACAAATGGAGGTTGTCTTGGTGTGAAAGTGGAGAGGAAACCTAAAATGGATTCATGTATGTGTTCATAAGTAAAGTACCCTAGGATGAAAGATAACATGAAAATTACATGCGTAGAACCCTCTGGAAATTTTGAAGTGGAATATGGAAGATTGATTTGAGGAATTTCTACATGTAAGGGCATGAATATTTGGAACATTTGGAATCTTTTAGGAAATTCAAGGCCAATATACATCTTGGTAAGTGCTTCAATGGATAGAGGAACTGCTTGAGGATGAGGTTTGAGCTAAAACATTTGATTAATGGATTCAACAATAATGGTGAAAAGTAATTCTTTATTGGCATTGAATATTGCTCTTTTCTCATGCATATAATGACGATGGCATAATCTAATGACCTCTAGACATGAGTGGGTAACTAGAACCAAAAATTTGGGTAAGTGTGATTCCCAAATTTTAACTTCTTCAACATTATCCAAAGATTTTTCATAGCTCCAGTTATGAAGTTCCATGAAATTGAATTCTACAATAGGATCTACTATCTTATAGTCAATATCTGCTAATGGAGTGTTCTCAATATCTACAACAGTGGGTTGTAGAGGATTTATAACTATGGCAGTCTTAGAGGATGCAACTGGAGTAGATTTAGGCATTTTAAGGCTTTTTGGATTACAAAAATATGCTTTTTGGCTACTTCAGCAACATTAAACAGTTTTCAAAAGTAATTTTCACCCTGACAGGGATTTATTTGATGAAAATAGGCAAAATATAGTCTTTCTTTGGGCTTTTCCTTTCAATTTTGGACTCTTCAACTTGATTCACAGACTTTTACTGGTTGTAAACAAGAAACAAGGGTTTCTTGAGTTTTTTCAATGAGTAATTGGGCTAAAATTCCTTTAGGTTTAGGCACAAAGTTTAGGCTACCTTTAGAGGGTTTCTGGGCTCAATTTGGGGTTTAAAACAATGCGTAGCATAAACAAGGTTTTTCAGAAATTTTGACAGGGTTTGGCCTATTTTTTGGATATTTTATTAGGCTTATTGGGGTGGATTTGAACTCTAAATGTAATTGGTTTCTTTCTAAAATCTTTTCAAATAAAAAATAGGCTTAATTTCTTGAGGAATACCTGTTATACGCAAGTACTAGTTTTTAAATATGTATCTGAAGGTTTTGAACAGTTTCTATGGTATCTTTTCAATCTATGGAGCAATGCAAAGCTCCTCGGCAATCTTCAATAGGTTCAGGCTGAAATTTGCAGGTTTTTGGCATAAAAATGGTGGAAAATTCTTGTTTCACAGTTGGGATATGTTACATAGTGGATACGCGTAGAAAGAGAGAGAATTAGTGCATTTTCAATGTTTATTAGGAAAATTAGGTTAACAAGCGCCTGCAATAAATGGTGGTCATATAAAAAATGGCAGTTTTTAGGCTTAAAGGGTAAAAAACCATAAGCAGTTATCTTGTTCACTTTAGGTGATAAGCTATTTTGGTTGAAATGGACATGATCCAGTAGGAAGGAAACACATGGAGGAGAGAGAAAGTCAAAATCCCACCTATTTCACAGACAAATGAGATGGTTATTATTGCGCAAGTTTATTTGAAATTTCATTTGTTAGCAGTCAGATCGTGGGGTTCAATTGCGAACGGCCTTGATCTATTGTGAAAGAGGCATCTGGATTTGGGAGTGGGGCCGGATGTATTAACGCGATAGGGAAAGGTTTTAAACTTTATAAATTTTCGTTTAAATTTTAAAACTATATATTATATGGTAGAGCAGAGGGATAAGGTTTACATGTGAAAATATAAAAAAATTCACAATGTTTAATCAATACATATGTGCGGGTCTTATTATATAGTTTTTAAACATTTGACAGTTGTTTAATAACTATAGGGGGTGGGGAATATTGTTTTATCGATAGGTTTAAACCAATCGGATAAGGGCGGGGTTTATATTTCGAACATGGGGTATTTAATACTATACCGGGGGGGGGTGTAGTTTAGGGATTTAATAAGTAAGTTAGAAGTTAATATGAAAAGGGATAATGTATATAATGAATAAAATACATATTTTAACACTAAGTAAAGTGAAAAATAAAACATAGCTTGTCTTTGTTGTATTTTTTCACACTTTAACTTAGGATAAATGCATTTTATCGATTTTGAAAAAAAATTGAAAGGAAATGAAATTAGTTATATAAGGTTTTACTTTTACTAAGTAAAATGGATTTTTATTTAGGAAAAAAGAGATTATGATTATGAATGAAGGGTAAATACTGATGAATATGGGTTTTATGTAGGAATTCAATACTTTTAACCAATCAGTCATCGAGCCTTCGATCCGATCCCAACAAAAGTCAGAGAAATGCTCTGAGCCTTTTTAACTGATAGTTTAGAATACTTAATCATTGTAGGGGAGGGGAAATTAGTAATTTCTTCCCGATGATGCTTTATTACATGTTTTCACAACAGCTTTCTACCTACCCATCTTTATTTCTAACCTTTTTTTACTTCATTTTCATGGGTGCATTTAGGCTTGTGACCCTAAATCATTTTTCTTTCAAAACATTAAAACTATCTAAGTCTAACCTTATTTCATCCCAGGGCTCAGATTAAACTGTTGAGCTCCTCATTTATTCTCTATTTAATCTACTGATTTTTCAAGTTTATACTGTTTGACATATCTTTTTTCTCTATCTAAAACATAAAATTAAAAGCATGAAAATTTAAGATTAAGTTTTTTAATTGATCATGGATTATGGCATTTATTGACAATCTGCACATAATCATTATTCTTGCAGTAAAGTAAATAGTAGTGGCATTTTGACTTGCTCACTTTCAGGTCTTCTTTTCATCTCATTTTTCTTTTGGGTTCTATCTTTTCTAAGTCCTTTGATCTTTCTTTTAGGACTTTTACCCTCTTTTTATTTTTATTATTTTTCATTTTTCAGAATACGGTAAAACAACTATCAAAGTCAATTCAACAATTATGAACCTTATTATTATAGGACCCTAACAGGATAGATAAAATTGTGGAAAACATTTCCGAAGTAGTTTCATTTCCAGATTGATCACTTAATGGATCTAAAAGTCAACATAAAATCAAGATCCAAATTATTAAACAAAACTAATTTTCTGAGTTTAATTTTTTGCATTCTCATTTGCCCATAGCCTCTACTGAGTGCAGATCCATTCATCTATGTTCTCCTTGACCAACTAGACCACCACAGGCATTAATTGAAAGCTTGAATTTCCTTTTCATTTAATTATTTAATTAAGTTTGATTGAATATATTTTATTCCAAATTTGGTACTTTGATTTGATTTTTCATTTTAATTTAATTTTGGATTTGTTTTTTGCAAGGAAATAGTTGAAGAGATGATAAGATAAAATCTCAATCAATGAGACCGATCCAACAAGAGAAGAACGATATTTTGGCCCAATAAAAATTGATGGAGTAAATTTATTATTCAACAAACTTTCTTATTGAGAAATATTTTTGTAAATATAATAAATAGCAGATTGTAGAATGTAATAAAGGGCTTATCTTCTATGCACTTATGGAATTCTTAAAAGCACTATTGTAATCAGGATTGAGATCTGTAGGTGAGAGGAGACAAAATCTTAGATCTGGGGGATTATTGAGGATTTATCTTTTTCATTATGAATTATGTGTGAAGAGAAAATTTTGTACTATTACCATTATTTTTTTAAAGAAAAGGTTCGAGGCATTGTAAAGGACTATTGGAGACAAGAGCCATAGCAACGGATTCAATAAATTCGTATTTATAATTTTATTGTTTCAAAACTGGTTTCATTTTATGATAACAGTAATGTGTCATTTTATTCATATTTGTGCACTATTGTCAGTAAGACTAATTTTCCTCAATTATATGTTACTATTTATCTCTTCTCTTATGGGTTTAATTACGATTTCACAGTAACTATTTACTCAGAATTATGTCTTTTAATACTAATTTAACAAACAGTGATATGATGTGAACTAATTTCTTATATTATTGTTTAATCATTCAGATTACTCATTTAACAATCAATATCATTTTGTGAAATACTTCCTAAATGTCATCCGTTCATTATCTCAGTTAAGAGGTCTTTGAACATAATGTGTTTTTGCATTCATACTGTCAGTTAATTGAGCTACTTTGTTAGCTTAATATTCATTATAATCCAAACATATTTAAATCCCAATCATTAAAATATCTCTTGGTTGATTTATTATTCCTTTTTCTTGCATTTTAGAATAATTTTACATTTAGATTTAACTATGCATTCCTAGAAGTCCTCTTCCCAAAGAGGAAAACTATAGTGGTGTCTTGGCTGAGCCCTGGATCAGCTTAAGGATCACTCTCTTGCATGATTAACAAGAGGTTTGATCTGATGTCTCTTCTCCATTGGTAGATGAAATTACTATTTTAAGTCATTCGATATGGAGAGAAGGTAACTAGATCTAGTTTAATCAATCAAAACACAATTTCAATGGAAAAGGAGGTGCTTTAATGTTTGGACTGGGTGGTCTCCCTTATAGTGTTATAGGCAGACACTTTTGGCCCTCAACACTTTTACCACTAGGAGGGCCTAAAGGCTTATTGTCTATTGGAGTCTTTTGTATTATAACGCTTTATTTTTATTACAATGGCTCCTCTTAAACTTCCAATTTGGAGTTGTATTTTTGGACATGCATCTTCCAATACTACACCAAAAATAGTAAGACACTTGTCTAAGGTAAATTTTAATGGTAAGAGAAATGTTTCTGCATTTAATCATGCCTTTCAATTTATTCAAATTTTTTCAAATTCTATTTTTCAAGGAATTGATGAAGGTATTTTATGCATGATTTTTACTATTACATTCTTGGCAAAAGCCAGAAACTAGTGTCAATCACTTCTAGCTGACTCAATTCATAGTTATAATTTGTTTATTACAATATTAATTTGTAAAATTGATGGTTATGACTACAAACATGTATGTGAAAAATTTTAATATTTACAAAGGTTAAAAAATGAATCTTTTATCGATTTTTCCATTTGATTTCGTTTAAATTATTTGAGATTTAAAATTCAAGAAAAAAATTCTAAAGATGAATTATTAGATTGGTTTGAACATATTTTCTCTCTTCCTCCCATTAATAATCCATGTGAAAATATTTCATGCTTTGCACAATCCCCTTCCAATTTCATTAATATAATTGAGAATTTCAATATGAAGATACAAACAAATGATGATGAAGTGGCCTCTATAATGTTAGTTTTTAGGCTTTTGTGGTTATCATTTGTAACAGAGATTCTCGGATTATCCAGAGTGTAATAAGAATCATGTTGACATTTCGAATCCCAACAGTAATCCATCTTCGGAACCAATTACTGAATGATGAAAGATTGAAATAAGAACAAGACCATAAATAAATAGGGAAAAATGAACAGAAAAAGAGTCGACCTAATTTAAATTGATATAGCTTATTTTATATAATAATTATTGAGCTTTTGATCATTATTTATTTACAAAAATCCTTAATAATAATTTTACTAATATTAATTATTTTTATTTCAATGATAATGAAATGGCCTCTATAATGTATGATCAATTCATTCATTTAGTGCACACTTCCTACAATATTGATAATGATCAGGGTGCACCTTCACATGTCAATGAATCTCAATCACAAAGCTTGGAAAATTTTACTATTCAAATGCAAGCAGATATTAGCAACAATATTGGAGAAAAGGCTCCCTTGAAATATGAAAATTAGTCTATAGTAAGTTTAGAAAATCAGAATCTAGATCGGAAAATACAAATAGGAATTCAAACTTCCATTAACATATAGCCTGTTGTACAAATTTTTTAATACTTTCATGATGATAAAATGTCAAATTCATGGCATCCAAATAAAAATCTTCAAGAAAGCAAAAGTACACAACTGAATGGTCTATAACCCGAAATTACAATGAACATAACTTACATGAATCTACAAATAGAGACATTTTCAAATGCATTGTTTCAGATTCACATTTTTCCCTTTATCCTAATTATTTTTCTGATAACAATTTATCCTCTCTTCACTTTAATGTTATTTCAAAAAATAGAGAGGTTGATATAAATGAATTTCCTGTAATATTTTTTCAAGATAGAAAATCATTTATTGATCATTCTCCTGGCATTAATGAACATGATCTTAATATTCCTTCTTGTTTTGATACATTGTCTCAGATTCAAGGAAGTCATAAATAAAGTTCTGAAGTCATTTATGGTAATTAATTTGACATTGGGGATGTTGATTTCTCTACTTGTCAAGAGAATCCTCATGAAAAATTTAAAATCACATGTGAAAATGAAGAACACTCTAATGCATAAATTGTTTTAAATAGTTTTCATTTTCAAACAATTATTCATACTCACGATTTCAGCATTCAAGAAAGCGTTCCAACCTATGATTTATATAAAGATCAAGATCTAATTCCTATTCATAGTCATAATTCTCTTTCTAATTCATAAGTTGGGATTGGAAATCATTCAAATTCCAATATTCCAACCAATTCCTATAAAAGGGAAATTGTTTTAAAACAATCCCAATTTTGTTATTATTCCTTCATTTATTTTGTTTAACTTCATATTTTTTTTTTCAGTATTAAAATTTCAAATACTTTTTGCTAGCATATTGAGAATCTCAGTATCAAACACTCTTTTAATGCATTTCCTGAATAAAAAAATAAAGTCTCAAATTATAATGGTGAACATCTATTTCTCTTCCAATTCCAACTGATGTTCATTTCTTATCAATAACTTATTTCTTCTCAAAACAGTGCCAACAAGAGAGTGTATTTTCACAATATGACCAAAAATATAATTCAATTAATAATATTCCATTGTATCTAACAGGTTTCCATCCATTTTTCATTCACCCATTTGAAAAATATTTCGAGAATTTTCCTACACGAAAGATTGTTAATAATGTAACACTTGCACATAACACTAACAAATTTTTTGAGGCCATTGAATCTGAAATTTCTTATCCACAATCTATCCTATCATCTTCTCTTTTGAACCTCTCCCAATCAATAATGGAAATGCATCCAGATTTATATGACCCAATTGAAAGTATGCTGAAAGGGACATCTTAAGAGATGCCAATTATAAATAAGCTTCTTTCTATAAATATATTAGAAATAAATGTGAATTATGCTTTCAGATTTAGTTTTCTTAGTTTAATTATATTTGTATTTTTGTTACTAATATTTGAACTATACATACATGCAGGAATTAAAATAAGAGAGTGGTTGCATTGGAACTATGACTATACCTAGTCATGTTTCCTTCATTAAGTTAGAAATAGGAATATATTAATTTAGATTAGATTTATTTTCTATTTCACATATTTTATTATTCATATTTTTTATAAGAAAGTAAAAAATCTAAAGTATTCATGAAATCCCTTTCATTTTTTATAAATGTGGCTTATAACATATCAGAAGCTTATGAACTCCTCGATTATCTTGCTTTTTGCAAAACTATGTCACATTGACAATATTTCTTTAAAATCATTTATGAAGAAATTTCAGAGAATTTCTATGACTTGGAAATATTTGATTCATGAGTACTTTTGAAGAGCTTATTTTCACCACTCTTGCCCTCTAACATAAATATGAAGTGGATGGAATTGAAAATCTCATTACTTTCCAAATTTTACTAAATAAGTAGATGATATTGAACATGGGAGAATTTGAAGATTCATGAGGTAAACTTACAGTCAAAATTATTCCTTCTATGCATTTTAGAAGTTCATTTTCATCTATTGTTAGTTTTCTCTTCTTCATAAGTGTTTCTTATTTTTGTTCTCTCTCTTTTTGCAGGTCTTCATTGTCTTGTTTTTAAATATTTCAAGCAAGCATGCAACTATTTCTAAAAATTTGTAACATGTTCACGGAAGTATTATCTGTTGTTCATCAGAATTTGAGTATCGCTTAATTTTTTTTTCATTCATTAAAACCCCATTAGGCCTTTAAAATAGAATTTTAAGATTCATATCGGAGCATCTAATAGTATAATTCTCATTATTCAAGAGCTCTGATAAAATTATTTCCCAATCCAATATTTCTGATAACTATTAAAAGGGGCTTTCTATTTAAAAAATGAAATTAAACCATATGCTTCATTTTGAATTGAATCCTTTAAGAAGTTTCCAGCCCCACAAAATTCCACATCATATATTGCAATTCGCATATTGGAGATTCTCTAATGAGCGTACTCTAAAATTTCTCTGATATCCAGAATCACCAATTTCTAATAAATGATTTTACCAATATTATGATATCCATACAACCCTAAACCCCATACAACATTTAAACTAAATTTTATAATTTATTGCATCTGATCATAAATCACAATTTTGGTTGGGGCATATGTTTAAAAGTTCTGATGTCCCGGATCTGATATAAAATTAAATACATATAATAAAACTATCAGGTTTTTTCTTCATCACACATCGTTGTATCAATGATGTTACATCCCATACTCTAATATTCTGATGGCCAATCTCTTATAAAATCCAAAGTCGGTCCCACTAATGAGCCACATCATCTATTGCATTCTCGATATCACAATAATAATATCGGTGATTCATTTTTATTAACAACTCTAATCTCCTTCTATGATTATTCTCTGATATCGCAATAATTCCATTGTAATTTCCCATCACATATGATCATATCGCAAATTTTACATCACAAATATTATATCGCATCGTAAAACTAAAATGAAGCCTTTATTTAAGATCCTTTGATGCGATAGCTTCCAATATATGCCTCTCTTCCATTTCCTTTTAAATATTATTGAAATTTTGATCGCATCTCGGCAAAGGTGGAAGTCAAAGGTTTTAATTTATGCATGGAAAAGAAACTCATGATTGAAGCATACGACGAGGCACTAACCTATATAAAATACCATGTGAATGCAATTTTTCATTTTCTGCCTCTCATTGGTCTAGCTAGAATGAAATTCTTATGCTCATTATTTCTCTAAATTGCTACAAACCAAGAAAATTTCACATAAAAACTCTTGTAGTGAATGATCTTATCGGTAATTTTGTCTATTCATGTTCCAAATCTTACAATTTTTTAAGATGATTTGAACCATTGCATCACACTCACCAAATTTTCTTCCCTTTATTTATATTCATTTCTTCCAAAGGGACTTAGAGCCTCTAATCAATGAATTTTGGAATCCCAATCCTTTTCTTTTCATTTTTCGATATGTTCCTGAAAATTTCAAAGTTTTTCACTTATCAGACTCTTGGTTTTGTATTATATAGGAAGCATTTAAAATTAATTCTAATATTTAAATCTCTGAGCTTCACATTTCTTTGTCTTTCCACTATCTTAACCATCACCTTTAGCAAAGGAAATGACCCCTATATTACTATCCTCATTGGAATTTTTCTGGTCTTATAGTTTTTTAAATTGGATTTCAGCTTCAAAAAAGGTTTTTGAGATATTTGACACATGATTTATTCTCATATTTATTAAATCCCAAATTCCTCTCCTCGAAATGAGTTTTGCGCGTAAATTTCAATTCTCTTGCAATAATTTTTATAAAACTTCAAATTAACAAAATGCAAGTCATCATAACTACTTTAGAAACTATTACAAAACTTTTACCTCTGATATGTGAATTTTTGATGCATTAGAACGGAGATATTCCTAAATTATACATTTAACAAGCATTTTTTATTAGACATTATCTATATTGTAACTTTTGTTTGTAAAAGTTACACAAAAGCTTTTGTTCCAAGATCTCATTGCCCTTAATATTCTAAATACTGAGACTTCTTGTATCAGAGGTGAAATTTCATTAACATCTAAAAGAAAATGTCGTCATAAACATTATGAAGCAATATTTTTATTTATCGAAGTTTTCCATTGAGACTTTTGGAAAACTTGAGCTCTTACCTTTTGATTTGATCCTCTCAAAAATTTCGAACTCAATTCATTCTGATCTTTCACTAAGTGTACTTGAAATTTTCTTTGGTTATCTTTATGGTCCAAAACTTGGATGTGTTTCAATCATAATTTTGTGAAATCCAAGTATTCATTAATAGAGATGACTTTCTCACTGAAGGGATATACATTTGTTATGATGTATGCAATGGACTTCTTTTACTCTTCTCGGAAATCCACTTCACTAATAAGGAATTTGGAACAAGTAAAGGTAATGAACCAATGGTTAATCCATTTTTTTTTTTTTTTGAATTTTTCTCCGTACTTATCATATAAATATTCAAGTCCTCTTCATATACGTAATTGCTACATTATTTGATATTTTGAATCAATTTCAATATTTTGTGGCTAATAATTTTTGAATGGAAGAAGAAAAGAGAACATTCATCTCTGCAATTCATAAAGAAGCATATCTTCATCCTCATTTCTGATGGATCTGGTTTATTTCTAATTCCTTGAACATGAAGCATTATTTTCTTTTAGTTTACTACTTTTTTTACTTTACATTTAATAAGTCATGATTTTGGGTCAACAATGATTTTGGTTCAATAAAACTTCTTCATGCTTTTAATTCTAATTGAAGAAAGAAGTTATCTTTTCTTGGAGAAAATGATACCTTTAATTTAATATTAAATTCCAATCTCCAATGGTAAGTTTCATGTGCCCACTTTCATAAATTTTCATTATTTTACTTTTTGGTTTCAATTTTGTTTTTATTTTTTGCTGACCTTGAACTTTTTTTAACAATTCTTCATGAACCTTTCACACCTCTACTAGATCAGTTTTGAAATTCAATTTCTTTTGTTCTTAGATATTCTTGAAAGAAGCAGTAATGATCTTGATCAAATCAGCTAAACTAAGGAGTTTAAGAACCTTTATTCTGTTCCTTTAAGCACTACTTTTATTAGAAAATGGTTAACATGCTTTTTGCAGGTTTTTGCTTCAAAACAAGAAAGTTTGTAGCAAACCTAGACTTCTCATTTAGCATATTATCTATCATCACTGATATTCACCCTCTACATTTCTAAGAGCCTCATTTCTTATAACTTTTCAAGATAAAAATTTTAAATCGCAATGTAGGAAGGAACGTACATATGCTTATTCTCTTTTCTCTTTTGTTGAGACATTTGTATAAGTAATCTTGTTGGAGTTTATCTTTTAAATTTGGATTTTTATTTCACCTTTTCCTTCTTCATTTTTATTTTTGTTTGTGGATTTCTCTTCTTACTTTAGTTTAGGAATTATTTTCCTATTTTTTTCGGTTTTGTTTTGAATTTGGTGACTCTTCCATGATTTCTGCAACAAACTTTTTTCTTACCTAACAATGATTAGCATACATGGTAAATATCTCAACTTGATCTATTTTAGTGAATTTAATTTATCATTAAAGGAATATTCTATGGTACCATAAAACCATCTTGCTTTAACTATTTTTCATGTAGAAACACACATCCTTTCTAAGTGACCGAGTTTACATTTTCAAAGAGAGAACTGAATTTAGTTTAACACAATGAATCCTTCCCACCCCTCCAAATAAAAGCCTCTAATTGATAGTTGCAAAGAAATAATTTGGAGTCAACATTATGAAAGTATTATGTCCATTAAAAATAAATCTCAATTACCATCCCACATTTTTCACTCAAATACATCATAAACTAAAATCTTGCAAATGCGCTTATCACAAGAGTGATTAAAAGAGGAAGCATGGGAAATACAAGTGAACCCTTCAGGGTTATGGATGCTCAATAACAACGGGACTAGGCTTGTATGGCATAAAATACAACTTCATCAGGATATTGTTCAAGCTTGATGGCAATGAAGTGATGTCAGAGACCAATCATAAAATGGATATATGCTTTATCCAAAACTCTTATCTCTACCTTCTTCTATTTTTCATGTGAGGAAGTCTTAAAACAAATTTTACCCAAATTTGGATTCATCACTTTTACTCGAGTTTTTTTTAAGTACTTATCTTTACAAACTCATATTTATTAATCTATTTATGTGGGAACTATGTAAATTTTTTACTGTTAGATGATTTCATGAACTCCATAATTTTTAAACTTTGGATAAATTCTAGTTCATTATCTTCAATCAGAGATAAATGGTTCTTCTCCCGCGTGCCGCCATTGTTGTAGGAAAACCCCAAAACCACTCATTTTTCAAATAATTTACTTCAAATAATGGTGACCCTATATATTATTTTTTTTTAAACACCTTTTATGACTTTCATTAAGTTAACTGTCCTACAATTTTTCCATTTTTTCATTTTCATCGGATTCCCATTGTGATAGTTTCATTGAATTCAATTTCTAACAACTTTTACATCGATACTTTTTTCACCTCATTTGGTCAAGGAGTGATCCATATTTATGTAGGAACGCAAAAAAATAAACATATAACCATAAATATAAAGATGTAGTGGAAATAACACTTCATTTCAATAATATCAAAGAACTGAAATTTTCTTACAAACAGAATGGAAATAAACTAGCTAGGGCGTTGGTAGCTTATCTCTAAGAAGAGGTGCGGAAGCTACATGCCTCTGAACTAAGTTACGATGAGGCTCGAGGGCTTATTTATTATTTAGAAACAATGGACAACCCTAAACATCCAAAACCCTAACCCTAGGAGATGAAGCACCAAAACTATGGACCCCATTTGGGTAAATTGGTGTTTCAACCTCCCGAGGACGTAACTTTGGCATACAATCTTCATTTGATGTGCACCATACCTTTTTAGAAAGATATATCTGAGGAATAAAACTTTTGATTTGGTAAACATCAGTCCATGGTACCATGTTTGTCTCATATTTCTCAAAAAACGTCGTTTAGGGCCTCAAAATGGCTCTGGAAGTTCAGGACCCGAAAAATTGCTAAAAATAGTAAGTTGTGTCGAAACTAAAAAACTGAAAGAGACAATGGTGGGGCCGCAAGTGGAATAGGTCGGTGGCCACCACTATCCACCTGGATCATTCCTCTGCCCTAGGAAGAAATGGTCCCCATTGCGTTGATTTCCTCCATGAGATGAGGAAACTTCTACTGAACTTGATATTTGGTGAACCACTTGCCTTGGTGCAGGAGTTGGCTAGTTTTGACAACCCGATACAGTTGGATATTCTGTTGGCAAGTGTTCTTGATTTTCATGTCCATGATACAATTTGTGGTGGCTTGTTCCATACAATCTAGGTTTAATGATGCAGCCGAAGGCTGCAAAACCCAAATTCTCCACTATAGATGCATATAAAAATGCATGGTTCATTCATCAACCAACATAATGTTCAAACTGAGAAAACTTTAATGCAGAAGCTATATTTTACAATTAATGGATTAAAACTTGATAGTAAAACCCACCTTACAAACTTCATATACGGGATTGTTCCTTTCCTCATACTCTATGGTTATAAACCATAGGCCAAAACCCATTTCATGTATTTTGAATCAATATTTCAAACTTTGAATAAAATTACCCAAAGATGTCAACAATAAACCTTTGGCCCACATCTTACCAACATGCCTTTATACCATCCTCATACATGCGCTCACACGAACATTTCATTTATATAAAACTTCGACTTTGGTTAAAACCAAAGCACCAACATACACTATGTTCAAGCCCCAAAACATATATAACTTACCTTTTCATTTCTGCAATCCAATCTCCATCGTCCAATTTAATGCTTCAGATCCAACGGACGGCGCTTGATATCGCGTTCAAATTCAACACTTCCTTTAACACCGTTGGGTCCACACCTCCGTTAACCCTCGCGCAACATCAGATGCGAATGTTGTCAGATCTCAATTGTTTATGATCGAACAGTTATTGTGTTCATTTTACTCCAGTGCTTTATTGACCCAAAGGCACGTGAAATAGGTGGTATCGGAATTCCACCAAAGCTACGTGTCAAACGTTTAGCACTATCGCGTTCGTTTAGAAGTCTACCACTTACCATCCTTGAGACACGGGAAAACCATTTGTGGTTTTCAAAAACCCGCCTTCACTGTTCACTACTCATGGTTCCACTGTTGTTGCTCATAGTTCCATTCCTAATTCCTTTGACCGAGCTAACCATTCCACTGCGTCTTCAATTCACGGTTCCCTACGCCATTATTTTTTGTTTTTATGTCTTTTCAATTCATGATTTCGAACAAGTTTAGACCACCAATATGTGTAGAGAATGGATTCCATTCCACTGATTCTTCCGCATAGAAACCCTACAGCAGAATTTGATTAATTCAACCTCCTTTCTCATTAAATAATCTCAGAGTTAACATTCATTTTTTCCTTACATATCTCTTGGGAACAGTTCTATCTCCATCGTTATATAAATGATGTCAACCAGTCTTCAAACCCTCTTCACTGTACCAATTTGACATCAATATGAAGGACCATGTTGTGACATCGATCCATTCTATGATTGATTCACACAAATTCATAATCACAATTAAATACACAGTCTCATACAATCAACAATCTTGTAACCAATTTCATCTACACACCATATAACTCATAAATGAAGTATGAATTCAGAAAATTGAATTCTCTGTATTAACAGACAGTAATTACATAGGAAATTCTTCCTCTCTGGCCTGAAATTCAATCAGTGGCCTTTTCTTATTCTGCCCGTAGGCTTGCAATTCAAACCCTACCTCACTATCTTTGTTCTACCTTCAAATCTATATATTTTATACCTTTTAGGCTTACAATTTATACACAAGGTTCCGAAACTATTTTTGGTTTCAGTTCCTCCATCTTCTTAACAAAATCCCAAATATCCTCCAAGTCCTAAAATCACTACTTATCCCTAAGGATCCTCTTTCATCCACAAAATAATGAAACCAATTCTTTCTTTTTTTTAATAATTAATTCCTAAATCTCTCAATCCCTATACACTCTCAACTAGCCTAATTCTCTCATGTTCTCCAACATTCGAGAAAATTTACAAAATTCCTCACAATTTTTAATTAATTCTCATTAAAATCACTCAAATCATTACATAAGAAACCAATTCCCTTGAAAATACAAAACCCCTAAGTCTATTAAAATAAAAGGAATTTTCTTGAGACTAATGCCCCTACATCAGACTCCCAAGGTCAAAAATAATCATGATCTCCTGATCATGTGCTTTTAATATTTTCCTCTTGGATCCCATACTCTGTTTTTTTGTTGTCCATAAGCTGCATTATTCTTCTGTTGTACTTCTCCAGGTTTCCATATCTTATTATGCATTCTGCCACTAGCTATGCTTTCACAGGCTTTTCTTGTCTTTTCCTTGTTGTAATTTCTTTGATTTCTTTATGTTGTCTTCCTTTGAGACACCTTCATCATCAAACTTCTTATGCTTTCAATTTCTATGTCCAATTTATCTTCTATCTGGAAATTACTCTGCCTTTTGTTGCTAATTTCAATTTCTGTTGCAAATATTTCTCCAAATACTCTTGCTTTTGTTGTTGTTGTTGCTATTGTTTATGTTGCCTCACATGTTGTTGCCTCCCAACCTTCCTGAATATCTCTTAAGATATCTCCCTCTGCAACATTCTTCTTCTGCTCACCACCTGCAAAATCACTTTTAAAAAATGAATTATCATTTGATTCTCTAATTGCAGTAACGTACTCATTCATTGTTCCTTGTATACTAGTAAGCATAATCAAATTTGACAAACCAGTATCTTCTCTTGTCTCTTCCACAACTTCAGGAATTTTCACTTTAGTGTCAGCAATTTCTTGTTCAAACGTTTCCAGCAAACATTTCAGCCATTCCCTTTGAACTTTTTTTCTCTCAAACACATCATCAATATGTTGCAATTTAGTTTTGACATATCCTTCTTCTTCTTCTTTGACAATCTTCAGTAATTGTCCATCACCCCCTTGATTGATTTTGGAAATCAAATCAACTTCTTCAAACTCTGTATCTTTATCCTCTATCAGAATATAATTCTAATTCTTCATCATTGTGGCAAATCTAAAATTTTGTCTTACAATCTTCTCTTGGCTAATCAGACAAGTCAGCTCCTCCTTATCATCAATAGTAACAAGTTCCTTCATATGAGACATGACTGTCTCACCTTCCTTGTAGATACTCTCCTTATTAAGTAAGGAATCTATGGTTTCCTTCTTCTGCAACAGTTCATATTCTTTCAATACAATTCCAAGAGATGGATTGTCTTCTACAAAACCTGTAAACACAGTCAAATTATCAATTTCAAAATTACAAGACCCAATGGTCTCATTTGATGATCCAATCACCAAATCTTCTTCTAGCAGTTCCAAGTCTCTTTCAAGACCCAGAAAATATTCACTGTCTTTCTTCCCAGCTTCGAGGGTTATCTCCATTGTTCCAATCACTATGATAGAATGATGATCCTCCACTATGTTTTCAGCTAACATAGTTTCCTTTTCATTAAATTCTCTGACATTTTTCATTTTTTGTCCTTCTTTGCCTACATAATTAACACGTGTATTAAAAATAAAAGGTTTCAATCCCTCTTCCTTCTCTAGCAACATTTCAGTATGCTACTTTGAGTTTTATTCTAAATCCTTTGTCAGCACATCAGTATGTTGATTTAAATTCTCCATGAGACTGTCAGCTAGTCTCTCCTTCTTATCATCTATTTCATGAATGTCTCTCTGCTTTGGTTCACCATAGTGAACTTCTTCAATTTGTTGAATCATTCTTTTATCCTCTGTTTCCTGACTGTCATTCATGAAAATTTTCCTGTCTTGCTTCTTTAGCAATTTATCCTATGTATAGATCCTCTGCTTTTCCAACTCTCTTCTTTGAAGATCTAACTTTCTATATAACACAACAATTTCAATTGGGGTAGAATTTGGAAATTTCACACAACTTTCCATACCTTCATTTGCTGTTTACCAATCATTAGATGGTCCTTCTTTCTCTATTTCAATATTCTACTGAATATTCTCATGAGACCCCTCTATCTCCTTTTGTTTCTGAGATCTTGCTATCTCAGCATTAATCTGAAAAGATTTCAGATTCAATTTCTTCTCCTTAACAAACTCTAAAGCTTGTTCATCATCCTATGATGTACGTAAAATAATACACAATTCATTAGTTTTAAAACACAAGAATTTTCAGTCTCGTTTGCTTCTTGAAGCATTTCTCCTTGAACAGATTTGCATGTGGAATCCTCAAATTCCATCTTTGACTCAAAAAATCTGAGTTCTTTCTTTCGTAAGGAAATCTCCCTTTGTCTCCACTTCATTTTTAATGGTTTCAAAATTAATTTTCTTCCCTTCAGTGGAAAGATCCATCCTCCTCTCTGGTTTTCCTCTTCTTGTATCCATGCCTTTAGTACCTCCAGTTGTACTTTCATCACTGCAATATCTCTTTCTCTATTCTCATCATTCATCTTATTTTTGTGGCATCGTTTAGAACCTCTTCTCTGATCCTCCATGATCATCTTCTTCATGAGCTTCTCACTCACTATGAGTTGCATTAAGCCTCTGCAACAACAAGTCTTCCCTGCTGCCACTTACCTCACCAATCCCTTCTATGGACTTGGTCTTTTGGCAAGCACTGGTTCTCTATCCCTGGAACCTCTTGAGCACTCTCTTCTGCTCTCTCTAGGCTTATATCTTCAACTCACCTTCTCTTTAGAACACTTCAGATGTTCATCCTATCCAACCTTTAGCTGGAATATTAGGTTCACTGCCATCTTCATCAAAAACTTTGTCTTTATTTTATCTACAACCAAAATTTTGCAATCACAATTTTCAAACCAGATTAAAAATATCTCACCTGCAAGATCTCTGCATGACCTTGTTCTCTTCATGCACTTGTACTTTGAGTGGACTGTCTTCATTCATTTCTGCAAATTCCTGTTCACTTCAATTCAGTGTATCTGTTGCTTATCAAATTTAAAATTTGATCTCCTCTTTCTTTTTCCATCACACATGCATTAAAAACAATCTTTAATTTCCAAAAGAGCCTTTCCATCTCTGATACCACTTGATGCAACCGAAGGCTGCATAACCCACATTCTCCACTATAGATGCATATAAAAATGCATGGTTCATTCATCAACCAACATAATGTTCAAACTAAGCAAACTTTAATGCGAAAGCTACCTTTTACAATTGATGGAATAAAACTTTATAGTAAAACCCACTTTACAAAATTTATATACGGGATTGTTCCTTGCCTCATACTCTATGGTTATAAACCATAGGGCAAAACCCATTTCATGTATTTTGAATCAATATTTCAAACTTTGAATAAAATTACCCAAATATTTCAACAATAAACCTTCGGCCCACATTTTACCAACATGCCTTTATACCATCCTCATACATGCACTCACACGAACATTTCATTTATATAAAACTTCGACTTTGGTTAAAACCAAAGCACCAACATACACTATGTTCGGTCCCCACAACATATATAACTTACCTTTTCATTTCTGCAATCTAATCTCCATCATCCAATTGAATGCTCCAAATCCGACAGATAGCGCTTGATATCACATTCCAATTCAACGCTTCCTTTAACACCGTCGGGTCCACACCTCCTTTAACCCTCGTGCAACTTCAGATGCGAATGTCGTAAGATCTCAACTGTTTATGATCGAATGGTTATCACATTCATTTTAATCCAGTGCTTTATTGACCCAAAGGCATGCGAAATAGGTGGTATTGGAATTCCACCAATGCTACATGTCACACATTTAGCACTATCACATTTTTTAAGAAGTTTACCACTTACCATCCTTGAGTCACGCAAAAACCATTTGTGGTTTTCAAAAACCCGCCTTTACTGTTCACTACTCATGGTTCCACTGTTGTTGCTCACAGTTCTATTCCCAATTCATTTGACTAATCCAACCATTCCACCGTGTCTTCAATTCACAGTTCCCTACGCCATTATTTTGTGTTTTTTTTTCTTTCATGATTTTGAACAGGTTTAGACTATTGATATGTGCAGATAATGGATTCCATTCCACTAGTTCTTCTGCATAGAAACCCTATAACTGAATTTGATTAATTCAACCTCCTTTCTCAGTAAGTAATCTCAGAGTTAACATTCATTTTTGCCTCACATATCACTTGGCAACAGTTCTATCTCCATCGTTATATAAATGTTGTCAACCAATCTTAAAACCTTCTTCACTGTACCAATTTGACATCAATATGAAGGACCATGTTGTGACACTGATACATTATGTGCTCGATTCACACAAATTCATAATCAAAATTAAATACACAGTCTCATACAATCAGTAATCCTGTAACCAATTTCATCTACACACCATATAACTCAGAAATGAAGCATGAATTCAGAAAATTGAATTCTTTGTATTAACACACAGTAATTACATAGGAAATTCTTCCTCTCTGGCCTGATATTCAATTAGTGGCCTTTTCCTATTCTACCCATAGGCTTTCAATTCAAACCCTACCTCACTATCTCTGTTCTACCTTCAAATCTATATCTTTTATGCCTTTTAGGCTTACAATTTATACACAAGGTTCTGAAACTATTTTTGGTTTCAGTTCCTCCATCTTCTCAAAAAAATCCCAAATATCCTTTAATTCCTAAAATCACTACTTATCCCTAAGGATCCTCTTTCATCCACAAAATAATGAAACCAATTCTTTTTTTTTATGTATTTATAATTAATTCCTAAATCTCTCAATCCCTATACACTCTCAACTAGCCTAATTCTGTCATGTTCTCCAACATTCGAGAACATTTACAAAATTCCTCACAATATTTAATTAATTCTCATTAAAATCACTCAAATCATTACATAAGAAACCAATTCCCTCGAAAATACAAAACCCCCAAGTCTATTAAAATACAAGGAATTTTCCTGAGACTAATGCCCCTGCATCATTTAACTCTATTGGTGTGATTCGTTCTGCAATCTCAGAGGTGTCCAATAGAGGTGGGAAGTAGGGACGAAGGCAGTCTACATTGAATACTGGGTGCAAAAAAAGGAATGGTGGAATACTAAGCTCGAAGGCATTGTTCCCTACAACCTTGGTGATGATGTATGACCCATATCAAAGCGGGTGAAGCTTGCAGTGGGGTCAAGTAAGGTGCTCCTTCTGCAACTGTAGCCACACTTTTTCGCCCACCTAGAATTTGTGTGGCACCCAATATTGATCATGTCATTGCTTGTACTTAGCATTGGCTCTGTTCAATATGCCATGAACTTGTTGGAGGATGTGTTGAATGAACTCAATGAATTTGTTCGCTTTGTCAGCTTTAGACTGGACATGAGCCAAATCTTCTTAAGTAGCCGCAAATGGCATGTTTATTTCAATGGAACATAGTGGCTGGAATCCCAAGCCCACTTGAAACGCGTTGTGGCCGGTTGAGCTGTGGAGAGCCCGGTTATAACTATGTTGTACACAGGGGAGGCTCTCATCCCATGTGCGTCGATGCTTTGAATTATACATGTGAAAAATGTGTACAATCATCTTGTTGACAACCTCTATCTAGCCATCAGTTTAGGGATGAAAAGTTGTGGACTTGGTGAGCTTGGTGTCCAACATTGACCAGATTCTGGACTAGAATGTGTTGAGGAACCTACTGTCGCAATATGATATGATAGACCGTGGGATCCCAAAGTGCACCCACACTCTTTCAAAGAAGAGTTTAGCAGTGGCTTCTGTTGTGATATTCTTCTTGCAGGCCGCCATAATGACCATCTTCGAGAATCTGTCGACGACCATGAAAACACAGTCATTTCCATGCTTACTAGAAGGAAGGTCTGACATGTAATCCATGGATATGGATTCCCAAGGTCAACTAGGGGTAGGTAGCGAAGTATAGAGGCTTTGCTTCTTGATGGTTGGTTTGGAAATGGTGTAAGCAGTGCAGGATATGATGTACTTCCTGACATATTGTCGAATGTTCGGCCAATAGAAATACTTATGTAGTATTGCTATTGTTTTCTTCTGAAATTCCCAACGACTCGACTATAGTGTGCTTCCCATATCATCTTCACACACTCACTTGAAGGAACACAAAGGTGTCCAAATGACATAACAGTGCATCTTGGAGGTGAAAATTTGGAACTTTCATACCCCCCAAGAGTGCCTTGTATGTGTGACCGAATTCTGGATCACTCTTGTAGAGAAGCGGCCAATCAGAACTCTCATTCCTACAAGATTTGAGAACGGTGGTTAGTGCCATGATCGGTGGTCATTTGAGGCAATCTGAAACATTATTGGTGCTACCCTTCTTAAAATGATGTTCAAATGAAATAGTTGTAGATATGTGGACCACTTTTGATGGCAATCGTTTTGCAACTTCCCTTGTGTCTGTATGAACTGCAGGGATCAGTGGTTTGTGTGGATGATTGTTTCCTTCCCCAAAATGTAATTCTTCCATTGTCGACAAGCTTGCACAATGGAATACATTTCTTTGTCATAAGTGGGATACTTGCGAACTATGTCAGACAATGTCTCACTGTGATATGCCACTAGATGCCCCTGTTGAGTAAGAACTACCCTAATAGCATAATCAGAGGCATCTGTCTCGATCTAAAATGGTTGTTGCAAGTCTGGTCATGTGAGCACTAGGGCAAAACAAAGGTGAAATTTCAATTCTACAAACATCTTCTGTTGAGATTCCAACCAAAATCATTTTTCTTTCATTTCTCCCTTGGTGACTTGAATCAAGGGCCAAGTGATATGAGAGAATCCCAACACAAACTTGTGGTAGAAATTAGCAAGTATCAGAAAGCTCTGAAGCTCTGTTAGAGTCGTTGGGGCTAGCCAATCTTGCATGAATTGGATCTTGGTTGGATCCACATGCACCCCCCTTTCATTAGTAATGTTTCACAGATATTGAACCTGTGTCATGCCAAAAGTGCACTTCTCCAAATTGGAAACACTGTGTTTGGAGGACTTGTCGGATGTGGTGGAGGTGCTCTTCCCAAGTCTAGCTGAAGATCAGAATGTCATCCAAGTACACCACTACAAATGAGTTGGTGAATGGCTGCAAGATGTCTTCCATCAACCTCATGAAGGTTGTGGGAGCATTCGTCAACCCAAAAGGCATGACCAGCCCTTCAAAACGGCCCTCCTTGGCTTCGAAGGCAGTCTTCCACACATCGGAGGGTTTAATTGGTACCTAGTGATACCTAGACTTCAAGTCGATCTTGCTGAAATATTTCGCCCCTTTGAATTGGTCCAGAAGATCATAAATCCGTGGGATCATGTACCTATTCCGGATAGTGATCTTGTTTAGCACCTAATATTCAATACAGAGTCTCCAAGTCCCATCCTTCTTTTGTACTAACATGATCGGGCTCCCACAGGGTGATGAACTTAGCCGGATGTGACCTTTGTGTAGTAGCTCCTAAATCTACCTCTTGATTTCATAGTTCTTCATAGCAGAGCACCAATAGACTGGTCCATTGGGTAGCAACGCACCTGGTATCAAATCAATGGGGTGCTTGACTTGACAGTGCAGAGGCACCCCTGTGGGTGAGGTGAAAATGTCCCCATACTCCTCCACAACCTTGTCCATTTGTTGTTGTCGTTCATAGGAGCCATGTCTATAAGTCGTGGCCACAGTCTTCTTCTTTCCTTTGGGGTGGATCATCAGGAAAACAAATTTCCTGGTTTGGGAAATGAGCTTACTGCATTGTTTTGCAGTAACCAAAGAGATAGTGGTAGGCGGTGGTACCTCTGGTATCCTGTACAACTTATTTCCCAAAGTAGAAATAACAGCACGAGGCTATGGACCATACACAGCATGTTGCTTCCACAAGTATGGTTGTCCTAATAATACATCAGAAATATCAAGAGGAGCAATGTCACATAATACCTCATCCATGAAGGGCTTGATGCTATAGGGAGGGTGGCACTATTGGCTAACACAGAGATCCTGTCCTTGGTAAAGCCAGCCAATGGTGTATGGTTGTGGGTGTGTTGTGGTCGGCAAGCCCAACCTCTTCATGACATCTGTTGAAATGATGTTCTTTTGGCTACCATTGTCAACAATGAACTGTATTGGAGAACCCTTTACCCACATCTGGGATTGGAAGAGACGCTCCGCTTCCTCTCGATCTTCCGGTTCCTCTTTTTGGATCTTCATAGTGGTAACAGTGGCGTTGGGCTCTGCATCAATAATCTGCTTCCCTTTTTCATTCCCCTTATCAGGTTCTGATTTAGAGTCAGAGCATGCATCTGATTCAGGAGCCCTCATCTTGGCCACGAGCGACTGCTTGGCCTTACACTCACTTGTGTTGTGAGTGGAGCTCTTATGGAACTCACAACACTTTCTCGTGTCCTTCTTTGGCTTTGCAGTGTTGTTCTTTGCTTGTGGCTTTGGCAGGTTTTCTTGGGTTGTCATTCCTTGGCCTTGTCATTTGTTCTGCGGTTTGGGGGCACCTTTCCCTTGCTTTTGATTCGCAGATCCAAAGTCTCGCTTCTTTTTCTTAAATTTCTGCTGAATCTTGGAAGCATACCGGTATTCCGTACCAAGCGAGGAGGTGTCAAGGAAATCCATTTCCTCCTTAATGTATCTATGCATACAACTATGATACTTTAGCACCAAATATTTCTCTGAATATTTTATACCCAACTTTGTGCACAGGGTATGGAACAAATTTGTTAGCTCATGCACATCTTGATCCCTTTATTGTTGCAGCGTGGTCCATTGTATGTACTTGTCCTTATAGCTCCCCATGGGATAGTATTGTTCCTTGATGACATCTCAGAAATAATTCTGAGTGGGTACGGCTGAGAAAAGAGAGGGTTTTGTCTCATCCTTTTTCTCACATTAGGTTTCCCAATAGTCCTTGACATAGCGGGTAGCTTTGAGCACTGCAAAAATAATCTTCTCTCGTTCGGAAAAGTCGTGAACCGAGAAATATCCTTCTAATAGATTGAACCATCTATCTACGACATCTGCATCTATTTGACCCTCAAATATGGGAATTTCAAAGTTTACTTGTACCTTAAAGGGAGTTGTGCTTCTAGAGTGGCTGTTGGATGCAGATGCGCCATCAGTGGGCAGTCGTTGAAGGATCTGGGAAAATTTATCCATCATCGTGTTCCTTTGTTTTTCGATGGCCTCCCCGAGCAATATTTTGATAGGATCTCCTACTCCCTAGTCTTGCAAAGGTTCAACCGAATCGAGCCCCAACTCCTTATACCCCGACCTCGTTGGGGACATGCAAAGAAGGATTGAGAAAAAGTAAACCGCTCTGATACCACTAATCTAGATTTATGCATGAACGCAACAGAATACACATATAACCATAAATATAAAGATGCAGCAGAAATAACACTTCATTTCATTAATATCAAATAACAGAAATTTGCTTACAGATAGAATGGAAATAAACTAGCTGGGGCGTTGGTAGCTTATCTTTGAGAAGAGAGGTGGTGGCTACAAGCCTCTGAACTGAGTTATAATGAGACTCGAGGGCCTATTTATTATTTAGAAACAATGGAGAACCCTAAACATCCAAAAACCTAATCCTAAGAGATGAAGCGCCAAAACTGTGGGCCTCGTTTGGGTAAATTGGTGTTTCAACTTCCTCGGGACGTAACTTTGGCATACAATATTCGTTCACCATACCTAGTTATAAATATCTATCCAAGGAATACAACTTTTGATGTGAGCAACATCGCTCCATGGACCCATGTTTCTCCTGGTTTTCCCAAAAAACGTCGTTTAGGGCCTTAAAAAGGCTCTGGAAGTTTAGGACCCGAAAAACTGTTAGAAATAGTAAGTTGTGTCAAAATTGAAAAATTGAAAGAGACAATGGTGAGGCCCCAAGTAGAATAGGCAGATGGCCACCAATATCCACATTGATCAATGAGTTTGTAAATGGTACTCCTTTGAAGTGTGATCATTTTTGTCACTAGGGCTAAAAAATGTATAAAGTGTATAATATTTTAATTTACTCTAATTTATTATTTTAAAACAAATTTCCAAGCCCGGAATCCCAAAATTTCAAAGTGGCTATAGTTCATTTTGTAGGAATCTTAATTTCACATGGGCCCCACTACACATCCCTTCTCTTCCTTCCAAAAATACGATGTAAAAAATTTTTGTGATCAAATTTGCGATGGGATTAAAAATTGCAATAGTGCATATCGCAAATCGCATAATTTTTATGCACCTCAATTAAAAATTTGCGATGCGCGATTTGGAAATTATGTGATGGGGTTTAAAAACTTTAATATAAGGTTTTCTATGTAGCTCCTTATCCCTCCCCCTCACATCACCTTATCCCTCCATCCATCTCATCGTTATCATTCCATCCTGCGTTGGCTTCTAGCTTCCCACTCCATTTTGCATATGCAAAATTTGTTTTAGTTTTGTATTATAAATTTTTTAATTAGAATATAATATTATATTAATATTAAAATATTTATATATTAATTATAATTTTTAACTATAATTTCTATATAATACAATTATAATATTAATATACTAGTATTTTAATTAATGATTAGATTAAATTTTTTTAAATTAATTTAATGCTATTAATAAATAATTTATAATTAATTAAGTTTAATAATACAATTACAAATAATTAGTATTAATTAACTAATAACTGTAATATAATTTAGAATTAGATTTTATTTAAAAATTTTGGATTTTTAACCTAGGCAACAGAATTTCCAGAATTCTGGCAGTTTTGACTCCCAAACTTTGGAAGCTCATAAATTGAGTTTTACTTGGCCAACTGAACCCATGACGGCTCATTGGATAGCTAAAATTGTGGAGAACATTTATGAAGTAGTTTCATTCCATATTTGATCATTTAGTGAGTCTAAAATTCAACAAAAATTCAAGCTCTAAATTATTAAACAAAACTAATTTTCTAATTTTAATTTTCCGCATTCTAATTTTCCAACGGCCTCTACTGAGAATAGATCCATTCATATATTTTCTCCTTCACCAATTACACCACCACAGACATAAATTGAAATCTCATATTTCCTTCTCATTTAATTATTTAATTAAGTTTGATTGAAGATATTTTATTCCAGATTTTATATTTTGATTTGATTTTGCATTTTAATTTAATTTCGGATTATTTTTTTTGTAGGGAAACAATTGACCATATGAGAAGAGAAACTCTCAATCAATGAGACTACTCCAGCAAGAAAAGAATGAGATTTTGGCCCAAATAAAATTTATGGAACAGATTTATTCTTCAAAAAACTCAGGATTATTGAGGATTTTTCGTTTGCATTCTGAATTATATATGAAGAGAAGAGCTTGTATTATTACAATTCTTGTTTTAAAAGAAGAATTTTAAAGCATTGTAAAGGATTCTTGGAGAGAAGAGCGAGAGAAACAGATTCAATAAATTGGTATTTAGAACAATATTATTTTAAATACTAGTTTCATTTTATGATAGCTCGAATGTGTCATTTTATTCATATTTGTGCATTGTTATGAGTATGAGTAATTTGCCTCAATTATATGTTTTTATTTATCTCTGATCTTGTGGGTTGAATTCTAATTTACGAGTAACTATTTACTCAGAAATATGTCTTCTAATATTGATTTAACAAACAATGATATTGTTGTTTAAGTTCTGAGTAACTTCCTTATATTACTGTTTAATCATTCCAATTGTTGATTTAACAATCAATATAGTTTTATGAACTACTTCCTAAATGTTAACGATTGAATATCTCAATTAAGAGGTCTCTGAACAGAATCTGTTTTGGCATTCATAATTTTAGTTCATTGAACTACTTCATAAGCCACATATATTTAAATCCCAATCATTAAAATATCTTTCTCTCGGTTGGGTTAGATCTATATCTACCTAATTGAGATAGGATTAGGATATTATTCCTTTTACTTTCATTTTAGAATAATTTTGCATTTAGATTTAATTTTACATTCCTAGAAGTCCTCTTCCCAAAGAGGAAAAATTTAGTTTTGGCTTGGTTGAGCCCTAGATCAACTTAAGGATCACTCCCTTTCGTTATCAACAAGAGGTTTTATTGGATGTCTCTTCTCCATTGGTAGATGAAAGCCATGTTTTAAGCCATTGGAGATGGAGAGAAGGTAACTGGACCTATTTTAACCAGTAGGAACCACCATTTCAATGGAAAAGGAGCTACTTTAAGGTTCGAAGCAAGTGGTCTCCCTTATAGTGTTATAGAAAGACATTTTTGGCCATCAACACAACCCTAATATGACTGGATTTTTGTGTGTCTCCTCCCCCTAGCACTGACACAACAACCTCTGTGAGGTTTGTTCCTAAGTTGCCTTACTAAATAGGCTCATCCTCAACCATGTGTGCTAGTAGGACTTAACAATGTTAACTTTTCATTTTCTATGACACACACACACATAATTTAAAAGAATATATGTTTTCATTACTTTTGGCCCATAGTAAATGATTTTACATATTTGGGTATAATTGTGTTTGTTTTATACAATTTTGAAAATATAGTATAGTAATATCATCTAAGCTCTAATCACATAATTTAATGTCTCTTTTTGTTGCAAGTTGTCTCCGTAGTGCATTTTTTTCTTTCTATTCTTAGATTGTGTTATCTTTTCCATTTGTTCATCAAAGCCTTTCATTATCTATCATTTTTTCCCATGACTTAATGAATTTTCTCCATGGGTTGTTACTGAGGACTTTCATGGGTATCATATTCTAGATCTAATCAATGGGAAGCTAGAGTAGTAAACATGCTACATTACTAACATTATTGATATATATGTTTATTAGTTATCACTAACAATTATTATAGGATATTTGGGTATATTAGGGTATTATCATCACTAATTTGTTGGCCATGAGGCTCAAGTGGTTATAATCTTCTAGTTTTTTTTCTTTTTTGGGAGAGTGGGGGTGTTATTACTATTATTATTATTATTATTATCATCATCATCTTAAATCTTATTTGTGTGTGATTCCTATAACAGATGTGCAAATAATTCTAGAATCTATGTTTGTTTAGTATACTATGTACACCATTCACCATATCCATTTCTACCTAGCTAATTAACATATCTTATGCTAATGTATCAGTGAAATGTGTTGTTTATGTGAATTGCACTACATTTCTTTTGGCTCCAATGTAGGTTTATGAACTATGTTTTAGTCTATTGGTTTTCGGAGTGAATTGTTTACAAATTTACTTTAATGTGTTTATCATGTTCATTATTTTTCTATGGTTTTCCCTCTTTTTAAATATTATTGTAGCTATAGGTCTCTTGAGTGTTTCGAACTTCAAGACATCATAAAAGTATTTTTGTTGGGGAAATTTACAATATTGTGAAATTTATTTTGTTGCAATTATCAATTAGACTTTCATTATCCTCATCTTTATTAATTATTTTGTGTTATGGATGTGACTAAGAGGAGTACACTAATCTTCCTCTCTCTTTATAATCTTTAGTTGTACCTTATTTATCTTGTCTTTGAGTCACTAGGGCTTCTTAGTTTCTTGGAGAATATTGAACACTACAATTAGGATTCCATTCTTGGGAAACATGGAAATTAGGTTTTTGATATGAAACCTTAGTTTGTTCTTATTGAAGAGAAGTATTTCATTAGAGAACATGTTTTTGTGATGTTTTATAGTCAAAGATTATTATTGCAAGTTAGGATTTCCATTGGTTTCTTTATTTAGAATTATAGAGAGTTAGAGAATTACATTAGATTTGGGATAAGGTTATGGTATGTATATGAACCTCATCCTTATGTGTATATGTTTTTTGTTGTTAAAATTGTCTCTATTATAGATTTGATTTCCAATCACTTAATTTTTTTGGTTTTATAATTCATTGTAATTATATGTTTTGTTAGGTTTTCTATCCTACTCAATAAAACTTGTCTGTCGATTCTCTAAAATCCTTCCCTTTTTGTCAAAAAATAGATTTATGGCAACACAAAGGTTTATTTCCCCATTCAAGTTCTATTTGTTTCCTTCTTTTCATTAACACATAAATGTTCTTGATGTTTCCTTCTTTTCAGTACCTTGTACAGGTTATCTACTTTCTTTGTGCATTTTATGAGAGCCACTGTGGAGTATCTATCATTAAACACTTGATGTCTCTATGTTGTAGTTTCAAATTATTTTTGAATGGTGCCTCCCTCTTCCTTTGCTCAATTTCATTCCGAGGTGTTATACCCAATGGTAAGTTGTAGTTTCGTTTCACTTTTATATATTTTTCATTGCACCCAACTCCAAAATTTCACTCTAAAACAAATATCATCACACTTTTTATTGGTATAGGTTATCTCACCCTTTCAAAGCCATTTTTCTTGAGAAATAAAACAATTCTCAATTGAAAATGATTAAAATGTTCTTTAGCATGACCATGAGAGTCAATATTTTGAATAATTCCTCTTGCATAATTTTTTTCTCACCAAAAGAGAGCCCCACAGTCATGGTTGGTTTGAAATCTCAATATGTTCATGGGATTTGAACTTGGTTACACTAGAATCTAAGACTTCTTGCAAGAGACCCATAGATAATCTCTTCATTATATTAGACATGAGGTAACCATGTCTCTCAAACAACAGATCAAACCTCCTATGAAATACGCTTGACTATCATTTTTGCAAGCCTTCAGACTTCCTCCAAACCGCAGACCTTAAGCCAAAAGTGTGAGCTACTTGTCTTTCCGTATGGAGAGTGAAGTCATCCATTTATAAAACCTTTTGGGTAGCTCTTCAAGCCTACTTGATGGCTGACTCTACTTGTTGGCATACTTGATTCCTTTTGGATTATCTACACTATTCTAAAATACAAAAAAAAAAAAAAATTCATTGACACATGTGCCCATAAGGGTATTTTACAATGTAACAATGAAATTTTACTCACAATAATAATTATAATCATATGATGGATACATAGAGATTGCATCATTACCGGAGTCAAATAATTATGAAGATCGAAACTAGTTACATTATTCAACACTTTCAAAAAAAATATCCCTTAATTATCCCTACCCATGATCTTGTTCTTCAACCATCCATAATTTATCTCGCTTATCATTGAAAAATTATAGTTTGAATCTTATAATTTTTTTAAACATGCATTCTATTATTTCCATTATGGGTGGGATGTTAATTGGAAAACAAAATAAGAATAATGGTCAAAAAATAACAGGCACATCCTCATCTTTAATGACTTATGGAAAGGAATTTGTGAATGAGAATGTGACAATACACCTGCCAAGGCCACATTAGATAAATAACTAGCCATTTGGGAGAATAAGGTCAACGAAGCTTATGCCATGATTTTTGCTTAATTAAAGAGGTGAGTTGTCATATTATTCGAATTAAAAATTCTTATGATTTATTGAAGAAAATAAAAGATTTATATGACTCACTCTGAGAATTGGAAGTAGTTGGGTTGATTAATAAGCCCTTCAAACGTGGAGTTGAAGGAAAATGATCACTTGGCCCCAGCCTTAGATATTAGATCCACCATGCATGATGTAATATACACCAGAGTTAAAATGGATATCCCTCTCACGGCCTTTGTGAAGGCCCTCTATCCAACATACTCTAACTAACAAACTAGTGCCCAACTCGAGGATATTACTTTTGAAACTCTTATGGATAAGTTTGCAAGGCAAGAGAAGTTTTTTAGGAAGAGGAAGACAACTTATGAGTCCCTTGAAGTAGTATACCTTGCATAGAAAGATTAGAATCAATGACAATATTCTCCTAAAAAAAGGCAATAGAAGAGGACATGGAAGAAAGAATCACAAAGGAAGGGGAGGTAAACACCATAAAGGGGGAAGTTATTATCTCCACTACAATTCTTATGATATAAATAGATGTGATGCATCCACATGCATAATCCCTTGGTAAAGAATCAACAAGAACACAAAAGACAAAGGTAAAACACCAAATCTAGTGAAAGGTAAAGCACCTGAATCTACTCATCACATTATTTCCCATTACAATATTGAAGTAACTAAAGATTTGTTTCATACTTATTTTCTTCTTGGAAGGATGCATGGCTACTTGATACAAGTGTAACCTACCATATGACATTTTGAAAATACTCTTTGAAGACCTAAGTGATAATGTAGATGGATAAGTTTACTTTGCACAAAAGTCAAGTCTCAAGCAATCTTGACTGGTGGACTTTCTAACTTTCTTTTACATGGTGCACTTGGTATAAGAAAAGAATCAGACAACAATTGTCATGGCTAAAATAGAGGAGGAAATACTTTGGAAGTTGCAAGGAAAATTTTATGGTGCACAAAGTTTGCATACAATTCTCAATGCAATGAACTTGGTACATTACCATCCAATCTTCTATGGCAGTATTCATTTGTTGAAAAATAATGGTGTTTCCTATTTTCGATCTATTCTAAGGAACTTGAAGCAATGTGATGCTTGTATCCTAGGGCAAGTACAAGTAACACAATCAAGTCTAATAGTTATAGGTACCACAATGAAGTCTAACAGTTATCTATTCAAATAGATCTTAGAAATGCAAAATTCTAATCTACCACCTAATAATGCAATTTACACCATGAATATAACACAAATTCACAACATTTTTCTTAGTACCCACAATATACCTTGTGAACACAATACATCTATCATGTCACAATTCTAAATTTACTCACATTATTCCTCTGATAACTTTTTTGTTCTACCTCACTTTATACCACAAGGTTCCTTCCCATCATCCTCAATTGAAAACATTCATCAATCCTACATACTCTAACTATCTTAAATCCTTACAAACTAGTGCCCAACTAAAGGATATTACTTTTGACACTCTTATGGATAAGTTTGCAAGGCCATAGAAGTTTTTTAGGAAGAGGAAGACAAGTTATGAGTCCCCTGAAGTAATATACCTTGCATAGAAAGATTGCATTGATTCATATTCCTAGTGCAAATAGAAATAAATATATGATGATTTTTATTTATAATTGCACCAAAATATGCTGAAGAGAAATCTATCATGACACATTATGAAAAGAAAGAAATATAACATGATACATCAAAATTGCTAGACCAAATGCAACAAAATTCAATGTGATAAAAAACTAATAACTGGTTAATAGTCCAAGATATCGATAAATTACAAGTAAATGCTTGTGGTTCTTTAGGGCAAGTACAGATAACACAATGAAATCTAATAGTTACAAGTACCACAATGAAGTCGCAATGAAATCTAACAGTTACGAGTACTACAATGAAGTGTAACAGTTAACAGTTATCTATTCAGATAAACCTTAGAAAAAACAATAAAAAATACACGTAAAACTTTATAAGGAATATCAGACTGACGGTGCACAAACCACACAATCAATCATTTTTAATCCACCTAATACACCGCTTCTCTTGCAAAGTTCAAATACGAACCAAACAATGAAATTTCAAATTCAAGAGAGCGATTTTAAATACTATCAGGATAGAAAATAAGAAAGTACAGAATATGAAATTAAGTCCTTTAGTTTCAAATTGTATAAATTCTGGGTTCTGAGGGATGAGTAGAATAGTTGATCTTGTTTTTTAATTTTGTTTTTATCATATTTTGATATTTTTTTCACAAGGTACTGTAGTTTATGTTGAATACTTTTATATTAGAATGTATTTTGTTTATTTACAACACGGATAGATACATACGGCTTGTCTATCTGGATACGGCAAAGGATTGATGGACTTGTTTGGAAGTAGCGGGCATGATTTTCTACATCTGTCTTTGGGCGGTAGTTCTCTACATCATTAGATGAAGCCTCTACTTTATTCATTGTTTGTGATCGGCCTCTTTATTTTCGATCTCACAAGCGAAGTAGAAGCCCTAAGCTCCACATACCATTAGAATCATCATGATGAGAAGACTCTTATGGTGAAGGTTTCTGTGGCAAAATCACATATCTGCATTATCAAAATCTCCATCAAAGTGCAGGGTATGACCATTATCCAAGAAATCAAACCCAAGGGCTAGGGTTTCTTCGACCGCATCATCTCATCCTACTGCATACCTACTCCTGCTCTTTCTTGGACATCAAGACATGTTGCACACCTTCTCTACATCTTGCAACTACACCCACTTTGACATCAATGACAACCTTCTCAATAAAATCGATTCTTCTTCTTCTTTACATATTCCTCAAATGTTCAACTTAAATGCAATGTAAAAATATAATGAGACACAATTCTATCAACATCAATCACACTAAGCCTCCTAGGTCCAACCCTAGATCATACAATATCCTCATAAGATGGCAACAAACAAGTTTATCAAGGAGTCCTTCACAAGGCCTCTAATAGGGATGCCTCCTCATCACTAAAAGTACCATATATCTTTGTCACGATCATATCACTGCCACCGCAATCATAAGAGCAAGTTTGACTACCATACATCCATGTCATATCATTTCGATATATCACTGTATTAAGGAGTGTCATACATTTATGTCATATCATTGCCATATATCATGGTTATAATGATTGCCATACATTTATGTCATTATGTCACTGTTATACATCACTGTCATAAAGGGACTTCCCTACAAGGGCATTGTTATACATCTTAGTCCTAGACTCAGGCAGAGTCAGGTGCGACGGACAGGTTGTAGTGACGACGGGCGGAATCGGGTGCAAGTGACCCAAGTGCGTGAAGACTCGACCGAGTCCTGCAACAACTTGAGCGGACCCTAACCCGCATGCAGAAAGGACCACTGTGGGCTGAAATGCCTGCAACTCGGTCACAACGTGCATGGTTCACTTTGTAAATTTGCAGAAACAAGTTTTCAGCAAAATGATACCCAGATATTCACAATAATGAAAATATATATGTTATTATAATTTTTTCATGTACGTGTTTAAGGTTTGGTCTCTGGCATAATATGTTACTAATGTTGTTATTTTTATTCTGCATACATAACATTTTAATGAAGAAAAAAACAAGTAATAATGTCTAGAGGTATAGTCCGGAAAATATGATGAAAAAAACTAAGTATGGATATTTAGTTGGTTCAACGGCCATGATGAGGGAACGGACTTGAGGTGCTATTGAGATGCTGTGAAATTAGTACAAAAGTATGCAGAGACCAGGTATGTATGTAGACCCATGTTTCATGAAGAAGAGTTTGGTTGCATAGCTTAGGGTTTCTTGACTTAGAGATTCTAGGCAGGAACATCCAAGATTTAGTGGACACACGTGCCACACATAATCTTATGATGATCGAGTTAGCGAAGAAATTTGGGTTGTAGATTCTTCCCAAGGATGTGGAGGTCAAGGCAGTGAATTATAGGACAAAAGTGTCGGGATTGTAAAATGATGTGCCGGTCCAAATTATTGATTCGCAGGTTTGTTCTAACTTCACAGTGATGGAGATGAACGACTTTGACATGATATTAGAGAAGGATTTTTTGAAGGGAAATAGGGCAGTTGTTGCACCATTTTGTGATGAGATAGTGTTTTTTAGAGACTCATGGACATGGAATTAACGTACCCACCACCACTGTAGGAGTGGAAGTGTCAGTGCATCATGTTTCTACACTTAGTATGAGTAGGGCAATGAAGGACCCAGAGATCGAGACATTTGTGAAATTCATTCGAGGACTCAAGGATGATGATGGAATGGGGATGCCTATTCCAACTGAGATTTCCATTGTATTGAAGAAAAATGAAGATTTGTTGCCTGATGATCTACGTAAATTATTACCACCGAGACATGTAGTGGACCATAACATTGAACTACATCCTTGGAAGCAACCCCCAGCTAAAGCTCCTTATTAATTGTCAGGGCCAGATTTGGAGGAGTTGAAGGAGCATCTAAAGGAGTTATTCTAGGAAGGTTTCATATGACCTTCAAGGTCCCCATATGGTGCTCCAGTATTGTTCTAGAGGAAGAAAGATACGAATGAATTGAGGATGGGCTTCAATTTTCATGCACTAAATAAGTCGGCGATAAAGAACAAGTATCCTTTGCCACTGGTAGCGGATTATTTTGACAAGATGGAAAAATACTGAGTGTTTTTGAAGCTAAACTTGGGACATGGATATTATCAGGTGCAGATAGTATAGGGGGATGAGAAGAAGACAGTGATAGTGACAACATACGGGATTTTTGAGTTTTTTGTCATGGAATTTTGGTTGTGCAACGCTCCCACCACATTCTTCACATTGATGAATGATGTACTTCATCCATACCTTGATACATTTGTTGTTGTATACATGGATGACATCGTGATTTTCAGTGATAACATGGAGGATCATAAGAGACACTTGGATTTCGTCTTTGAGGCACTGAGGAAAAATCAGTTGTGCTTTAAGAAGTCAAAGTGTATGTTTTCTCAAACTAATTTTCCATTCCTTAGATACATTGTGGATCAAGGTAACATACAAATGGAGCCGACCAGAGTGTAGTAAATTGAGGATTGGGCTGAACTGAAGAATTTCCATGATATGATATTTTTCTTGGGGATGAAAAACTACCAATGAAAGTTTGTAGAAGGGTATTCCATGATAACTAAGCCACTGATAGACATTATGAAGAAGGACAAGCGATGGAATTGGACAGAAAAGTGTCGTGAATAATTTGAAGAGTTGAAGAGAAGGATGGTGACAACACTGATACTGAGGATACCTAATTTTGAGAGACCATTTGAGGTCCACACTGATTCATCAGATTTTGCAATTGGAGGGGTTCTATCGCATGATGGGCATCCAGTGGCTTGTAACGGTCGAAATTTGCAGGACAGAGAGCGACAATATCTAGTCTAGGAGAAGGAGATGACTATCATCATTCATTGCTTACAGGTATGAAGGCATTACTTGATTGGGAAGCATTTTTTTCAAGACTGACGACGTTGGAGCGAGTTATTTTGCATCCCAACCGAAGTTTGTAGGAATTTACAAGGTAATTTCCTTAGATCAAACACCAAAGGTCACTACTCACAAACAAATCACAGATCAGTACACCAGTATTTGAGGTGGTTAAAACCCTCAAAGAGGGAAACAATCCATGGCATGAGCCATTAGGGGAATTTTGAGGTCTAAAATGGGCCTCCTAAGAAAAATGTACAACCAAAATAAACTTTATAAGAACCAGTAGGGCTCAAGATGACGATGTCAACCATGGGGGATGATTCACCATTTTTTAAGTAAAAGGGTAAAAATATTAAAAAATAATGAAATAATAAAAATACTTTTTCAACTCGTATTTTCAACTTATATCCCAAAGTTTTTACTCAAATTTCAAGCGGATGTACTCATTGGATGAAAAATTTAATTCCTCATCCAAGGGGTACCCATGTTGCATAATTTTGATGGACCTTGCTACATGAAAAATGAGAATTACATGAAAAAAACGTGATTGCAAACATGTTTTTCATGTATTTCTCATTTTTCTTGTAGCACGGTCCATCGAAAGTATTTAACATGGGTACTCCTTGGATGAGGAATTAAATTTTGCATCCAACGAGTACTCCCACATGAAATTTGAGTAAAATATTTGGGAGATAAGTTGAAAATACAAGTTGAAAAAGTAGTTTTTTCTTTTTTCCATCTAAAATTTGAAGATGTAATGAAATCTTATTTTAATATTTCCATTATTATTTTATAATTTCCTTAAGAGGTCCATTTTAGACCTGAAAATTCCCCTAATGAAACACGACCACTTTAGGAAATTTATTAATATAAAGAAAGAAAATTTCATAAGCTTCTCTCATAAACAGTCGCCAGGCAAATGACCGTCCATGCTCTTTAAATAGAGATCATGGACCAATCGAGTTTTAAGACGTAGATCATGTGTCGGTAATACCGAGGAGAAAATGAACCGTCATATCACTACATATCGTGACTATCGGACTATAATTTTAAAAAGTACATACTAAAGAAGCACAAGTTACCTAACTTTACGCTTGACCAAGTTATACTTAACTATTTTCTATGTGTCAGAATATCCTAACATCCCCCCTTAAGAACAACTTGGGATAGGATTGAAGGATATACAAAGGTGACACAATAGGAGAAGGAAGGAAGCATTAGAGCCTATCCCCCCTTAATGATAACTTTCCTGAACTCCAAGCATAGATCAAAGTTTGGTAAATTTCACTTCTGTGAGAGCTTTTGTAAAGATGTTAAAAACTTTATCATTGGTTAAACAATAATGCACTTCAAGAACACGAACATGAATGATCTTTCTGATGAAGTGCATGTGTAGCCCAATGTATTTGTTATGCTGACACTAAACTGGATTTTTTCATAGCTGAAAGGCACTCTGATTATCACACCATAGTGTAGTTGGTTGCTACTGATGAAGTCCAAATTCGGATAGGATCTGACAAAGCCACGGGGCTTCCTTGTTGGCTTCAATAACACCAAAATAATTTTCTTCTCCCGAAGAAAGAGAGATGGAAATTTGTTTCTAACAATACCATGTAATAGGTCCTGAAGCAAGAGTGAATACATAAACTGCATTCGACTTCTGATCATCAGGGTCACCAGCCGAATCAAAATCAGTGAAACCAACCAACAGTGGAGATGCTCCTACACTGTAATGAATCCCAAACTGAATTGTACCTCTAACATATAAAAGTATTATTTTAGCTACTTTTGAGTGACTTTCATGAGGTTTATGCATAAAATGAGCAACAAGACCAACAAAAAGGGAAAGGCCAGGATAGGTATGTATTAGATACATAAGTTTACCAACAAGTTGATGGAAAAAAGTAAGATAAACTTCAAGGGAAGTACGAGTGACTGTAAGCTTGACTCCAAACTAAAAGGAATAAGGGTATGGCTTACAATCTTCCATGTGAAAGTGGCGTAGAAGAACACATGCATACTTGGACTCAGAAAGGGTAATAGCTTATTTGGATTGCAAGACTTGAAGATCAAGTAAATGATGCAAGTGTCCTTAGTATGTCATTTCAAACTTATTTTTGAGGCTAGAATTCACATGGTTTATATGGTTGGGATCACTACTATTAATGATAAGATCATCAACATAAAGAACAAGGATGATTAAGGACTTACCCACTTTCTTGGTTTATATGGTTTGGATCACTACTATTAATGATAAGATCATCAACATAAAGAACAAGGATGATTAAGGACTTACCCACTTTCTTGGTTTAGACAGTGTTATCGGAATGACATTTAGAAAATCCATTATCTAAGAGAAATCTATCCATTTTGGCATACCAAACATGAGGGGCTTGTTTGAGACCATATAGAGACTTCCTAAGGCAACAAATGAGGCTAGAGTATTTGGGATAAAGCCAAGGGGTTGTTCCATGTAGATTTCTTCGTGTAATTCCCCATGTAAGAAGGTGGATTTAACATCCATCTGATGGACTTCCCATTTAAAGGAGGCAACAAGGGAAAGAATAAAGCAAATAGAATTCATTTTAGCAAAAGGGGAGAAGGCTTCAGTATAATCAATTTCTTCAAATTGTGAGATTACTTTAGCAACAATATGAGTTTTATGTTTATCCAATTTTCCATCTGGTCCAAAATTTTTTATGTAAACACATTTTCATCTGACAAGTTTTCTTCCCTTTGGAAAAGGAACAATGTAATATCCTTAAATGGAATAATGCATTGATGCACAAACATAATATTTGTAACACAAAAAATGTACATGTAAGTTTATGATCAACACAGATATAGACAGAATAGCTTAGCCATTTTATTCATTGAAGATGATTAAGTTACAACAGTGTACAAAATAAAGGTACTCTAGCCAAAGAGATGGCCTAGAATGACCCTACAAACATGCTACGACAAGAACTGCATAACTGGAGAGATGCTGGAAGAAAATACTGCGTTGTCCCTTCAGCAGATGATGTACATATGACTGTTGGCTAAATAGGGAAATGGAGATCTATGGAAATCTGGAGCTCTGATGATGCCAATATTCTAGATCTGGGCTCTATGATGGTAACCCAAGATAACCCAGAAAGGAAATTCCAAATCTATGAGATTGGAAATTTACCCTCTTGGGGTTTGATCCTTGGTCTACTAGGTTATGCAGATCTGAAGCTAGATCTAAAAAATATATGGCTGAAATATTTCATAAGATCAGATCTAAGCTTGAAGGGTTGATCCCTTCACTAGACCCTCAAGCTAGAAGCTCAAGATCTAGCTCCTCAATCCTTCTCTGAAGATTGCAGTTGTTGTTACACAACTACTCACAAAAACTGTGTTATAAAGGAAGGAGGCTCTCTAGCCTGTTGCTAAGATATGAAATGTAGCTTAGAAAATATGAAAAAAATTAATACAATGTGAAGGAATGGTCCTCCACTGGATTACTAGCTGAAATGCTAACAATTTCCCTTCTCCCTTGGATCTACAAGAATGGACTGTGCAATTCCTTATGGAAATGTTGCTATTGGGAGATAAATAATAGATGGCTTGTTTCTTGATACATATTTGAAGTGCTGGAAGGCGAATATTGAATCTCAAGGTGATAGGATAAATCCTTCACCGATTCCTTAGCTAAAATACTGAAGACAACCTCCTCCTCCAAAACTGAACTTTAGAAATGTGCAATTTCTGAATATGTATGTTTTGTAAAATTTAGGAAAAATATCGCACCAATGCCTGATGATGAATTTATCTCAATAGGAAACCTTCCCAAAGTAGGCACATAAGTCCCCTATAGGTAAGGGTGGGATTTCCGCTTGGAAACACCCTGTGCTAAACATCACTACAGACTTAGCTAAATAGCTCAAGCATACTTGGAATGTCAAATGAAAAATATAGATCTAGATAGATAACACATAAATAATAATCGCAAGACTACTTCTTTGTTACATTCATCTTCATTATATATTTCTTGAACCTTCCCATGCCTTGGCCCACCTCATAACTGCGATGTACATGTGAACATAGGTCTCCATGTTGAGTGCATTGTTTCTCCATGATCTCCATCATGTGTGCATGTAATGATCACCCTCTCCATCATGTGTGCATTAAATTCACTACTCCTCCATCATATCATCATGAATTCTCTATTATGTTACATTTGATTCCTTCCATGATCTTAGATTACTGCTTCAACCTCCATGATCTTTCTCATTAATGAGACATGATCTCCACTCCTTTCTGTAGAAATTATATGCACTACGGATGCATATGTCCAAGATTCTCCTGATCACATGCTATTTTAACTTCATGCACAATACATAATCTATTCCACCATTGATCATCACATGCAGAAATTAAATCAATTGCATGCACACATTGAAACCATAAAAATTCATAGACATTAACACAGTTGTTTTAACGGGAAAGCCGGAAGCTAAAAACCCTCAACTATCTGTATATAATATATGTCATAGAGATCATGTAACAATCCTCATACAAAGCTTATCACAAGCTATCAGTACAATACAATCGCTACACACTAATTAGGCCCGATCTTGCAAATCCATGCACTGATCTTTGCCAGCCTTTAGCCTGCCTCTACTGCACAATCCATGCTGAAGAATGGATCTGAATGAACTTGAATTGCACCAGCCTTGCTCACACAATCCTTAAAGGCATCTCTACTAAATTTTTGGTGCAAACAATGCAACACTATAGTCACAACTGATAGTCACACTTGCTCTTTCACCTACCTCTCCACTAATCTCCACTAAAACTGTCCATGCACTGTAGTTAACTGATGTATTCTTCAGTTGATTAATGAGTTATTATTTAGTGAATTAATTAATAATTAATTCACACCACTCTCACTAGTGTATCAATCAGTTAGACTAGACACAACTAGCTCAACTGAGTCTAACTGAGTTAAACTGAACACAACTCCACCAACTACTTCTACAACTCCACCAAACTCTGTCACATGAGTTCTAACTAAAGTCTCCATGCAATAACTCCACTTAACCCTCAAGAATAGCATAATTCCTTCTGTCAGCTGTTGTGCCACATCTGTGCCCTTAACCGAAGTGCTCCAAGAGAATAAGATAATGTTTAGAGTCCAAATATTATTAAGAGCTAATAATATTTGACATATCTATTTTTAGACAGGCAATCTAAAAATAGACTCCGCCCAATATGTCTAAAAATATAAATCCATATATTTTTCCAACTTTATCAACCATCCACAAATAGCATCCTGCAACTCATAGAATATGATCGACATGTCTAAAAATAGACATAGTCTAAAAATAGATTTTGTGCCAAAAAATCACCTGTGTGGGCCCCACCTAGTTTAGGTGATTATTTTTCAACTAGGATCAGGAATGATTTTTCAAGATGCCTCCTTCACTGTTTCTTGTTGCAATCTTCAACACTCCCTCTCAACAAGAAAGGATTGTCTTTTCATGCGACATGCAACTCCATGCATTCACCCTACAACCTTTGCAAGTGCCCTGCAACTCCATGCATCTACTCTGCAACTCTTCTGAAACTGAAAGGCTCCAAACAAATCAATCAGTCTAAATAATCTATCATCAAAGTATTCAACTTCTACTGGTACCAACTGCACATGTCTTCAGGAACCACTGCGTTGTTGAACTCTGCACTTGCTGTCAACTCTGAACCGCGCTCCAGTATCCAACACTGTCACTTTGATCTGCCTGCATCAATCCAACTGATCATGCTACTACTGCTCTATGGGCACCTCGTAGCCAGGTTCAATTCATGAGATCCACACCATCTCAATGAATCCTACCCATAAATATCCTCTTGGGATTACCATGCATGTCGCCCCACCTCTCACCTGGTGGTATAGCTCCATGCACTCCCTCTACCCATATGGCACGAAATTTCTCTGCATGAGTGGTTGCTCCCACTCCATGATCCTCATCTTGTGGGTTCTCCACATCTCGAGGTTCACTCTTACCTACATGCAAATCCTGCTCCCTCTCAAGCTTCAATTGCATGGCTTTCTCACACTTCCCAACAGTATGAAGCTCCATAGAAATCCCATCTACTTCAAATATATAGAGATTCTTAGCTTGAATCCCAACCTTCTTAACTTGTCTTGTTGCTTTGTACCGAAGGAAAACTTTTCCTTCACTAAAGACAACATCATAGCCTTTATCCTCTAACATTGCGACTGAGATTAAATTCTTCTTTAAACCTGGAACATGCACTACATATTGTAAAAGAATGAGTTTACCTGACTCCCTATAAAAGGTAATGGTACCAATGCCGGTCACATTGTATCGTCCATTTTTTCCCAACTCAACATGCAACTGGAGATCTTTCTCCACCAAGTCACTGAAAAGATTCACATCTCCCGTCATGTGAAAGGAAGCACCACTATTAAAATACCACCCCGATCCCAATGCACTAGACACCATGCATGAGATCAATGATAAGTCCAGCTCAAATTGTGAGGCAAGAGCCTCACCAGATGTAGCTCCAGCAGCCTTATTTTTCTTCTTCTTCTGTGGAAAATTTGTGGTGAAATGCCCATGCTCGTGACAGTGAAAACACTTCACTTTAGACATGTCACGCTCTTTGCCATCCGCACTGGATTGAGAAGGATTTTTCTTCCCCTTCCCTTTCCTTACTTTTGCAGCCAAAGTGCAATCCTCTTCATCATCATTCTTTGATGAAGAGCCATCCCTGGTACTCCACCTTATCTCCTCCTGCACAAGATCTGACCAAAGTCGCTCCCATCCTGTCAGTTTCTCCCGACCATTGACAGAGTCCTCATAGCTATGCCAACTCTTCGGAAGCCCAAGGAGAGCCAAGCTCACCAAGTCTTCTTCATCCACACTAACTCCTACACTCCCAAGCTCATCTCTGTAATGGAAAAAAAATTTCAAGTATACTGGAATAGTGTCATTCTTCTCCATTTTTATTTTCCTGAGCTTGTCTTTAAGCGTCAACTTCCTCTGGTCACTTCTGCTTTGGAAAAATTCTGTCAAAGCCTTCCACATCAAGAATGGAGTGGCTTTACCATGAAGGCTGGACACAATGTGGTCCTTCACACCTTCCAACAGAATCCTTCGACACCTTGCTAACTTCTTTTGCCATGCGTCAAGTGCAGCTGCATCGCTAGAACCCGGTTTAGGAATATCAGTATCTATGAACTCCTTCAACCCATTATCCTCCATCCTGTCCTTCCATGCAATATAATTTGAGCTGCCCTCAAGGGAATACTCCAATTGTAATCCATTGAAAGACATTTCAATTAATGCTCAACTTCGACACCAAGAAAACACTGCAGCAATTTCAAATTCCACTAGCACAAAACTCAATTGTTTCAATAATTGAAATTGCTCCAATGATCAATATCACTTTGATACCATGTAGAAATTATATGCACTACACATGCATATGTCCAAGATTCTCCTGATCACACACTATTTTAACTTCATGCACAATATAGAATCTATTCCACCATGGATCATCACATGCAAAAATTAAATCAATTGCATGCACACATTGAAACCATAAAAAATCACACACATTAACACAGTTGTTTTAATGGGAAAGCCTGAAGCTAAAAACCCTCAACTATATATATATATATAATATATGTCATAGATATCATGTAACAATCATCATACAAATCTTATCACAAGCTATCAGTACAATATAATCGCTACACACTAATCAGGCCCGATATTGCAAATCCATGCACCGATCTTTGCCAGCCTTTAGCCTGCATCTACTGTGCAATCCCTGCTGAAGAATGGCTCTAAATGAACTCAAATTTCTCCAGCCTTGCTCATGCAATCCTTAAAGGCATCTCTACTAAATTTGTGGTGCAAACAATGCAACACTATAGTCACAACTGATAGTCACACTTGCTCTTTCACCTACCTCTCCACTAGTCTCCACTGAAACTGTCCATGCACTATAGTTAACTGATGTATTCTTCAGTTGATTAGTGAGTTATTATTTAGTGAATTAATTAATAATTAATTCACACCACTCTCACTAGTGTATCAATCAGTTAGACTAAATACAACTAGCTCAACTGAGTCTAACTGAGTTAAACTGAACACAACTCCACCAAACTCTGTCACATGAGTTCTAACTGAAGTATCCATGCAATAGCTCCACTTAACCCTCAAGAATAGTGTAATTCCTTCTGTCAACTGTTGTGCCACATCTGTGCACTTAAATGAAGTGCTCTAAGAGAATAAGATAATGTTTAGAGTCCAAATATTATTAAGAGCTAATAATATTCGACATATCTATTTTTAGACTGGCAGTCTAAAAATAGACTCTGCCCAATATGTCTAAAAATAGGAATCCATCTATTTTTCCAACTTGATCAACCATCCACAAATAACATCCTGAAACTCATAGAATATGATCGACGTGTCTAAAAATAGACATAGTCTAAAAATAGACTTTGCGCCAAAAAATCACCTATGTGGGCCCCACCTAGTTTAGGTGATTATTTTCCAACTAGGACTAGGAATGATATTTCAGGATGCCTCCTTCACCGTTTCTTGTTGCAATATTCAACACTTTCACATTAAGTAGATGCTCCACTACTCCATTATGTAGATCTAGATCTGAAATATCCACATACACACATAAAAAGTGGATTTTATTTATCTTTGGGGTTTTTGGGTCCCTACACCCTCTTATTTACTTAATTACTTAAGTTTATTAAGAACTCTAATATTCCAATTATCTTGTGGAAAAATTGGGAATATTACAAACAAGATCCTAAGTATCGTCTACCAATAAGGAACGATATTATTCATTTGTAGCTGCATCCCAATTTGGATGACCTGAAGCTTCTTCAAAGGTATCTAGATCATGATTTTCTAGAAATTGAGTCAGTAAGGAAGAGGCAATGTTGAGCAAAGAATGTGTATGAAATTAATCTGCAGGGTCACCTATACGAGAACTTGATGCATCCCAAGTAGAGTGGACCCATTTTGGAAGTTGTGGAGCTAATGAAAGATCGGGGGAGGAGGATTTTCATCCTCGTTGTCGTCATCTGACGTACAAGGAATTTTTTCATAAGTAGAATAGATAGAGAGAGGTGACACATATGTTGAATCAGGCTTGCAAGCCAAAGGTGGCACACCCACTGAAATAGGTTCACAGGCCGATATATGTTCATCAAATTTTACATCTCTTCTAATGATTACATTTTTGGATTTGGCTTGAAGAATTCTATATCCTTTGACATCTTTAGAATACCCAACAAAAGGCTTTATGTTTCTCATCTGGAATATGGGCCCAAGCTTCAGTTCCAGAAACACGAAAGTGACTTACATCTAGTTTGATTGAGCTCTAGGATTCTTCTGGAGTGATATTACTTAGAGCCTTAGTAGGAGAGCGATTTACTATGTATTTTCATAGTTAATTTCTTCTACCCAAAAATTAATACTAAGTCCTTTAGATTGAAGCATACAATTATCCATTTCTTTTACAGTGTGATTATTCATTTCAGCTACACCATTATTTTGTGGAGTATATGGAAAAATATGTTGCAATTGGATTCCATGCTTAGTGAAAAATATGATACATTTGTTGTTATCATATTCTGCTCCATTTCCAGATCTTAACTTAAGAATTTGATGTTCATATTGTTTCTCAACAAAGGCCTTAAAGACCAAGAACATGTTAAAAACTTCACTCTTGAGTTTTAAGAAGTATACACATGTGCGTCTGGAAAAATCATCAATGAAAGTTAAGAAGTACTTATTTCCAGAGAAAGAAACAACTGGAAGTGGACCACATAAATCACCAAGCACAAGATACAAAGGGGATGAAGCATGCCAAGAGGCATGTTTGTCAAAAACTATCCCGATGAAGTTTTCCGAGTACACAACCAAAACAAACACTATCTCGGCAAGATACCATATGAAGATCTGTCACCAAATTTTCTTTACATAGATTTTGAAGAGAGTGATGGTTTAACTGACCAAATCTCTCATGAAAATTTTTTCTCACTTCATCATTATGAGTAAAAAAAACAAAGGAAAGACATGATGACCCAAATTTTTCAAACTTATACAACCTTGTGGAATCATCAACAATTTCAGTAGCTAAAATATGTCTAGGATCTCTTAGGTCCTTAATTAAAACATCATGAGGTGACAATTCTACAATTTTCAAGACTTCTTGGTAGATTTTGACATGAATCTTGAGTATAGGTCGAGTAAACTCAATGTTGTTGTGGATTCCCTTAGTAGGAAGGGACAGTTGGAAGCACTTGGGGAGGAATAAAACCATTATGGGAGAACGAGGAGTAGATTCAACATGAATGATGAGATGAAGAGTACAGTTTTAGCTAGTGTGGAGAAATATATTCAGGCAAAAAGCATTCTGAAGCAAGTGAAGGAGGGGAAGACACATAATTTTTTTTAAGGGGTGGAATCTTGTTCTATGGGAACCAACTTTACATTTAAAATTTATTTGGGCTTAGGAGGCACCTCTTGAAGGAGTGCTACAAATCACCATGGGCTGGCCACTGAGGGCGGCATCATTCTTTGGAATTGTTGGAGATGGGGTACTTTTGGCAGAGGATGAATCAGGATTTGGAGGAGTATGTACATACATGCATCATTTTTCAACAAGACAAATAAAATACTCAGAGACAAGGACATTTTTTGATTTTTTTTTCGGTTCCAAAGAGACCATGGATGAGTGTCTCTATGGAATTCATCACTCAGTTACCACAAGTTAATGGGTTTAATGAGATTATGGTTGTTGTCGACCGTTTTTCAAAGTATGTCATCTTTTTTCCAATGAATATACCATGTGGATTCGAGAAGACTGCAAAGTTATTATTCAAACATGTTGTGAAGTATTGGGGAGTACCTTTGAGTATCGTGTCTGCTAGATATTCACGCTTTACAGGGAAGTTTCGGAACACATTGTTCAAGCTATTTATGACATATTTCTGCAGAGTTCGAGTTACCATCCACAGATAGATGGGAAAATTGAATGGATCAATGAATTAATGGTGGACTACTTGAGACATTATGTGACGACTGATTAGAGTAATTGTCTTGAACTCTTAGATATAGCTCAATTTATCTATAACTTTTAGAAGAGTTCAACAACTGAGTCTAGCCCTTTTGAGTTTCTCAATGGACAAATGCCAGTTTCTCCACACACAGTGTTCCCAGGAGGTTTTTTGAGGAGCCCTCATGCGAGGAGATTCTTGATAGCATGGGAGGAAGCCTTGGAGTTAGCATGGGTAAACCTGCATGATGCTGCAAGGAGGATGAAGAAATTAGCAAATAAGGATAGGAGGGATGCACACTTTGATGTTGGAGACATGGTTTTTCTGAGGATCACCAGAGATCAGTTTTAGGAACCTAAGGGGACTTTGAGATCTTTGACGAGGGAATATGAAGGGTCATTCTGGATGAAGAAGTGAGTTGGGGAAGTTGCATATGAGTTGGATCTTCCAAACCACACGTGTTTGAAACATACTGTGCTCCATATTAATCAGTTATAGAAATCCAAACTTGATGTCAATCATCCTGAGTGGAAAACACCACCGAGGGGACCAACTAAGATAGTGGACAGACCGCACTTGATTTTGGAGAAGATCCTTGATCTTCGTACTACAGGTGTCAAGAGTGCAGCATGAAGGTAGTTCTTCATTAAATGGAAGGATTCATGAGAGGAGAGTAATTGGGAGATGGAGGATTCACTGTGGAGATGGAAAAAGGATATTGGAGAGTTTAATGATCATTTGATGAGTTAGATCGGATTGTTGAGGATGATAATGATTCACGGTGGGGGAGGATGTCAAGACCTCGAGTCAGCATTGATCGACCTTAGTGAATCAGGTGCCCAACATTGGTGCACATGATGATGCGCGGACGAGCATGCCCAAAAATTGCGATCATAGGTGGCGGGTGTGCTCCTAGATGTGCGATGGGAGAGTCATATCAGTGGGCACACTCAGGCGACTCATGTAGCGGGTTCACGAGTGAGCGCATGCCCAATTCAACACAATTGGACGAACTTGGCGAGCATGTAAAAATAACACGATGGGGTGCACACCCAATGGATGAACACATGGGTGAAGTGGAAAATCGACCAAGTGTTAGGGAGGGCGACCACTTGAATTATACGGTAGAGCATTGAACACATAACATTGGGCCGTCGTGAGAAGTAGCGGTGTCATGTTATATTGGCATGGGTCGGCTAAGAGACAAATCCCCTCCAAACGACACAACCGTGGGATCGTCATACCATATAAATGGAGGTGGGAGAGCATGGTGGAGAATACATTGAAGTCATTCAGCATAAGATAACCAAGGGCAGTGCGAAGTTGGGTGGACTCGGGTTGACATACAGCAGATGAGCCCACAACGCGGGCATAATCATGCAACATTCGGGTGGATTTGGGTTAGAACTCAGGTGTGGCAGGATGGGCGGAGTTGGGTGCGGCAGATGAAACAACAGTAGCACGAGTGGATTCAGGTGCAATGGGTGTAGAACTGCAGATAGGTTGTAGCAGCGATGGATGGAGTCGAGTGCAGGTGACCCAAGTGTGCGCAGAGTCGGGCGAGTCATGCGGGAACTCGGGTAGACCCTGACCCCTGTGCAGAAAGGGTGGTTGTGGGCAAAAACATGTGCAACTGGGTCACAACATTCACAGTTCACTTTGTAAATTTGCAGAAATAGGTTTCAGCGAAATGTTTCTTGGATATTCATAGTAATGAAAATTTATATGTTGTTATAAATTTTTCATACTTTTTTATGGTTTGGTCTCTAGCATAAACTGTTATTATTGTTGTTATTCTTATTTTGCATACATAATGTTTTAATGAAGACAATAACAAGTAATAACATTGGAGGCGTAGTCCAAAAAAAATGATGAAAAAAACTAAGTATGGATATTTAGCCAGTGGCGCATGACCAGCCAACAAGGGGAATGGACTTGGGGGCATGACAATTAGGGTCGCACGAAGATATGCCAAAGAGGCTACTTAACTTCACTAGAACAATCCTTACCTTATCAAGGAAAAGCCACATATAATTATGATAAGATCACAGAGAGAAGGTAGCATATACTCATAGATAAGGAGTTGAGAAACATACACAAAGGTCACATGAAGCTGCAAGGAAAGGTTTGTGTGTAATCATAGAGAAAGGCCAAAAATAGGCTATAGGAAGGGAGTCGCAGAAGATGCCACAAAATAGGCCACATATAGGACTGAGGTAGACACAAAAGATGTCACATAAAAGGCCACATATCATGCCCATTAGGCTGCAAAGGTTGTCATTGTTAGGACATAGAGATTTCCATTTTTAATCCACAATAGATGCCACCATTAGGCTGTAGATATTTCCACTATTAGACCGCATTAAATGCCACCATTAGACCACATAAACTTGTCAAAATATTTTTTTCCTGTAGCCCTAACTTCGGCCTGTACCAAACCACAAAAGCAAGTACAAACCCATGTCCGTTTCTCCTCTCCAACTCATATTTTTAGGCTTGCAGTACCTCAGATGATAGCACTTGGATGATTCCCAAGTTTTAATATAAAATGGTGCAGGATAGATTCCAATTTATAGTTAATTATCCATGAAAAGTGTCATAAATATTGGGGAAGGACGACTTGAAATATTATGAGGTTGACTTGTGAATCTGGAGTTTTAACATAAATTCAAATTGCTAATAAGTTCCTTGAAATTGAAGTTTACATAGTTACTTTCCCAAATAAATGTCACATGAAATAATAATGAGAGTGCCAAACACATTCATAATAATGTTTCTTTTATTCATTTTTAATGATATTTTGGGGAAATATGGTTTCTCCCTCGGGTAATTAGATTTCTCTTGGGGAAATTCATCCCAAAGCTACCCCATATTTTAACACATCTTCTATTTATTCCATATTTTCTTCTATGATTCAGTACATTGTTTTGCAACATCTATGATTTAGGTAGGTTTTAGGGACCAATTCTTAGTTTCTCACATTATATCATTTGTCATGAGAATATTTTTTTTTTTTTTGTTTTGTTGAATATTTGAATAGCTATTTGATAGTGCTTGAACTCTATTATGTTCTTTGCATGAAATGAAACCTTGTAGCTCAAATGTATATCGATTGTACAAATATCAATCAATTGTGATACTATGGTAATTTTGGCTTTTTAAAAGAGGAATTGTTCTGTATAAGAAACTTTTAGGTTCCAAATTATATATTCATCCACTTGGTCTAACCTTGCTTCTTTAAAATGTGTGAAACCACCATCCTTATGTCGATTGTAGATTCTAGGAATATCCTAGAATCTTATTCTCATGAGAGAGGTCAATTCTTTGACCTCTCTCATGATTATCAGATTCCAAGATATTTTGACCCCTCTCCTAACCATCAGATTCTGGAATATTCATGCAATTTGCAGTCGACATAAGTTCAGTTGAGAAACTAGAATATATGGAATGGGCTAAGACGGATGGTCACATTGCCCTCTGTTTCAGAGTTTTCAGGAACTTTTATTGTTTTTTATGTTGACTTTGAGGGTGGCCCATCCCATTTTCCAAATTAATATAATTCCCATTGTAAGATGTAACATTTTAATTCTGTCTAGACCTTGAACCTTTTCTACATCAGTAAAGTGCATCTTCTTTATCACACGTTTTAATTTCCCATCAAACCATGTATATCGTTGTAATCTTTCCTGATCTACAAGTGGAAATAAATATCATACATTATGAATGTAAAATATATCATTGTTATAATAACTATTGTACATACTATACTTTATGTTATCATATTTCAACACGGTGTGTTCACACACACACACACATGTAGTTAAATGTAATGAACTAATTAATCATTTATGAGTGCTTTGCAGAAAGTAGAGAAAAGAGTGCAACCTTTGGTAGATTTGCAAGAACTTTCTTCTAGGGAGAGTGTGGAATTATTTATTCTTGTCTACTCAAACATTATCCAAAACCACCCTGATTTTCTGGTATGTATATTCAGTTACATTTTCTGCTTCGATGGTAGAGGATATAAACAATCTTTTGGGCCTTGGCCTTTAAAGTTTTTTATTTTATGTTAGAAGGATTTCCAAGATGAATTGTTCGTATTAAATAAGAGGACTATTGCACTTTTAAATAGGAGAGAAAATTGTATTTGTTCCATTTGGATATTTATAAACTTGAAAAAATTCGTGATTCAAGGATCTATATAAATAAGTTTATGAATTAGAGAAAAAATTTAGTCCAATTCGCTTCTTGAAATTTATCGGAGGGAGGAGTGTTTACACTTGCCTATTTGTTTTTCCCAAGTGCAGCCTGAATTTGTAGAGAAGGTCAGTGCCTTACGAGAAGGAATACCAAGGAAGGGTGGCCATGAGGTATCCTCTAACTTCCAAGTTATTTCTTATTTATGCTTCTTTTTCATACCTTGTGTCCTCCAGGTTATTGCTTATTTATTATTCATGCTCATGTCGATTCCTTTTTGAGTATTTATTTTAGTGAAAAGGACAACTGTTTCTTTCTCTTTCCTTGCAGATACTACATGAATGTAAGGACATATATAACACTTCTCTGGATTTCTATTTTCCCAACTGACTTGTCTTCCTAAGGTAGCTCTATGGAAGAAATTTTAATTCATTCAATATTTATAGCAGATTCTATGACATCAAAGTAATTTACCACTTGGAGATGACTTTGTTGCACAATGTGTTGTTTGTAATTAATTTCCACAAAAGAAGTGGAAAAGAAGGAAAATAGCATTTGTTGTTGATTCATAATCTAAATGGCAGATAATAATAGAATAAATTCATTTAGATGGGAAAGTTGTTCCTAGGGATTTTGTAGGCACTCTTTCTCTAACTAATTTCCAGCCCTACTTGATACACGGACAATTCCAAGTATATTTTTAATTTTATATTTAGCTCTTAAAATTCTCTTACTCAACCATTTTTTTCTCGAATGGAAACATTGTGACAATTTCTACTTTTATGTGAGCCATAAAAGAGTGCACGAGGACTTGGAAATGTGTCAATACTCACTCTGTGACTTTTATTATGATATTACACATCTTTACCTTTTACATCACTTTTAACCTCGGTTCTTTTTATGGTGAGGTAATGATGGAGGACACAAACATTGAATATAAACCCATAGCATGATCAATTTGAAATAACATACAATAGGGTAGGTAACAGTGAAATTTGAAGTCTTGATAGTCCTTCATAGGGCATATTGCATGTCATAGAGTAGTAGCAGAAAAATGACCTTTAAAATAAATTTAGATTTGTATAGAAACACATTTCCATGGAAGTGTTACTCTTCTATTGGTTTGTGATAGGGAAGGGCGGGTTATTTTTTTTTTCTTGCTTGATCAAGTATATCATAGAGCATTTACCTATACATCCAAGCCTTCACATTTTCATTTGACACAAGTAACATTTTGGCCAATCTGCAAATTTTTGAAATATCAAAATCCAACCAATTTGGATGACACACTTGAAAACATGGTTTAGAGTTAGAAAGAAGGAATAATTAATGATATCTATAGCCTTTTAAACACTAGCTAAATCAGATCGAGGGTGAATGAATGAATGGAAAGGGGATTTCAAGGTACCCAAATTTACATTATTATTATATGAGATAAACCATTTCAAGACAATACAGTTTATATTGGCATCCCAACAAAATTAGTCTTTTGGGCTACATAAGCTCTCAGTGTCGTTATTTCTTTATTTGGGTCTAATATATATATATATATATATATATATATAATATATATATATATATATATCTATATATATATATATATCCTTTTTTTATTGAAGACATATAGCATATATTAATGATGGATGTCAATATATATATATATATATATAGATAACCAATTATAAAATACAATTGGTATATGTTATACTATTAATTCTCTTTATAATAAAATAAAGAAATATAATAATAGGTAAAATTATAATATTATAATATTTGTAAATGTTTATAATCATAAAGAGTAATGTATCAGAAAGTGAAGTTATAATTGTATTGGTATTTGTAAATGTTATTATCTTTGCATTGTTGGTGTTCAAAGTTATCATTGATGTCAATATCGCATTATTGAAGGCTAAACCCTAAATTATACCCCAATTTGCAAGAATCCTTAAATTTGGGAAAACCCTAATCCAATTATTTTATGTAATGAATCCTTGAAACCCTATCCCTAATTAAGGCATGCCCTAACACTCCTATTGGAGAAACCCTAGCTTGCCTTACTCGAGCCTTTGTTTGATGCTTGGCTAAAAGAAACCCTAGTTTATAGTGATGACCTAATCAAACCCTAAGAAAGCCATGAAACCCTAAGTAAGCCCAAAGTATATTGATAAAACCCTAATCACATCTCTATCAATCCCATATTTCCTAATTTTCATTCATATTTCCCTGTTCCTATTAGAATACCATTAAAAAATCTCTTACCAATTAGTCCTAATAAATCCCTGGCTACTACTCAAAAAATTTAACATGGAGAAGGCTCTTGGATGGGGTGGTATTACTAAGATGAGAAAAAGAAAGAAAACACGTCAACAGATGGTTGATTTGATTTGAATTTTAACACACATGACTATATAACATGATTAACAAAGGATGTTACTACTGAATAAATTGTAGAGGCATTTTCCAAATATGGGATCATCAATAGGATCTTGATACCAGAAAACCACGAGTGAAGATTCATATTGACAATAAGGCTAGAAAACAAAAAGGAGATGCACTAATGACTTATTTGAAGGAGCTTGCAGTGGATTTTCCATTTCAAATTTTCGATGGAAATCCTTTACATCCTAATGGAGAGAATCTTATGTCAATTCTTGAGCAAAAGGGGGACACATTATTATTAAAAAACAACAACAACAAAATAATCAAAAGAAGAAAAGATCAAGTGAGTGGAATAATCTCCCCACATTGGCTGTTAGAATGCTACATCAATAATTTAAATTCAAAATTCGTCTCCAACACCTTCAACTCGACAACTCCATAGAAAGCAACGACTCCATCACAAATTCGTATAAATTCAGAATGAGAAACATTGTTTTGAGCACAATTCTTGGTGAATAAAATCAAAGAATTTGATGTAGCATAAGGTAATTTCACATCTCATAAACTGACAGGAGGAAGGATACATCTGAAATTTTCAGACCAGAGCAGAGAATCTATATGATTTTGTGGAAAATTATTTTTAGAAATTCTTAGAACAATTGCAAGAGTTTTCGACCTGTGGTTTATTCTTGAGGATTTGTTGAGCGACCTTCACAGACATTTTTTTTAACAAATTTGGAGAACTCTAACCATCGGTTCATACCTCTTAGAACCCACTTCATACCTATTCCTCTACCTACAAACCTAGTCTTCTAAGAGCCTATGAATATGTTGAAGTTTTGTGATGTGTTAAAGTAATTCAATTGAAAACGTACATTGGTGACTTGCTTAAGTTGAAGAAAAATATAATATTTTTGGATGTTTATAGATTTAGTTGGAGTATATATACATCATTCACAAATCTATGTGTGAGTTCAGTTGTGGAATTGTCCCTCTGTAAAGAAAATTGCTATGAATATCATTAAAAAACTTCTTGGAACATAGAAGAAAGACTTGCAGATATTTTGAATATGCTTTTGGACTAAATTTCAAACCTTATATTTTAGATCTTTATCAAATTAACAATCTTGGATTCTTTTGTTATACATTTTAAGAGCCGAAATTCTAGAGGATTGGTTAGGTCACTATTGAAGGCTTGTAGAATAATTGTTAAATACACCTTGTGAAGACATTATTTGACCTCATGATACATTGATGAAACCCTAATGAAGTAATCTAGAATAAAGTGCTTGGTATCATGAAGAGATTGGGTGAAACCTTCTACAATGACGAAGTTCTCATTGATGAACTAGTAGATTGTTGAAGGCTTGTTGGAGATACCCTGGATCTGTGTTGAAGAAAATATCAAGGCTTGCTACATAAGTGTTTAGGAAGCCTTGAATAACTACTTGTATTCATTTTGAATATATTGATAGGGTTGGTTCCCTAGAGGATAGGAATCCTCAAGAAAATCAGGTTGGAGCCTGTGCTAGTGGAGAGGGTTGGAGCCTCATAAAGACAAGGTTGGAGACTTGTGGAAGATAGGTTTGGAGCCTCATAAAGACAAAGTTGGAGCTTGGAACCATGTAGGTTGGAGCTTGGTAGATTAAATATTTTAGTTTTCATCTAGGGTTGGAGCCCTGAAACATTATGTTGAACCTCATAATTACCCTCTCTTTGACAGCTTTTCTCACCTCTCCCCATCATTTTCTCATAATATCACAGACCCCAATCAATGATAAACGCTATTTTTTGTCTTAAGGAATGCATTAAAATGTTTTCCATATTATATTTTCATGTTCTTGCTATTTGAATAGATTTTTTCAATTTAGCTACAGAACGAAAGCTATTCTGCAGCTAACAGTGGATTCCGTAGCTACTCTCATGGTCTGATAGGTTTTAGGTGTCAAATGAAGAATTGGGCCATATGGGATTTTCTAGAATAATCTCTACATGGATTCTATCCTATTCACTTGGTCCAGATCGACATAAAAGTAGGCTTAAGATCATGGTCAAAGGTGTGGTCAAAGTACGTTATCGAAAAGCAGCAGGACCCTTGATTTGATCTATCGTAGCAAATCAAGAGTCTAACAGTCCTATTGAAAGTCTAATTCAAATTAGCCACCTGTAGCAAGTTTATCTCACAAATAGTTATGTTATTTTTCTTTAAATATCAGTTGTACAACCGAGAACACATTTCAGAAATTAAGTGTTAAGTTTAAGCTTTTTGCTGATACTCTGTGTCAAGACTTCATTTTATCATAATACAAATTTTGTGTTACCAATGATTGTTCAAGTGCATCCTTAACCAGCTAACAGTTCAGCCGAATCAGTTGCATAGGGCCCCTATAGTGGAGAAGGTTTTTCATTTGTTGTTTCCAGTTCAATTTCCATTACTATGTTTTTAGCAAATCTGTTTTCTTTCATTCCAGTTTTTTATCAATAGCATAACATTAAATCAAAATTGTGCAGCCTTGCTCTTCTAAGATATTTCGTGAAGATAGATAATTATGTTTTCAAATTGAATTAATGTTGAAGTAACAAGAATACACAGTTTCCTAGTTTCCTTATTTTTTTGTCATTCATTTTCTTAGAAAAGAATTGTCAATTAACTATGTCAATGGATGTTTTCAAAAGCCATTTCAATATGATGATCCTAAACTAATTGGTTTAATATATAATTCATACAGTGATTGAATTTACTTTGCACATTGTTATTTAATTTCTAGGAATTTAGAAACTAAGGCATAATTGACTTCTCACATAACATCTCTAGAGGGTAATACTTCACGTTGAATGTTGCAGAAATCCAAATATACATTAGTTGTTTTATATGGTTTCATATTTTCCTTTCAGGTCCTCACTTAATTGCATCACTAATATTCCTAAAATTCATTCCAAATAGATTGATTTAATCATGTTTCAAGACTAAATGGTTGAATGTTTAATGAGTGCAATTATTGAGTTACCTTTTACATACTTTACTTGGTTTTCTAGATAATTAAGTATAATTGGTTACTTAACACTATCTCAAGAAGATCACACTTCATAACTGAATGTTGGAGTAACTAAATATACATTAGATGTTTTCCTTTGCATCCTTTGCTTACTGTTCTAGGACATTAGAAGTTTTAAGTACAGATAGTTTCTTAACATAATTTCAAGAAGTTCATACCTCATAATTGAATGTTGGAGTAAACAAAAGTACATTAGTTATTTTCATTTTCTGCTTTTACTTAAGACAAGAACTTCAATTTCAATCTTAGTTTTTAGAATTAAATCCATGTAATATGGCTAATGATAAGATTAGATAGATGCTTTGTTTCCCAAATTAGGTCCTAACTAGCCAACAGTTTTTGGTTTATTTTTATGAAAATTAGATTAACTTAGGAACACTTCATTTTCTTCCTTCTTAAAAATCATCATATTCATTGAAATCTTTTCATAGTTCTAGATTAAACATTCTTAGACATAACAAAACAAAAACCCTCAAAAATAATAAAAAATAAAAAATAATGAAGTAAGAGATAGGTTAACTAAGCGTATACAGTGCACCACACCTCATTAGTTTACAAACCTCATTTGATAATTAATGAAAGAAATTTAAGACATTAAATTGACTAAAAATTTTGGCGCCATTGTTGGGGAAGTGTAATTAGGTAACCTCATTTCTTACATCTAAAAAAAAATGATATGTATATAGAAAGAGACTCTCGGGGAAGATTCATAGCTAGAGGCAGGAGTTTAATCCCTACAACACCACTCACTCCACCAAGAATAAGAAGTGATGCACCTCCATTTCAAACTCATATTCCATATTTCACTAGCCATAGACTTCCTAAAGTTCTAAGGTCATAAATCCAATTAAGAGGATCCCCTACTTCATCTACTAATGCAGTCTTAGAAGAAGAAGATCCTAGGTCTCCAAAAAAAGGAGTAACCTTTTTCAACTCTACAAGAGAACACATTTTAGCTGAAGAGTTAGAAATTCCTAGTGGAGAGGAAGAAGAACCTTTCTTGAACATACCATTGGTAGAAGAACCAGAGGAAGAGCATTTAACCTTACAAGTTGACTCTTATATCAGCTTTGAAGAATCTATAATGCCAAGAAGAGGAGAAGAAGGAGAAGGAGAAGGAGAAATTCTAAATGGAGAAAATGTAATATTTGGAGGAGGGGATAGAGGTAGAGGTAGAGGAGGAGATAGAGGAAGAGGTAGAAGAAATGTAGAAGGAGGCAGAATAAATAGGGTAATTGAGAGTTCTTTTGGATTCCCTATATTTGATGAAGATAAAAATACCACCATGAAAAATATCTCACCTTCGGTCCTCCCAAACTTTCATGGATTGAAAAGTGAAGACCTTGAAACCTTTTTATTTGAATTTGAAGTATTTTGCAGAACTTATGATTATTTACAAGACTCTCAAAAAATAAAATTGTTTCCTTCAACATTGAAAGGAGCAGCTCTAAAATGGTTTATGAGTCTAATTACTCGGTCTATCAGAACATGGAATGATATGAAGAGAGAATTTTCAGAAAGGTATTTGGATTATTTCATACCTATTAATCACAAGGATGAAGTGTTTAAAATGATTCAAAGAGAGGATGAAAATTTGGAGGATTTAATTGAAAGATTCAACTATAACATAAAAAGAGAAAAAATGGAGAATTTAGATCAAGACACTTTAAAATATCTTTTGTTGAAACCCATTAGAGATGAGTGGATATACATCCTTAACATGATGGGGAAGGGGGACATCTCTCAACTCCCATTACCTGACATTGGGGAATTATGTATTCATCTCTCAAGAGGAAAATAAAAAACTGGAAAAGGTCCAAGAGATCCTGCTCTTGCTAGCATAAATAGATCTGCAACTGGAACAGTGAGTAGGGCAGAAATTTGAAACATGCTTGATGAATTTAAAACAGAGATTTTAGGGTGTCTTAGGGAATAGATAGACACCCTTAATTTACAAAACAAGTAGAAAGCTGAGACTGATGTTTTAGCTATTTTCTGTCCCAAATGAAGAAAGAAGCATGTTTTAAGAGAATGTCCTCTTGATGCAAAATTCATAGAGACATGCATGATTTGTTTAGAAATTCATGAGACTAAGAGTTGTCCTTCAATTCCTGGTCTTAAGGCCATTTTTCAATAAGAAACAACTTCAAATCCAACAGAATATCTTTGCTTTATCTCTAGAATACCATGGCAGGGGCCACAAACTCAAGGCTTGATAACCAAATGTATACTCAGCCCCCACCAAACTAGAATTCTTGGAAGCAACCTTAGCCTCAATCTCAATCTCAACCTTGGGCTTAAGGAATGAAAAATCCCTATGGAAGATTCTCTCAATACTATCAATATCCTCCATCATATCCAAACTATTCTCCCCAACAAATTCCTCAACAAAATCAACAACCGCAACTCCAAAACCAAAACAAAAATCCACAACTCTCACTAGCATTCCCTCGGAGACCAAATCAGATACCTGCCCAACCATTGCCAAACCCCAACAATAGAAATCCTCATAATACATGTATGATAGAAGGAAAACAATTTCCAACCTACATGATTACTCCTATAGATCTTAATGATGTCCAAATTAGATCTGGTAGGATATTATTAAATAAAAATCCTTCTGTAGTCATTCAAGAACAAGACAATTCTGAGGAAGATTCTCTACAACCCAATAAAAGTTTTGAAGAAGGAACATCTCTTCAAAACCAAAATCCTGAAAAGAAAAACAAAAAAAAACAATAAACTCAACTCCTATCATAGAGAAACCATTAGTATCTACTTCTACACCTCCTTTTCTAGAAATATCACATGTTGATAGAGAGGTAGAAAAGCATATTATGTTGTCTAATTATGATTTTCTAGATGAATTGAAAAATGTTTGTATCAAAATCCCTTTATTACAAGCCATCAAGGAAATTCCAATTTTAGCTAAAACAATAAAGGAGTTGAGTATGAAGAAACCGGGAAGAAATAAAAAGAACTCATCTTGTAGGAAAAATAGCAGATATAATGATGTGAAAATTTTCCATTCAAAAATACTTAGATCCAGGAAGTCCAGTTGTAAAAACACATATCAATGAAGTTCAAATTCCAAATACATTGATTGATTTAGGAGCAACAATAAACATTATGAGCAAACAAACCATGGAACAACTCAAGCTTCATAATCTTCTTTATACACCTACATTACTGTAAATAGCAGATAGATCTGTAATCAAGCCAGATGGCGTGTTAGAATATATTTCAGTGTCCTTAGATTCTTGGGAGTACCTTATTAATTTTATTATCTTAACCCCTAAAAACAATCTAGGAGGACATTCACTTATATTAGGAAGACCTTGGTTAGCTACAGTTAATGCTTTCATTAGTTGTAGATCCTGGTGACGTTTATATTTCTGATGGTAACTCAACTAAGAAATTGACTCTATATCCTCCAGAAAGAACAATCACAGAGATAGATGGAAAAGAATGGATTTATGATTAAAATGATATACAACCTCTCTTTATTATTTCAATCATTAGTGAATATAGTAAAATCTTAAATACAATAGAAAATTTTGAATCATCTCCAAAAAATGAACATGATCAATTTCAAGAAAAATCCAATATAGAATATTTATCATCTAGGCAGATGTCTCTTTATTCTATGGAATAATTTGGTATCTCTATAGTTGAAATCTTTCCAGGGAAAACCTTGAACATAAACAACTTGGAAAAATTACACCAGGAAAAGCTAATCAAAACATTACAACAACATTCTTCTACATATGCATGGGAATACACTGGCATGAAAGAAATTAGTCCTAAGACTTGTATACATAACATTTACATTAAGGAAAATTGTAAACCTATCAGACAACCTCAAAGAAGGATGAACCCAAATCTTAGGGAAAGTGTGAAAGAGGAGTTGCAAAAGTTGCTAAATGTAAACTTCATTTACCCAATTTCAGACAGTGAGTGGGTTTCCCCTCTAGTGATTGTGCCTAAAAATAATGATAAATGGAGGGTATGCATTGGTTATCGAGAATTGAATAAAGCTACCCTAAAATATCATTTTCCTTTACTCTTTATAGATTAAGTGTTGGATACATTAGCAGGTAAGAAGTATTTCTCATTCTTGGATGGTTTTAGTGGTTACAATCAAATTTAGGTAGCACTTGAAGATCAAGATAAAACCACATTCACCTGTCCATGGAGGACTTATTCCTACCAAGTACTTCCTTTTGGATTGTGCAATGCACCTACAACATTCCAAAGGGTAATACTAGGAATTTTTTCTAATCTAATACATGATTGTGTAGAGGTGTATATGGATGACTTTACAGTTTATGGTAATACATTTGAAGAAGCTTTAGAAATTTTGGAAAAGGTTCTTAAAATATGTAAGGAAGAAAACCTTTCACTAAGTGACGAAAATTTTTTCATGATGTTTACAGAAGGGATTATTTTAGGACATCACATTTCAGGAGATGGAATTAAAGTTGATCATTCTGATGTTGAAGTCATCTCCAAACTATCAATTCCAAGTTGTCAAAAGGATGTTAGAAGTTTTCTAGGAGAAAATTTCACCAAAATAGCATCCCCACTCTTCAAAATACTTACCAAAGATTGTGAATTTAGTTGGAATCCTAATTGCCAGTTATCATTTGAGACTTTAAAAGCCAAAATTTCTGAAGCACCCATCTTAAGATGTCCAAACTGGAAACTACCTTTTCACATTTCAACAGATGCTTTAGATACAACTCTAGGAGTTGTAATAGGACAAAAATATTTGATCCCCTATGCCATCTATTACACAACAAGAATTTGACTCCCACAGAGTTAAATTACACTATAACTGAAAAGGAATTCTTAGCTGTTGTTCATGCTATCAACAATTTAGACATTATATAACAGGCTATGAAACTGTTTTTCATATAGATCACTCTACAATTAGATACTTAATGAATAAATCTATTACTAATGGAAGAGTTACAAGATGGTTATTATTCCTGCAAGAATTCAACATTACTGTTCTAGACCGACCTGGAAAAAAAACACAGTTGTTGATTTCTTGTCTAGAATTCAAAATATCAAAGATGATGCTCCAATTGAAGATAATTTTCCTGATGAATATCTTTTTTCAATAACTACTCAGACTCCTTGGTTTACAGATATTTCCAATTACTTAGTTACAGGAAAATTACCTTCACATTTTCTTTCTAGAGAGAAAATAAAAATCATTCAATTAAGTGCAAGATACTGATGGATTACTAATGAATTGTATAAGACAGGTCGAGATCTCATTATCAGAAGATTTGTTCGAGAAGATGAAATGCCTAAAATTATTAAAGCATGTCATGATGAACCTTATGGTGGACACTTTGCTAACAAGAAGACAGCCTATAAAATCCTTCATTTAGGATATTATTGGCCATCCATCTTTAGAGATGCCAAAGAATATGTCAAAAGGTGTGACCGCTGCCAAAGAGTAGGGAAACCTGCTCCATCAAATGAAATTCCATTACAACCTCAGGTATTCATAGAACCTTTTGAAAAATGGGCCTTGGATTTTTTTAGACCTATTAATCCTCCATCTAAACAAAAGAAGTATATTTTGGTATGCACTGATTATGTCACTAAATGGGTAGAGGCTAAAGCATTACCGTTTTCTAATCAAGGATCTGTAGTTAATTTTCTTTTTGAGGATATCTTCACTCATTTTGGTGTTCCAAGAGAAATTGTAACAAATCAGGGAACTCATTTTACATCAAAGGTGGTGAAAATTCTCGTGGAAGATTACAATATCAAGCACAAAAAGTCTACTCCTTATCATCCACAGGTAAATGGTAAATTTGAATCTACCAAAAAAGTGATTGAAGGAATTCTCACTAAGACTGTACATATACATAGAAGATATTGGGCAGAAAGGCTTCCTAAAGTCTTATGGGCCTACAGAACTACATGGAGAAATACAACAGGACATACTCCCTATGAACTTGTTTATGGGAAGCAAGTCTTATTCCCTATAGAGTTTTAGATTCGATCCTTCAAGATGGCAGTCCAATTGGGACTTGATTTATCAGAAGCACAAAAACATAGATTGGAGAAACTCAATGAGCTTGATGAAATCAGACAAGATGCAGTTCAAAGAAACAGTATAGTCCAACAGCAAAGGGCTAAATGGCATGATAAGTAAATCAAGGAGAAGAAGTTTCAAGTAGGGGATTGGGCACTTTTGTTCGATTCAAAATTTAAATATTTTAAAGGAAATTTTCAGACTCATTGGCTTGGGCCCTATCAGATTGAAAAATTATTTGATAACGGAGCAGTGAAGATAAGGACAATAGATGAAGAAAAGTTACATCTTCTTGTGAATGGTCATCAGTTGAAAGTATATCATAAACCACTTTCAAAAGAAGAGTTTGACAAGATTTTCCAAGATAATATTGATATGAGTTAGTGAAGAATAATTCTTCTTCTTCACTAACTTAGCTTTCATTTTTCCTACATACATAAAATAATAATAATAAATAAATAAACATAAAAAAATAAAGTGTATAAGTATGAAAACCAATCAATGATTGGCATACTTATACAGAAAATACAGGGTGAAAATCAGAGATTTCTGACATCCTATATTTTCCATTTTCTTTTCTGTAATAAGTAGTGACTCAAAACTACATTCATATTTGTAGTTCATAATCTGTAAATCCATTTCATTTTACAGTTTCATTCCATTTCACTCTACTTTCATTCCATTTTCACACTCATTCCATTCCATCAGTCATATTCTACTTTCATTCCATTTCATATTCATGTTCCATAGCCATACTTCATTATTTTTACAGAGTACATTCTACAGTTGATATATTATGCAACTAAGCACATTTTGCAGCTAATACATTCTGCAGCTGAGCACATTCCGCAGCCGATTCCATTCTGCAACTGATCATGTTCTGTAGTTGATTCCAATCTGCAATTAATTCGATTCTGCAGCCACATCTTATTCAACAGTCCTGACACAATTGAAAAGCCTACAAACAAATGATGATTACAAGGAATTGAAGGATTATGTTTTGAATACCAACATGTTAAAAGAGTACCTAAGGATCAACACCAAAGAAAACAAAAAACGAAAGGGTTAAGTTCTAAGAGGTAAAGTGAAAAAATTTACTTTAAATAGAAATATTAAAACATAAAGTATGTATAATATGGATGTCATATGTTTCCTTGAAAAATCATCATTTGATTTTATTGAAATCTCCATCATACCACATATTAGCCATATCCTCTTCATTATGCCACCTAAAGGTCCTTAATTAACTCCCTCGTTAATGATTAAATGGTTATGACCTGTGAAGTGACATACCCGTATACATTTATTCAAAACCCCTACCACCTACTTATCCCTACAAACCCTCAATACCTTTCATCATATCTACAGCCAATTCATTTCATAAAATAGAAGGGTAATTCTGAAGGTTGATAATTCTGCAAAGTAGAAGGCATGGGGCTAATTGTTAGATCAGAACCGGTGGGAGAAAAGTACATAGAAGGATACCCAGAGATTAAAGAATTGTTGCAAAAATCTAGATTGCTTAAATTCATCAAGAAACTTGATGGTTTTCATAAGGAAATTACAAAATCCTTTGCTTGATCGTTTGATTGCACCGAAGTAGATATTGGAGATATCACGTTTGCAGTGACTAAGTCATTCATGGCCGAGGCTACAAAACTTCCAAGGCATGGTGAAATATGGTTCAAAAATAAGGAGTTCCACAGTGAATCATGGAAAGTAATACTCAAAAACCTAGGTATGGATGTCTCTATTTTTAGAAAAGGTATCCCTAGTTCAACTCTTAAAAGTAAATGTAGGAATATTCTCTTGGTTTTACATAAATTTATAACTTGTGAAGGAAGGTTTGGTTGCATGTATGTCTACCATATCCATTTACTAATGAATTTCTTAGAAAATGGTGAAATCAATCTTCCTTTCTTTTTGCTAAATAGTTTAAGAAGGATGGCCTTAAATGTGAAAAAGAGAATACAATTCATAGATACCACCATGCATCATCATGGGTTGGTAAAGATACTGATTGAGTTTCATTTAAGAAGCATAGGAGATACCTGGGAGGATTTCCTTATTAGAAACCATTTTCAAGAAGCACCAGAGTCACCTAAAGAAGATAATGCCATAATAATCTGAAGAAAGAAGACTGATATAAATGTTGAAAATAGACCTGAATCTTCATTACAGAAGAATGATGAAAAGCTAATTTTTGAATAATTGACAGAAATCAGAAAGCAAGTCAAGACAAGAGGTAAGATAAGAAAGAGGAGTAAGGATACAACTGAGGAGAACGAAATTCCTCCAAAACTGAGAAGGAGCTCTAGACTCCGAGGTTCTATGAAGAAAACATTATCAAAAGGGACGGAGCTTATAAATTTAGATGAGGAAACCCCAATACCATCTCCTGTTAACATTTCTTCTGCACACAGTCCTCAAAATTCTCCTATTCATCATTTTTAAGGTAGCCCCAATAGAAGATCTCTAGAAATAGACCCAGTTCAACAATACATATATGATTTATGTAGAATCAATGGAGAAGAAAAATGCATCAATGAACCCAAAACCTTCTGTCAATCCACAAGAACCTCTAGTTGATGCTCTTAAACAAGATATTTATGAACTAGAGATATTAAACAGACATATCAAATAGGAGAATGAGACTTTGAAGTAGTATAACAAGTTGGACAAGGTAATTCATGACAATACCATTCTGCATCTAGGACTGTGGTATAAGAAAAACATGAAATTGAAAAGGAAGAATAAGTTTCTACACAGAGCAGTCATTAACCTCAAGTATAAGCTTCTTATGAGAAGGCCCAGGATTACAGTCACTTCAAAGAAGAACAAAAGAAGGAGACTGGATGTGCTAGCAGAAGTGTCTGAGCAAATGCAATAAAGAAGAATAACTCACATTTTTGTCAATTTGCATGAGGACATGCAGTGATTTTGCAGTGGGGGTATGTTGAACCTCAGAATTACCCTCTCATTGACAACTTTTCTCACCTCTTTCCATCACTTTCTCATAATATCACAAACCCCAATCAATGATAAATGCAAGGTTTTGTCTTAAGGAATGCATTAAAATGATTTCCATAGTATATTTTCATGTTCTTACTATTTGAATAGATTTTTACAATTTAGCTACAAAATTTAGTCTATTCTGCAGCGAACCATGGATTCCATAGCTACTCTCATGGTCTTATAGGTTCCAGGTGTCAAATGAATAATTGGGCCACATGGGTGTTTCTAGAATCATCTCTACATGAATTCTATCCTATTCACTTGGTCCAAGTCGACAGAAAAGCAGGCCTAAGATCATGGTCAAAGGTGTTGTTAAAGTATGCTATCCAAAAGTAGCAGGACTCTTGATTTTCTCTATTGTAGCAAATCAAGAGTCTAACAATCCTATTGCAAGTCTAATTCGAATTAGCCACCTATAGCAATTTTATCTCACAAATAGATATGTTATTTTCCTTTAAATATCAGTTGTAAAGAACTGAGAACACAGTTCAAAAATCAAGTGTTAATTTTAAGATTTTTTCTGATACTATGTGTGAAGACTTAATTTTATCATAATACAAAGTTCGTGTTTCCAATGATTGTTGAAGTGCATTCTTAACCAGCTATCATTTCAGCTAAATCAATTGTAGAGAGCCCCTGCACTGGAGGAGGTTTTTCATTTGTTATTTCTAGTTCAATTTCCATTACTCTGTTTTTAGCAAATCTGCTTTCTTTCGTTCTAGTTTTTTATCAATAGAATAACTTTAAATCACAATTGTGTAGCCTTGTTCTTCTAATATATTTCGTGAATATAGATAATTCTGTTTTCAAACCGAATTAAGATTGAAGTAACAAGAATACATAGTTGCCTAGTTTCCTTACTGTTTTGTCATTCATTTTCTTAGAACAGAATTGTCAATTAACTATGGCAATGGATGTTTTCAAAAGCCATTTCAAGATGATGATCCTAAAATAAATGGTTTAATGCCTAATTCATACAGTGATTGAATTTACTTTGCATATTGTTATTTTCTTTCTAGGAATTTAGAAACTAAGGCATAATTGACTTCTCACATAGCATCTCAAGAGGGTAATACTTCACATTGAATGTTGCAAAAAGTCAAATATACATTAGTTTTTTTATATGCTTTCACATCCTCACTTAATTGCATCACTAATATTCCTAAAATTCATTCCAAAGAGATTTATTTAATCATGTTTCAAGACTGAATGGTTGAATGTTTAATGAGTGAAATTATTGAGTTACCTTTTGCATACTTTACTTGGTTTTCTAGATAATTAGGTATAATTGGTTACTTAACACTCTCTCAAGAAGATCACACTTCGTAATTGAATGTTGGAGTAACTAAATATACATTAGATGTTTTCCTTTGCATCCTTTGCTTACTGTTCTAGGACATTATAAGTTTAAGTACAGATAGTTACTTAACATAATCTCAAGAAGGTCACACCTCATAATTGAATGTTGCAGTAAACAGAAGTACATTAGTTGTTTTCATTTTCTGCTTTTACTTAAGACAAGCACTTTAATTTCAATATTAGTTTTTACAATTAAATCTATAGAATAGGACTAATGATAAGATAAGATAGATGCTCTATTTTCCAAATTAGGTCCTAACTAACCAACAATTTTTTGTTTATTTTTATGAAAATTATATTAACTTAGGAACACTTCCTTTTCATCCTTCTTAAAAATCATTAGATTCATTTAAATCGTTTCATAGTTTTATATTAAACATTCTAAGACATCAAAGAACAAAATCCCCCCAAAACAACATAAAATACAAAACAACGAAGTAAGAGATAGGTTAACTAAGCACATATAGTGCACCACACTTCATCAGTTTACAAACCTCGGTTGATAATTAATGCAAGAAATTTAAGACATTAAATTGACTAAACACATTATTCTACTTGATTTGTTGTATTGTAAAGAGGATTGGAGTCCTCATCGATTTGATTAATAAAGCAATTTATTATTCATTTTTTGTTTCTGTTTATAAGCAATCTTAACTAATAAAGTAACATTTGTAAAATAAATATTGATTCAACCCCCCTCTCAATATTTCCAACAATTTATATCAAAGCCATTACCTTCACTCACAAACTAATAGCTGGAAGGAATATCCTTCGAACAAAAATGGAAAGATCAAGGAAGAAAGGCTCAAAACCATTTGAATATTTCTCTTCCTCACTCAATAATGCAGATCAAAACAAGTTTGAAAAATCTCCTATGTTGAATAGAACAAATTTTGAAGTATGGAAGGGTAGACTGAAATTAATTTTTATGTCTCAAGGTTTTAAAGTTTGGGAATCAGTGATTACCAGAAGTATGATGAAATAAGGGTATGAGGACCATAATATGATAATAATAAAGGAAATCTTGAGTGGCCTACTAGATCCTATAAATTTCAAATGAATAAATGATCATCAACAAAAGAGATTTGGGGGGATATTCAATATCTTCATTCAAAAGGAATTTTTCCCATAAACTAAAATAAGGAAAGCCAGGATCACATGAATGATTTGGAACCAGAGAAGGTGGTCGAAAGAAAAGTTGAAGACACCACGATTAAGGAAGACCTAGAAGATAAAGAAAAACTCAAAGAATATCCCATGACAAAACTTGTAGCCTCCCTAGAAGAGATAAAATCATAGAGCATGGTTGGAAAGAGTGGTTATTTAGATTAGATTTTGTAGGAGAAAGAAGGGAATTATTGTTGAGGAAAGAGTGGTTATCCGAATGCCCGTGCCGCTCAACACTACAGTATTTTTGAGGATTTGGCACAGGCGCCTTCTGCTATGTCTACACTATAAGTTCTTCAAAGTTGTCCTTCGCAACTGAAGACTTTATTATCTGCAATCGGTGGCATTGATCCCGCCGATTCGAGTCTTCTTACCTTCGATTTAGAGAATTTCACCCCCTGACTTCCACATCAGATCGCTCTTGTTATTCAAGTCAGGATTAACGGTCTTAACATCCATAGGGCCATTTTGGATGAAGGTGCCTCTACCTGCGTCATGTCATCCGCTTGCTGGAAGGCCATTGGCTCTCGAGCCCTTTCGTCATCTCCCAATGCCCTAGAGGCATTTGATGGTCGGGAATGCAAACCCCTGGGTGTTCTCGAGAGTTTGGCGATCACTTTACAGGGGAAGACTGTTAATGTAGAAGTAGAAGTGGTTGACGCCAAACTCAACTACAATATACTTCTCGGTCGCAGCTGGACTCATGCCATGCTATGCGTGCCATCCACCGTTTTTCGACTTCTTAAGTTCCCTCACGAGGGAAAAATCGTTACGGTGGATCAATTGTCATTCTTCACCTCCACCTCCAAGAACAACGTTCCATATGTGGATCAGATCCCAAATCCCCCTGATAGTGTAGGGCCCGGTCTCTTCAAAGACCCCATCTTCATGGGTATTTTTCCCACACCGCCACCACACACCGCTCAAGTTAACATGATTTCCAGGTCTGATGACCCCTGGCTCATCCCTACACCTAAGCAGGTGTTTGAGTTTGGAGAATCAATGCCCTTGACTCCAGTAGAGATTAGCTACTGTGAAATTGTTGCCGCATCTGATCCTCCACCTCCTCAGCATGCTCCTTTGAGCATGGCTCTAGATGTCTACTCTCAATCCCCCTGGCTTGGTCAGGCCGATTCACCTGATCCTCTCAAAGAGACTTTTCCTTCTGATGAAGCCATTATTTAAACAATGTCTCTTGAGGAGCTACCTTGGAGCGATGGACATCATCGTTCCTCTTTCATGCCTAGCCTGGGGGCAATGTAGGATTGTCTAGAGCGTTATGCATCTCAGGTTCCTACTCCTCCTCTCCAAACGCCCATCTTGACGCATGAGGTTCTTTCAGAGGGAAACCTGAGTAATATCACTCAAACCATCCCGATCAACATCTCCGTTAAACCGGGGATCGTTGAGAATATACACGTGGGAGTGACTTGTTCTCCTGATGAGATACAGGTCTATACTGATCTTTTCAAAGAATTCAGAGATGTGTTCGCCTGGTCTTACGAGGAAATGCATGGGATTGATCCTAGTATCGTAGTGCATGAGATTCCAACCTACCCTGGTGCGGAACCCGTGCGCCAATGCCTACGCCCAATGCATCCTCGTAAAGCCACTGCAATTAAGGCAAAAGTTGAAAAAATTCTGAACGCGGGCTTTATTTATCCCATCCCCCTCACAGAATGGGTTTCCAACATGGTCCCTGTCGATAAAAAACAAGGTACTATTACGGTCTGTGTTGATTACCACGACATTAATCGCGCCTGTCCGAAAGATAACTATCCCACTCCGTTCATAGACCAGATCATCAACGAATGTGCCAGAAGTGAGATTTATTCCTTGATGGACGGCTTTTCCAGGTACAATCAGATAAACATTCTACCTGCTGATCAACACAAGACTACATTCATCTGTCCGTGGGGTACTTTCGCCTATAAAAAGCTCCTGTTCGGCTTGAAGAACGCTGGAGCCACTTTCCAGCGTGCAATGTCTTACGCTTTCCATGACATTCGCCATATCATTCAGCCTTATCTGGACAACTTTCCAGCTCACTCAGCTAGGCGAGAGGACCACCCTGAACACCTCTACCAGATTTTCCTTCGTTGTAGGCGCTACAATATTAGGCTTAATCCTCATAAATGCGTCTTTTGCATGGATTCTAGCTGTCTTTTGGGATTCATAGTCTCCAAAGATGGAATTCGCCTTGACCCTTTAAAATTCGAGGCTATCATCAATCTCCCATCACCCTCCTCATTATATCAGTTACAGAGTCTACAGGGAAAAGCAAACTTCCTTCGACACTTTATCCCGAACTACGCAGAGGTGGCTCAAGGATTCACGCGCATATTAAAGCAGGAAGTTCCCTTCCATTTGGACGAAATTGCTCAAAAATCCTTTGAGAAGCTGAAGATGTTACTTGTTAATGCTCCTTTGCTTCGTCCTCCAGACTACCACCGTGATTTCATTTTTTATCTCGCTGCCGCGTTTAGCACCATAGTTATGGTTTTGGTGCAGGATGATGATGATGGTAATGAACATGTTGTTTATTATCTATCACGAAACCTTCTTGATACAGAAACGCATTATTCTCACATCGAGAAGTTGGCGTTAGCTGCAGTACACGCCGTGCAGCGCTTTCGCCACTACATCCTATTGCGTACGATAACAGTGGTTTCGGATTGCAACCCTATGACATATATTCTTTCTCGACAATTACTGGGGGGGGAATACTCCAAATGGATCGTTATCCTGCAGGAGTTTGAATTAGATTTCACTACTGCTAAGTCAACCAAATCACTTGTTTTTGCAGATCTTATATGCTCACTCCCGACAGACTCCACTCCTTCACACTCCGAGGATCATATCCCGGACGAAACTCTTTTCCTCATCAGTACTCACAACCCTTGGTATGGCGACATAATTGTGTATCTTCAGACCTCCAAATTTCGGTCTGAGCTGACTAAAGATGCCCTATGTCGAATTCAGCATCAGTCTCAACCCTACCGCATCGTAGGAGATACTTTATGCCGCGTTGGAATAGATTCGGTGCTCCGTCGGTGCCTAACCTTGGAAGACGCTGAAAGAGTCTTAAATGACTGCCACAGTGGCGCCTGTGGTGGACATATGTCCAGATATGCCACTGCCCAGAAAATTCTGTGAGCAGGTTACTTCTGGCCGTCCATATTCAAAGAATGTATCGTTGTAGTCCATAAATGTCACGCATGCCAGGTGTTTCAGCGCAAGTTGCACGCGCCACCTCTCCCTTTGCATCCTGTTATTACCGTCAGCCCTTTTGCGAAATGGGGCGTGGACTTTATGACGTGTAACCCTCGTTCGGCCGGGGGGCATGCGTATATAATCGTCACTGTTGACTACTTTACCAAGTGGGCCGAAGCGATGCCTACACTAGCTGCTGACGGTAAGACAGCTGCCCAATTCATCTTCAACCACATCATTGCACGTTTCGGGGTCCCTCAAGCCATCGTCACTGACCATGATACTCATTTCCGAGATTATATGATGGCCAAGCTGACTTCAAGATTGGGCTTACGCCACGATAGCTCAACGCCATATTACCCTCAAGCAAATGGCCAGGTTGAAGCAGTGAACAAGGTTTTGGTCACTATGCTTCAATGAACAGTTGGTATTCACAAATCCAATTGGCACCTCCAATTGTTCTCAGCTCTATGGGCATATCGGACGTCTGCAAAGAGTGCAACTGGATTCACACCATTTCAGTTGGTGTATGGTCTGGAAGCAACTCTTACAGTTGAATGCGAGATTCCTTCTTTGAAATTAGCTGTGGAAATTCTACCCGATACTTCTACTGAGGAAGAGCATCTTTTGTATCTGGAACGGTTAGATGAAACCTGCCGTTTAGCTGCTTTAGTCATTGAAGCACAAAAGAAGTGGGTCAAAGCTCACTTTGATCAATCAGTTTCTCCACGTTCCTTTATCGAAGGGGACCTCGTCCTCCTATATGATCAAGCGCATGACAAGCTTGGGGCCGGTAAGTTCCAACCTATGTGGCATGGGCCCTACATAGTAAAATGCGTTTTGAAGAATGGGGCTTATGAGCTTATAGATTATGAAGGAGTTCCACTGGCGCAGCCCAAAAATGGGCTGTACCTCAAAAAATACTACGCCTGAAGTGATTTTTGGTGTAATGTGTGTACATAGGTGTGTTCTTTTCATTTGTGTGCATGTGTGGTGTGGTTTGTGATGTAAACATCTTTCTGCTGATCAGGTCTTCCTGATTGTGAAGATGTCCATCAATCCATTTGTTGGTTTCACGGATGGTGCCTCCTGCAGTACCAGGAATCTGTCTTCGGCGACCTGGGTAATCTACGATACTGCTGGTGAGTTGGTCAACCTGCAAGGTGTGTGTCTGGGACGTAATACAAATAACATCGCGGAATATAGTGCTGTGTTAGAATTATTAACCGAGGCTGTAAACCTCGGTATCCGTGAATTTCTTGTGTATCCAGAATCGCAACTTGTAGTATCACAACTGAACAGACACTATTCAGTAAGAAACCCATCCATTTTACGTCTGTATCTGTGTATTTGTTTACTGGAAAGAAATTTTGACTATATTACATATCATCATATACCCAGGCATATGAATACGTTACTTGATGCAGTAGCTAATTTGGTTCTAGATAGGCATTTGCGCAATTTGTAAATCATCAACACATGTAAAAGGAAAATCCATCCAGGAATAGATATGTTTATATATAGATATCGAATGTTTGCATAGTGTGCATCACATTAAATCAAAATATACATGTTCATCTTAATACATCTGGAGACGACATGTCTCTTAAAAAATATGCATGATAAAAGCCCTAGGAGTCTAATCCAAATGGTGCTCATGATAACAAGTGACTGCATGCACTAAGCGTCTCAGAAGTTGGTGGAGGTGACTAGGCACTCCCACAGTATGTCAAGGTACGCCATCAGTACATCTGCCAGCCAGGCATAGTCTGGGATCCCTCGGGCGATTCCCTCGAGATTCTAGATCAACTCCCCCCCCCCTCTGCACCCTCTGCCTGAGGATCAGGTGCGGGAAGAGTCCTCTGCACAATAGGAGACATACCGGCTGGTCTCTCTGGGCCCACATCTGCATACATATAAAATGTGTCAGGACGAACATGTATTACGAAAAAAAAAATCATAAAACATAAAAATCAAAAAGAGAAGAGATCATACCCAACTCCTCGTCCCAATCATCTCCCTTCGGCAGTGGGAGATCTGGGTCTCCAGTGAAATCGGTTCCTACATATGGCTAGTCTTCCACTACAATCAACTGACCCCGCAACCACCCAAAAAACTCTGGCCTCCAAGACATTTGTTGGCCTCCTCCAGCTCTGGGCATCAGTGCCGCCCAACGAGCCATTCTTGGCTCTCGTGGAATCGACTCAGCTACTATGGCCCCTTGGCCCTAGAAGATTGGTAATCGTTCCAGAATGAATGATACCAGGATAGAACCGTAGCCAAACTGTTTCAGTTTGGCCTGCTTACACTTCGTGAGCTGTCTCTTGATATTTATTGTCACTGCTATGGCCCAGTCGAATAGTAGGGGACTCATGCACTCTGAGGCCAGTAAGAGTTGGGCCTTTGTTGCCTCGTGCGGTGCCTGCGATCCCGTGGCACGCGTGATGGTATGAAGCAATACCCTGAGTGCTAGATCAGGAATAGTATGGATGTCTACCTTTCCACTTCCTGATCCCAGTCGTGCCCCGCGGCATACTCGTGCCATCATTTTCTCCATCTTCTCACCAGACGGTCTGATCCCTGTCAATATGGGTACCAGACCTCTGCGCGATAGTCCGGTTATGAAGTATACGTCAGAAACCTCCAGTTCTAGTACTTGGTCCCGCAACTTGAACACTTGTTCATGTTCGTCCCATATGCTGATCAGGTACTGTAAGAGCTCAGGCTGAGCTCGTAAGCAAGGTGTCAGGAAGAACTTCTTAAGCCCACAGTTCTTGAGGGCATTCATGCAAATTTCATTCTCCATGGCCTGTTCATCCTCTTCCCTGTGCTCCCTCTCTTTCCACTCAATGACCATTTTGATCGGTTGCCTGCATTCACATGGTCAAAAAACTTCAATTAGATCTCTGCTATCCTTAAAAATTCATGCAATTCATTCATTGTGTGGGAATTTTAAACAGAAAATTGGATTGCGCCGCTGGCGCGACTGTTTTCCTAAAAGTCGAGCCAGTTGGCGTGGGCCCTTTGGAAATAAAATGCCATTGGCGCGGGTCCGTGCCAGATATCCGCGCCAATGGGCGGAGCCCTAAAAATTCAAAAAATTCCTCACAGAAGTCTAATATGCAATTAAAATTTATGAAAAATGGATTGAAATGGAGTACAAAGAAGCGCCTCTTATCTAGAACATATGGGAATCTGAATGGTAGCCCGGATCGGTCGCAATCGCCGTCAGAAGTTCGCACACAAAATGGACCACTGCTGCTCTTCAGTGAGGTAAATAGTGAAAGGCAATTTTATTTTTACCATTTGACATATTTATAACTTTTTGAACTCAAAATAGGTTTTGAAAGTTATTTTTTCTGAATATTTTAATAAATTTTGTCAAAAATGGGTTTTACACTTGCTTTTGGTGCAGCAACAGGTTTTTTACGCGACTTAAACAGTGAAACGAGTTGTATTTTATACTTTTTCAAACTCGGTAAATACATGAAAAAAGTCACTTTGGAGTCATATTTCAGCTCTTTTCTGACTCTCTAAACATGAAAATATTACCGAGGCCCTTGTCGTTTCGATCTCGTTAAAGTGGACATGAATCGACATCTACCCAGTATATGTTTACCCCTTTTTCGGGCTGGGATGGATTATTTACGAAAAAGGAATACCCTAGCCTATCGCAACTAGGAGGTTTTCTCGGATATTGTTTTCTACCTTTTCGGGTCTGAGAAACTATCTATGAAAAGGGACCGCTGGAGTTTACTTTTCTGTTGTCTTTTCAAACTCTCTAAATATGAAAAGACGTCGAGTTCTTCCTTTGTCAGACTCGTTAAACCCTGATGACATTGGATTCAGTCGAAATGACGTTCTCCGAGTTTCTCCTTCCTAGGGCTCGTTAAATGTACTAGGATGGATTCTCTTGAAGGGCGGACTTATATTACAAGCATATGCTATCCCCTTCAAGCTTGTTATAAAAAATAATTAGGGTACTCGCCAGAAATGGTGGGGGAAAATGGAACCAGCATCATTGTCGTGTCGGCAGTATGTCGCTCTTGAACATGGAACTTGTCTGCATTCGTGTCGGGTTGGGGACATCTCATCTTGTTCTTCACTTGCCTCCGTGGGTCTGGATAATCCCTTTTTACCTCTCATCTGCTCGTTGCCTTGTCACCATGACCTCTGATCCGTTGATGTCAAATACTGCCAAATCCACTATTGTGCCATTATGTGTTCAAGAGAAGTTGACCTCTGCAAAGTATCAAACTTCCTCTGATTCTCATTTGATCCTGATTCACAAAAAAAATCATGTTCCTTTGTCTCGTGTCGATGATGTGGGAAACATTATGGCCCACCTTCGATCAAGGTCACTTCTTGTCGACTTCAGCTATTTATCCGGGAAGCTGATCTAGAGACTCCCTTATGGTACCTTGGAGCCTGCATGCCTCAATGGCAGGTTCGTCGCATTCGACGTGAGGTTTTCATCATTGGCCTCCGATCGAGTGATTCTACCGGTGTTCGACGCTAGCTCATTGATTCACATGCCGTAGATTGTACCTATAGTACCTTGAGGGCCATTGTCATTATTGGTGGTTCCTCTCGCGTCTGTTAACAGCTTTCATTATTGGCTGGTAATCAGACGATGTTCTTGCATGTTTGACTTCAGCTCACATATTCGCATGCTTGAAATTGTACTTTGTTCGAGTCGAGATGGAGCGCAAGACCCTGGATTTTGTCTATTGGAATCCAGGCTGCGACTTTGTGGACTATTATTACATGACTCACTGATTGGATGGCTGCGACCATACCTGAGTCTATTTATCGATCCTCTCTGGATGGCTGCGTCCATGCCTTGGATCTCGATTATTGTATACTCTATTATGGATGGCTACCCCCATACCACGCATATATATCATGTATCTGAGACATCAGTTGTACTTCACTCTGCAAGTTTTCCGATGGCAGTGTTTTCAGTCGGCATGTTCTCGTAAAGAATTTCACCCCTCTCTCTCTCTCGGGCCTCATGCTTTAGGGGGCATCTGTTACAAAGCAATTTTTCACCGTCCCTGCCATTCCCCATCCCGCACATTGGAGGTCTCATTCCGTGACCTGTGAGCAGAGACAAGACTTGAAAATACTTTCATTGCATCCCTCTGAAGATGAGCTTCCATTGCCCTGAAGACATCTCCCTGCCAAAAACACTAAAAATAGCTCTTTTTCCATTGACGCGGTTCCACAGTTCAGCCCTCGTGCCAAGGGGGAAAATCCTCCAAAGAGGGCGTGCCAATTGGTGCTCTGTCATAGAGCCGCACTCGCGCCAACCATATTAAGAGGTGTTTTTTAAAAATAAATGGCAGAAGTTTCATCCTAACAAATTCCTGGACTGATATCTATCTTGAGTTGGGAGGTTTGGCTACGGATTTCCATAGAGAGGAAGTGGTTTTCCACCTCTCATGGAAGCTTCATTGATGATAGGGCCAATCCCATAATTACAGGGATCCCAACTCCCCTTCCTCCATCTATAAAAGCTTGCTCATCTCCTTTGCAAGCTAGTTCCCAAGAGCTTTCACATCCTTATGCTGCAAGAGCCTTCTTGATTCCCTTAAGGCCAAATCCAAGCAAGGATACTATTTTCAAGTATCCGAAGAGAGAGGCTTGTCCCATCCTTGACAGGCTTTATCGAGACATGTTTTGCTGACGACCCGCCAAAGGAGAGTGCTGCGTTGAAGCTATGGTTGTATTCTTCTTTTGACTCATTAATGATAAGCGACTATTGGTTATGGTTCCACTCTTGTTCTTGATTATGTTCATGATTTATGTCCTCTTCGACTGACATATAGTTGTATATACTGGGTTTTATCTTGCGTTTGTGTTGTTTCTTGCATGTGCAGGTGCCCGATCACAGAGATTGTGAGGATTGTGATCTGCCAGGGCAAAGGAACGGGAGCACCACCTCTTCTAAAAATGACAGTGTTGGATTCCAGGTAAGCCTTCATCGCAAGTCGGTTTATTTGCAATTAGGAACCTGCACTGTAGCGTGTTTGATTGTTGCTAGACCCGATCTGGACTAGTAGGGATCGCCTCTGTCCGCAGAGGGGATTTACCTCCTCAACAACGGCCTAAAGGATTTATTGTCACATAAGAATTTTTTCTCAATGACAATTGTTGTGACGTTATGGTAGTTGGGATCAATTTTTAGGTTTGGAGCAAGTATTGAAGTTATTGGTATAATTAAAAATTGAAAACATGGGCACTTCTCTCACAAATCATTATCTCAAATATTGGTTCCTAATCACATTAAATCTCTCAAGGAGCCATAGTGGTCGAATAATAGCTTTATCATTGTTGAATGAAAATACAATGAGTTTAATACTTTAATTTGAAAACTAAATTTTCATCATTGGACCATTCCATACCAAAAAAATTTAATGCAAGCAACAATGACGAAGCAAATGTTTTCCATATATGTGTGGAAACATTGCAACTGGAATTGTTAGGATCACAAAACTAAGAGAATTGGTGTTGTCTTAAGACATCGTTGTTGGGATCCCACTAGTACCCAAAATATGAATTAACATGGAGTCTTTTGACCTTTAAATAGGTTTAATTGGAGATGAATACTGTTGAAAAAACCATGGGTTACCATAAACCTAGAGCCTGAAAACCACTGGTAACTTGGATAAGTCAATTTTACCCAAACCACCCTAACAATCACCCCGTTAGACTTGAGTCAGGGATATTAACCCACTCCAAATCATCCATCAACCATCTCACTTGAGATATAAAATTTCCTCCCTCAAGCTAGGATACCAAAACACCCACCACCCTAGTACCTATCCAACTAGGTCATCCACAACTTGATGACTCCATGCACCACTGCAGTACATGTATGCATGATCAAAGTCTTAACACCTTACAACAATTTGTATTCTTGTGTAACATCTATGTATGAACAATAGTTCTTAAAATTTCATGGGGAAATACACCTACCTTGCACCAAAATTCTTAGGGTGTTCACACCTGACTAGTTTCATCACACCACTGCATCTCTCATCACAGAATAACTCCTTCACTATCCTAAAACCATTGAATCCTTCTCCATTTTATCATCCATATGAACCCTCTCTCACTACATCTCTAGATTTTTTTCTCCATACCTTGACCCAACCTTCCAACATTATTTTCACTCAGGAAATCCATGCGATCTACCATGACTCATGAGTATAGCTTGTTTCCATTCAATGGGAATAATTTTCCTTTATCAAGACTAGCAAAACCTTTGATTCCTCTTGTCAGCTACCTTCTCCTGCCCAAACCTAGCATAGTTGGCTCACTATCCACTAGATTTTCTCTACACCAATTTGGAAAGCAAACATCTAACTTTGTCACTCGAAAACAAATTTCTGTTTCATCCAAAAAAACAACAACTTCTATGAACACAACCTAGTGGAATTAATAGTTCATTGAACATGCATAATCTCTTATCAGCAAATTATCCACGCCCTCCAAAACCATATTTTTTGGTCCTAACATGTGCTCAATCCTCATGGATTAAATTACACCATAGTATTTTTTTAAATCACTCTATGTTATACACTATCTGGAAAATCCTTCTTCTTGTTATCTTGCATCGTTGTCTTCATTCTTGCAAATAATTTGTTGCATCTATCTCCCCTTGACGTGGTTTTCTAGTTACCATGATGACTCGCCTTTTGAGCTCACCTTCTCAACAATCATATGGTGTGCTCATCTCGCCTAAAATTTTATATCCCACCAGAGATCTGCCTGAATTTCCTCTTTCTTTGGCCAACATTTGTTTCTTTGGTCAAGTGCCTACAAATGGCTCACATTGACTAACATTGGTTTGTTACTCAGTGGGATTTCACCTTTCCCTTCTCCAATTACCATTTAATTTCATATATCTAATCAACTTCCAATATATTTTGACATCTCCTCCCTTACAACAAGGCTTCTCACTACATCAAACTCTGACTCTGCCTCCACAGAGGATGCCAACAACTATGGTGGGTATGAAACTAGAAAGTATCATTCTAGAACCTCACTAAAATATCGAAAATATCCAAGATCCAAGCCCCTTATATTATTAATAATGTACTTATCGATGGTTTATACACTTATAACAAATAATCCTCCCAAGATTGCTTGGCTTGTTGGTTTTCCTCGACAATTTTCTGCTCAACGGACTCTTTTGTCTTGCCTGCCTTTTTTGACATTTCACGGGTTTTTCCCCTATTATGCTCTTGGCCTTATTCTATTGTTTTTTTTCTTCATTTGATGGCACCCCAGGTTGTTTCTTTGACAAAAAAAATTTCTTGACCAACTTTGTCTGAAATATCTTACCCCATTTCCATTTCCTTCTTCCTAATATTGCTAGTTTTTTTCTCCTTGGATTTCTCTTTGGCTTGCTCAATGGTTTCACCTTATTTTTCTTCTACATTGTTGAATTTTTGTTTAAGGCCTTCCTTTTCCCTCAAGATTGCATCGTAAGTGTTTCCCTTGTCTTGCCTAAGCTTTTCCTATGTTTCTATTTTTAAATTATTTGTGATCTTTTTTAGTGCCCTTGTAGTGTCTTGAGCTCTCTCCTTCACTCAGGTGCCTAGCTAACACATCTCATCACGAGTTGCTTATCTCTATGTATTATTTTTCATATATTCGTTCCAATAACTTCATCTACACCCAAATTTCTTTCGATCCATATTTTTCATTGCAAGGTTTCTTACAACATATTGCCTAAACTGCAAAAGGGTTCTCTCATTTTATGAGACAACGCTTAACAACCATGTAGATTTTTTTTTTTGCAAAACCATCTACACACATACATTACCGAGCCACTAATGTTTCACACTCATCTCCAACTCTAATAGCCACTAGGCTCTGAGATATCCACTTCAACCCTGATACCAATTGTTAGGATCATGAAACTAGGAGAATTGGTTGTGTTTAAAGGCATTGTTGTTGGGATCCCACTTGTCCCAAAAGTACGAATTAAAATTTATTATTTTGGCCTTTAAATAGGCTACATTATAGATTAATATCATAGACAAAACCATGGGTTATCATAAACCAGGATCCAAAAATCGTTCTTAACTTGATTGAATCAAGTTAACCAGAATATCCTAACAATAATATGGATCCACAAGAAGTTGAGAATTAAGGAAATTGATCCATTTCTATTAATACATGTTAATGAATGATCAAATTTCTGCCATGGTCAAAATTTGTAGATACTACATCAACTATAACACAAGCAATGCTGGTTTACTAGGACTCAAGGGAAGCCGCACTTCACTAAGCATGCATTGTTTTTTTCACATAAGTTTTATTGGGTGGTTATATTTCCAAGCTATACCGAAATTTAAGTCCCCTATATCTGACCTAGTAATTCATTTTTTCTTAAATCTAATAATTTATATAGGATACAATGAGCCAAAGAAGAAGGTAGGAAAAGTCTCGAAAATAAGTTATTACTATAAGCAAAGAGAAATTCCATAGAATCTAGATATATGATGGCTATATTTCAACAAAGTTTGTTCTTATGCACTTTCAACCTTTATAATACAGTGCATTTTTTCTTCAATTTAATATTTTTCATTAGGTCTGTTGAGCCAAAGAAGTAGGCAGGCAGGGTCTCAAAAAAACATTATTAGAATAAGAAAATAAAACATCCATAAAATCTAGAATATTATGTCTATATTTCAACTAAGTCTCTTCTCAGACACTTCCAAACTTTATAAGATAGTCCATTTATATAAATTTGGTGGTATTATCATTGACAAGGAGTTTCTCTACAACAATAATTCCTGACATATTTACAATTCCATAGAGATGGTGGACTAATTCCATTCAATTCATATCTGGACAAATTTAACACTTCTAGTTCCACACATTGGCTAATGTGATCAAGGATTGATCCCTCATATTGTTTTCAAATATATACAATTATTGAAATGAAACAAAACCAATAATATTTTCATGAATGCTATCAGAATTATAGTTTGAATTCAAGAAGAAGATAATGAAGCTTCCCTATACCTTTTTGAATTGTACATGTAAAATAGTTTTTATCTAAATAAAGTTGTTTAATGTTGTTCAAAGTGGCATTTTCTTCATGCCATCGGAGATTATACCAGTTAGGCTGTTTGTACCAAGATTGAGGATGGTCAACCTACTCAATTTTGTAATGGTTTTAGGCATGTCACCAGTGAATCTATTTGCGTGAAGATTTAGTTAGATAACCTAACTCAAATTGTCAATGGCTTTGTTATTTCCAATTAGACTTAGGGTGGAGAGAGGAAGCCCAAATATACTTATAGGTAAAGAGCCTTTTATTCAAGTATGTCATTAGTGAATTTATTTGCACCAAGATTTAAGTAGATAACCTAACTCAAATTTCCAATGGCTTTTATGTTTTCAACCAGTCTTAGGGTGAAAGGAGGTAGCCCAAATATACCTATAGATAAGGATCCTTGAATTCTATTTTATTCTAAATCAAACGATACAAAATTGTTGAAGTTTCAATTTTCAGAAAGGATAAGATCTAGATTATTACATGGACCATAAACCATGGCTTATCATAAAAATAGAGCCTGAAAATAGTTGGTAACTTGACTAAATCAAGTTTACCTGTATATCCTAACTGTGGAGCCCTAATTTGGGAAATTAACCAAGTCTTACAAAAACAAATATTGCTCAAAAATCATAATTTTAAGAATTTAATACACAAATATATACATGATTTCCATGGTTGAAGTAGATCCCAAGTTGTCATAGCTCCAATTATGCTACGTTACCAAAAATACCAAATCCTCACTGCCAAACTGGGCACAACCTCGGTACCCAGTTCTAGAATACTTCACAATTGAATCACTCTAGCCCCTATGCCCAAAAGCTTCAAGAAGAATGAGGCTCAATATTTTTATGTGGCTCTCTCTCGTAAATTCCTTCTCTATCTCCTTGTGTAAAAAATCATTTCCCCTTGTTATGGCCTCCTCGATTCCCATATATTCTCCATTCCACTATCTCAATCTCTCCACCACCCACGCATACTATCTTCTCGACTCCTCTCTATTACTTTCCACAAGCAATTTCTTTAATGATTTTAGTCTGTCTTTCTTCCCTACGTTAAAGTGTGTGTGTGTGTGTGTGTGTATCTTACGTGACTCATGGATTTGAGGTTTCCACCTTTATTACTTTTCTTTTGATTATATAAGTTCTATGTTATATTTTTGTTTTATATATATTTTAATAATTCACTTCATTTAAAATTTAAATAAATTATTTTATTTACTTTATTAAATTATAAATCATATATATATATATATATATATATATATATATATTAGAATACAGGATTAATCATATATTTAGATATATATGGGTGGTATATATCAAATGCCCCACTCGATATATTTAATATACTATGGTGAGATAAGAGTTTAATTTGATAATTGATGTATTGACCTAAATTAGATATTTTCCAATATTAGTCGGTATGTATACTAGTTCAATACATGTGGTTTATACATATGTAACTATGATATGGATGCCCTGTATGTATGCTAATATTCACATTCTATTTGTAACCGTAGGTGATTCATTACATACACCCTTCCTTCCAAAAAAATTGTCCCGAAGTTAGGGTTTATATAGTATATGTGTAATTATTTAGTGATTAATATAATCACTTAAGATTTTTGTTTCAAAATTGAATTTTTTTTTTTTAACATGAGGGCACTTTAAAATTTGTGTTTTGAACATTGAAATTTTACAACTATAATAGTCATGTGTTGCCCCTGTCAAGTCCCCACGCTATTCTAGAATCATCCTATCCTTCGTAATCTCTTTTGCTCCCATCCTATACGTACTTTATTGGAGTATTCCATGGCGTCAACTATACTGACCTAACCATTCATAGACCCTAAGGATGACAACGTTGACTATATCAACCTGATTTCCCAGTAGCCATCTAGCAGTCATCATCACACGTTTAGGGGAGTCTGACTCACACAGTCGTCCCATGAATCCATATTTTGGAGGATAAATGGAGGGTAATACCTCCACCCCTCCTAATGGGACCAGGGTCAACACCCTATCATGGAATCTCATTGAGCCTCAATTTTTCTTGGAGCTTTTTTCATCATGTGGTTATTTTGGTAACAATGCTATCTGCAATATAAACACTTGTCCATACATTATAACATATGGCACAATATATTCAAAAAAAATTTATTTAAATAATACGTTATGTGTATTTAATATATGTTTCTATCTACGATATAATGTACTTGGCCATGTCCATCCAATATATTTGTAAGTTAGCTTTCAGTATGAAGTAGTCATCCATTTATTTCCATTTCATCAATCATGTCGATATGTGAAATAAAATAAAATTATAGATATCTCATCCACAAAAAAAATAAAATCATAATTTAGATTTCATAGCAAAGTTAATGAAATACTAAGCTTCATATTGGTATCCATATTCCAACAATGTGAATTAAATAACATATTTCATATTGGTATTCACATACTAGCAGGGTTAAGAAAATAACATATACCATGTACCAACAAAATAAAAATCCATTTTTACATGTGATAGTTAAAAATTATAGTCTTAAGTATCTAACTAAAATAAAGTAGTCATATACAGAATAAGGTTTTAAGTTCATTAAAATCAACAGAAGTTGGGTTATATTCAACATATGGTCTCTATATCTTCATATGTAGCTGATCCAAGGCTATACTTGTCCCACTAAACCTTAAATTTTTATACCAAGTCTAAGTTGTTGAAATCTACATTCCAATATACGTAATGGTTCGACCAAAATGGTTCCTTCATCGGATACCAGCAGTTCCTTCCATTGAAGGTTATGAGATTTTTCAGCTATGTAATGTGTTAATAGAGATACATGAAATACATTATGATCTTCATGGAAGTGGGGTGGCAGTGCAATATGATAGGCAATAGGTCCAACTTTTTCCAGTACTTTGAATGAGCTAATAAATCAGGATGATAACTTTGTTCCTTTTCCAAACGGGATGGTGATTTTGTTGGGTTTGATGCAGATGAAAACAAGATATTGTACTTCATAATTCCTATATGTCCTATGAGCATCAGTATAACTTTTTTTTCTATCGTTTGCCTCCTTTAGCTGTTGTTTAATTTTTTCCACATGTTCTTCCAATTATCGAATTAATTATGGCCCCACTATCACTCGGTCCTCTAACCTATCTCAAATCAATATGTTCTGCAAGGTCTATCATATAATTCTTCAAATGGAGGCATTCTGATTGAACTATGGTAATTGTTATTGTATGCAAAATCAACGAAGGGAAATTACTTTTCCTAGTGTATGTGCTGGTCCATAACGTACATTCTTAGCATCACTTCTAGTACTTGGTTCACCCTTTCTCTTTTCCCATCATCCTCATGATGGTAAGTTGTACTTAAATTTAGTTGAGTTCCTAAGGCTGACTACATACAATTCCAGAATCTTGAAGTAAATCATGAATCTCTATTCGATATGATCTTCTTAGGTACTCCATGGAATCTAATGTTTTCTTTTATAAATACTTGAGCTACGTCAGCAACTTCGTAAGTATATATTATGGGAATAAAATGGGTGATTTATTTAATATATCCACAACAACCAGAATGTAATTATGCTTTTGTGAAGTAATAGGTAGGCCGACGATAAAATCCATAGAAATTATCTCCCATTTGGTCATAGGAATGTTTTGAGGTTTCAATAGACCTGCTTGATGAAAATGGTCATCCTTCACTTGCTGAATTCGAGACATTTTGCAACGAATTGGAAAATATCATGTTTCATGTCTGGCCAAAGTAAGATTTTATTTGTATCAACATACATTTTCTTTACACCAAGATGTGCATAATACAATGCTCTATGGGGTTCCTTAAGAATGGTGTTTTAGAGATCCCCACTATTAGGTGGGTACATCCTTCCATGGAATCATAAAATTCCATCATCTTCTGGTTCATATCCCTCAAACATAAATTCTTTGTATTTTATTATCAATTCTAGATCTCACTTTTAAATACCAATTATCTTTCAAGAAATGTACTAGTACTTTCTTTCTAAATTGTACCTTGATAGGTATGAGGGAAAATATTTTTGGTCTTATACTTAAATCATATACCACTACATTCTCTTTCTCTTTTATGTAGAAAATTTCAAATTCATACTCACTGAGGAATTCACTCTATCGTCTTTGTATAGAATTTAAGTCACAGTGGGCAAACAAATATTCTAGACTTTGATGGTCTCTTTTGAGCTTAAAGTTTCTCCCTACCAGGTATTATCTCCATATCTTTAAAGCTAGCACTACAACGACTAACTCTAAATCATGTGTGGCATAGAGTTCTTCATGGGGATTTAATTTATTGAGGCATATGCTATTATTCCTATGTATTCCATTAATACTACCCCTAATCCTTGCTTGGATGCATCAATACATACAATAAAATATTTGTCCATATCAGGGACTCACAAGATTGGTGGATTGGTTAACAATATTTTAAGTTCAGAGAATGCTCTGTGACATTCTTTGGTCCACTCATACTTAACTCCCTTATGTTGAAGGATTGTGATAGACTTTACATTTTTTTAGAATACTTCTACAAACCTTCAGTAGTATATAAATAAACCCATAAAAATTCACACTTCATGTGCATTCTTTGGTATCGACCATTCCATGATTTCTTTTACTTTCTCAGGATCTACTAAGATTCCTTGACCACATATAATATGACCCACGTAATTAATATTTTTCTAAAATAAGGAACAATTGGATAACTTTCCATATGTTTGGTGTTCCCTGAGACAATATAATACTATCCGCAAATGTTCTTCATGATCTTTCTCATTTTCAGAGTAGATGATAATATCATCTAAGAAGACTTGTACAAAGAGGCTGAGGTATTTGTGGAAAACAATATTCACAAGGTTCATGAATATTGTTGGTGCATTGGTCAACCCATATGGTACCACTGTGAACTCATAATTCCTAAAGCGTGTTCGAAATGCAGTATTAGATATATCACTTTCCTTAATTCTTAATTGATGATAACATGATCTTAGATTAATTTTTGAAAAGATAGAATCTCCTTTCATTTGGTCCAAGAGGTCATCAATTTGAGGCATTGGATACCTATTATTTATTGTAGCTTGATTTAAATCTAGATAGTCTATGCATAGCCACAAGGAACCATCCTTTTTCTTGAAAACAAATACACGTGCACCCCAAGGTGAGGCATTAGGTCTGATTTTTCCTATATCTAGTAGTTCCTTCAGCTAGATTTGTAACTCTTGGAGTTAAGGAGACGTCATTGTGTAGCGTTTTTGAGAGATTGGTTCTGTATTAGGTTTAAATTCTAATATAAGATAAAGCTCCCTTTCAGGAGGTAATTCTGCTAGTTCCTTTGAAAAAACATTTGGAAATTCAGATAACATCAGATATTTCTCTAAGGACAATCCTTTCTCTTTCTTTACTTCTTGAAATACATATACCAGACATCTGTTACTTAAGAAACACTTGATTGTCATTGCTAATATGAAGCGTAAATATACCTTCCTCTTAATACCTTGAATTTGGATCGCCTCTTCTTCATCATTTATGCAGAGAATTGTTTTAGTGTAATAGTCTACCCAAGCTTGACAAGCTTCTAACCAATAAATCCCTATGACGAGGTCATAAGTTCCTAGGGTTGTGACAAACTTTTAACTTAGTCGAATAGATCCCTAGATCAACTTTACATTCGTCAACACTTAAATCTATGGATTGAAGTTCACTTGAAGCCATTTCCACCTATCTTAAATAATTTTTCTTTTGGGCTTCCAACCCACATTTATTTAATGCATATGACAAAATAAAACTATCAGTAGCACCAATATCAAATAATATTTTGAGTTTTATACTGCTAATAGTACTTGCAGATTCCACTACAATGGATTGATGCTTTGCCTAGTTTTTGTTGACTACTGCATGAATTGTATGATTTCTTTGCTTATTTGATGATGGATTTTTTCCTTCCCTATACATTACACTTGACGAAGTTTCTAGAAAATTACTTTGAAAATTCAGTCCTCAACATCCCCAATAATTAACCTGGGGTGATCCCCTTGATTCATATTGTGAGTCACTAGAAAAGGAGCTCCATCCTCTTGTGGTACTTCCTCTCGTGCTTATTTCTCTATTTGTAGTTCCTTAAGGTTTCCACTGACTTGTGTTTGACGATTCAAAAGTTATATTATTAACTCTCATGGCAGCTCTTTCTCCTACTCGTCATGCGGTACATCTATTACCGTAAGGAGGTAGTACCGAGCTAATCCCCCTGAAGAAGTTCCAGAGAGTTTTCCCTGGAAATCCTGGCTGTGGGGGTCTTATTGGTTTGACATATCTTTCGATCCCTAGATGGTCCTCTGCAGAAAGGGAACATTCAATTTCCTCTACTATTGATAATAGATTCCACATTCTAACCATGGCCTTGATTCAAGGATTTAGCCCATACAAAAAATACCCAACTTGACATTCATCACTATCTAGATAAGGAACATATTTTACGAGTTCCATAAACCTTATCTCATATTCCTTCATTGTTTCGTTACCTTGAACTAACATATGGAAAGTTATGTCTTGTTGCTCTTGAAAGTAAGGTGGCAAGTATTTAGTGCGAAATATTTCCTCGAACAACTCCCAGGGAAGATTGTCTGCACAATTAGGTTTCAAGTTAGTATATTGATTTTATTAGTTAGTTAACATAAATTATTGTACGTCTCTGTAATATAAACAAGTTGGATAAGGTGTAAAAAGGGTATAGGTTAAAAACTAATATATATATATATATATAACATTTGAATTCAATCTAGTTTAATTAACTTAACGACTATGAACCTATGATGTAATAATTTTATAATCTTGTAATTATATATATATATATATATATATATATATTACACTTTCATGCTCATATAAGCCACAATCTTCCACTCTGATAATTGAATTATAATAAAGATGATAATTGAATTATAATAAAGGTATGATTAATTTTACTTAGGTCATATCTCCTATAAATTGATATTCTCATTACACTTGAAGAAGTACATATGCCATTGAAGGGAAGAATTAATAACTTATTATAAAATTAATATTTTTATAATCTTTTATATATATATATATATATATATATATATATATATTACACTTTCATGCTCATATATGCCACAGTCTTCCACTAAGATAATTGAATTATAATAAGGGTATGATTAATTTTATTTATGTCCTATCTCCTATAAATTGATATTTCCATTCCACTTGAAGAAGTAAATACGCCATTGAAGGGAAAAATTAATAACTGAGGTGAAGGTTGAAAGGGATTAAGTTCCAATTTGGTAGGGCTAAAAGATGTTACGTAGTATTGCACTTGTGTATTACAATAAGTATTATTATTACACATATAAATAAATTATCATGCACTAGGACAAGGAGATAGCAATACTGCCCTGTTTGACCTCAATATCAGTAAGACCTGCATATAGGTAATAATAGCAAAAAAAAAATATCCGTATGTGAGTTTGAATTTACCAATAAATATTAAAATTCTAAATTATATTTTATTACTATAAACTTATATTTAAAGTAAAATTAATTTAAAAGATATCTAAAATGTTTTATCTAAAACTTAATTTGAATATATTTAATAAAATGCTTTACCTAAAACATTTATGCAGTAAAAATAGCCACATAGTTCGAGGTGGATACAAGAGGTGAAAACATTCACATCTTCATTAATGAAAAGTGTATGGGCAACTGTTGTGAGAGAGTCATGATGTTACCGTTTTGGATTTTATGTAGGACATCAAACCCAAACACGCCACTTCACTATGTTAATACCACATATGCATTCTCGTGAACATTCTAACATTCCTCGAGCATGACAACATAAATAAGTTATTATATTAATTAATATGAGTTTTAATTTTAAAGTTAAAATTTAATTTATTTTAAAATTTTATTATTTAAATTTAACATATAAAAATCAAGATGATATTTTATTGTAAGAAGCTAAACTTGGACATACCGGAAGTGATTTGACACCTTCAGTCCTCCCATCTCCGACAGATCACCCCGTTCTGAGATTACGCCCAAAAAAATTTTTTGGATAGTTTATCGGCCCAAATGCGTTTGGAAATGCCCACCACAAGATCGTGGGAATTTCCTGCCTCCGCGCATTTATTGGCCGATGGAATAGGAAATAACGTTCGCCGACTATGCCTACCGGAAATACGACTCCAATACCGTACTCAATACCATGTTCATTAATGGGAGCAATTACCTCCATCAAACAATACTCGAACTCGGTGAGGAGACAACATCAGATATACTTCCACGCTGATTTTGAATTTGAATTTGAGCACGCTCATCGCTAAAACTTACCCCGGGTCCTTTTATTTATTCAAATCCAATAATCCAATAATTTGAGCAAGCATGAAGGAATAGAATCATTGACCAATTCCTCGTTTTTCCGCTGCCAGGAAGGTTTATGGTTATGAATATCCACTGTATATATATCTTTTAATATATATATCTTTTAATATATACAGCGTTTTTTTTCCTCTGAAAGAATATCCCCTATAAAGACATTGAGACATATGTGATTGGAGAATTGGAAATTCCAAATTTCATTTGTGGGAAAAGGGCAAAGAAGAAGTAACACGGTGCAGAATAAACGATGGGAATGAGGGTTGAGCAGGATATGGTTCAAGTGGAACGATGGAATCACAGGTTATGCGAGCATTGATACCATTCTGAATACCGATGTGGATTCCCTTGTTAAGGAAGCCGCCAAAATTAGTGAAGAAATGTGTTCAGAAATCGAAATCATCCCAAAGGGTGCAAATAGTTACAATACATGAATATTATATCAGAAAATACCTGTTAAATGCATAATGCTTTAAAACTTAATTTTGAACTATATGAATGCCTATCAGTTGCAGGATGCTTTAGAACTTTGAATTTTGAACTATTTTTGTGCGTTGTTTGTAGTTTTTCCAGTAGTTGAACTCGGTGTTTAGAGAGAAGCTTGTGAAGGAGCTCATGACTTGGGTTTTTCAATAGTTTGGATCTGAATCATCATGAATTGGGATTTTTATTAGTTTGGAATTGAAGGACTTGGGTTTGCAGAGTTTTTATTAGTTTCAATGAATGGGTTGACAGATTTTTTTTGTTTGAATTTTTTTCAAGGCCGTTCCTACGTACCTGTCAGATCTGGCTCCTCCAAAACTCCATGGATGACTCAATATGTTGTTCCAGTTGGCCACAACACTTGGGATTTTCATAGAAAATTTGGTTAATTATGGAACTCAGAACATAACACCATAGGGATGGCGTCTTTCTCTGGGTTTGGTTGTTGTTCCTGCACTTTTTGATGACAGCTGGAGGGATGTTTCTTCTTGAGACTCCCAACAGTTTGATAGAACGTGGCTGCCTAGACGAAGGGTGTGCTATGCTGGAGAAGAAGAGGGGCACAAAGCAGTAGATGCAGAGTATCAAGATATGGTGGATGTCAGTGAATTGGCTAAAACCATCGAACATCCATTCAGAAATATTTTTGAGAGGCGGAATCGACCACAGCTAGTGATGGTCCTCTGCATGCCCATGTTTCAGATTGTTGTTGGCATAGTCTTGGGCCTAAATTTTGGAGGAGACCAACGACTATCCAAAGGATTCTCATCATTGTTGGTAACAGCCATATGTTTATTTGTGGCTGCATTTGGGTGGTCATGGATTCCTCTTGGATGGACTTTGCCCAGTGAAATTTTACCACTAGGCATTAAAACTGCTAGTCACTATAACCTACAAACCACATGTGAGGAGTTTTCGTGGGAATACTCAAAGTTGTATTTTTATTTAAGCAGGAAAGTGAACCTAACAACCACCAAAATGCAAGAAACACTTGACCTTGTTGGATTTTTGTTATGCTAATAGTAGTTGAGATGAATGGTGGAATTTAGAGATGGTTTTCTAAGAAAGTACCCCCCACGACATCCTCCTCTCCACCAACATTTCCATGTCTTCTCTCAGAATTTTTGGCACTCCACATGTTTTGGCCCTCACACAACATTGAATGATTCCCAAAATGTGTTATTGGTGTAGTACCAGTTTATTTTGATTTCAATGCCTGGTTTTATGTCTCTAATGAGGGAACCTACACCGACAAGTGTTCTTCTGAAATCTACCATTATATTTGGTTAATAGGAGGAATAAGGATCCATCACTAGAACTTGAAGTCAAATAAAATCCACCACTTCCCAATAAGATAATACAGATTGTGACTATGATGCTAAACATTATGTTGTAGGAAGTACACACCATCACTAGATTAGTCATCAATAGCATAAAAAAAAAATCATGAATGATGATAGGTCTAAAGCGTCCAAATTTGTACTCCTCCAAGCTAAATAATTTACCTCCCATAAGCCATAGCAACTCATTGACTCCATGATATTTATACTAAGTTGTAAGTTCTAGGTAGAGACCACCACCTCCTCCATTAAACATAAAGGGCACAATTTTTTTTATTGTGATGCAATGAAAATCCATGTTACCTAATGATTGAGGAATCATTGTAAGTTCTTTCCATGGCATATTTTTCAAGTTTGGATTTTCCTTCTTGAAATCCAACAGGTGAATGTCCCACTACTTAAGAATTATTCGTGGCATATGATGTTGCACATTAAATGTAAAGTACTTAGATCCATTGAATGCAACTAAACCCATGGAGGTGGAGACTAGTAGTTTGGATCCTCATGTGAAAAACTAAGGAAAAATTTTATGTACATTGACATGGCACAAAAATAAGAATGTAAAGCTCAAGCTCCCACCTTGCACAATGAAACCCACAATCCTTGGAATCTCTATGGAAATAGAAAAAGGAAAGCAATTTAGCTTTTGGATGGAATACTCATTGTACAGAAACATAATGGATTTGATATATCCCACTCTTTTAGATTCAAGGAGGGATTGGGAGACAAATAAATAGCCATAACTCTTGAAAATATTGGCAATGGAGAAGAAACTGATGTTCCATGTTTAGGTGTTGGTGTGGCTTCTATTTGACATCAGATATTTGTCCATCAGTTACTCAAAATTTAATTTTTATAAGATTGGGGATGGTTCTGTAAATGCATTATTGCAGTAAAAATATGCTACACAAAGATAAAGATGATGGAAAATGGGAATATCATCATGTGGTAGTGGTATTATTACATGGAGGTACCACACAGAGAAACATGCATGGAAGAGACACAACAGTTCAAGTAGATACCATGCAATCCAAAATGTTTGGTAGAGATAAAACTTAACTACACATGCATACACATAAAAAGAACCATGTAGAAATGTTCGAAATAGGAGAAGAAATGGACAATGCTTCCAGGGATACACACAGTGGTAGATATGACAAAATTATAGAGGCATATCTTGCAAGTGTCTAAGAGAGACTCGCTCTAATACCTCTATTGGAACATGCAAAAAAATGAAAGATAATCGTAAATGTGATTTCATTAAAGATTATACAAATACAGATACAATATTCCAACAATTTGATCAATAATTTTAGAACTCTTAGACTCACTGTGATGGCTCACATTCCATATCATAACCTTAATGGATTAGGTGTCCAACACCTTTTACTAATTTCAAATTCCAAACCCTTGGTTTCTAACATATGAAATTAGAAAAAATTCTCAGTATAAAATAGGATTATTATTAAAATTCTAATACTCTATATCACATTTTATAAACAATTGACATTTAACGTGTTTGTTAAGTAGCCAAGAATTTATTTAAATTTTGGCCCAAAAGTCACACTAACGGGAGGGTGAATCAATTTGTGAGAAATTTTAATTTTTTTTCTAATCAATCAATCATATGGGATTGAATGATAACCATAATCATCAAATCATCATAAAGAGTAATGCATTATAAAGCTACCATCACATCAATAGCACATCATCTCGTCACAATAGACACAAGCTTTTTACTTGGAAACCCATAAGGGAGAAAACGATAAATCCTTATGCTTATTTATCTTCAACTCATTAATATATTTGTAGGCTACGGCCTGATGGAGGCAACTACCCCCAAGAAATTAAAGCTACCACTTGCAGTGAGCTACAACCTAATTGAGGTACCAACCTCAAAAGAATGCAAGTAGTTGCTTACAGTTGGATATGACCTCATTGAGGATCCAAACACAATGATGAATGGGATCCAATATGCTTTAGGATCCAACTTTATTGAGGCTCCAACCTTCTTTAGGCTTCATTCTAAATGAAGGTTCAACCTCAATGGAGGCACCGACCTCCTTCTTTGATTTACTTGTGGACCTATATTTCATATTGTTTTCAGAATATATCTATTTCCATCATATATCACTAAATTATAAGTAAAATATACAACCTATATTTTGTGTCACTGCATAGCTCACAATCACTACCACAACCTACAAGTGTTGCCACCACTGCATGGCGGCTTCATTCAATGAACCTCTGACACATCACATGTGTTTGTGGCATACTAAATAATACTGTTAATTTGACTACATATTAGAAAATACCTCTAAAAATCAAATTATTTAACCGCCTAACAATCCAAACCCAAGACACCTTCCCAACTTAAAAAACCCCTATTTTCACTAGATATTATAGGTATCCATTTTTTATTAACATTTTATATACCCCTTTATAGTTTTTCATTAACTTTTAGCTCCATTTTGTATACCTTCCAAAATAAAAACCGTTACACCCTATTATATGTTGAATATATTATGTCAATTTTTCTTCAATGTATATTCCCGAATATGAGCACACACAGTATGGTATTTCTCCCACAATAAATCCACCATGCACCACTTTCACTGAAATCACTATCATATCTTGCAATAACTTTTAATCCAACCACTATTATAAATACTACCAAAAACTATCCTAAAAAAATTGTCACTATTTTTCATGTTGTTTCCCATACTCTACTTCTACTAGTTCATCAACCACGTCAATCAATTTCCTTCTCAAAAATTGGTTTCACTATGCATTCAAAAACATTAAAACTTGGTCATAGCCCCTCAAAACAAACAAAATGTATTATAGTCATCAAATAAGTGGAAAAATGGCATCACACCCTTTGGTTAGATTCATTTATAAGCCCAAATCACTCAACTTATAGCACATAATTTGGACAAATATTGGCTTCAAAAACAAAAAATAACCACATAAAAACTATATATTAAATTAAGTGTGCCCTAGTTTTCCCCTTTTCAGGGATGCTAGAGATAACTATATATTAAATTAAGTGTGCTATGGTTTTCCCCTTTTCAGGCATGCTAGACAAAATCCCTAAGTCAGCCGCTAATGCTACTATTTGTACACTTCCTGTGTGTTATCCAAGTGAAAAAAGCGCAAGAATATTTAAATGATAAAAATATGAACTTTATTAGCCCAAATCACTCAACTTATAGCACACAATTTGGACAAATATTGGCTTCAAAAAACAAAAAATAACCACATAAAAACTATATATTAAATTAAGTGTGCTCTAGTTTTCCCCTTTTCAGGCATGCTAGAGATAACTATATATTAAATTAAGCTTGCTATGGTTTTCCCCTTTTCAGGCATTCTAGACAAAATCCCTAAGTCAGCTGCTAATGCTACTATTTGTACACTTCCTGTGTGTTATCCAAGTGAAAAAAGCGCAAGAATATTTTAATGATAAAAATATGAACTTTATTAGCTTGTAGGGGTTGAACCTGCAACCTTGCGTATACAATTCTCACATCTTGCTAACTCAACCACCCAGGTGTAGGTTGCGATAGTATGCTTAGTGATTCTTGTATTATAATAGTTAAAACTCCAAAATAGCCAAGACCATTACCATGTCAAACCTTGCCTATATATCTATATGCACATAGTCCTCTACGACTTATATCGATCTTCCCCTATTATATATGCGAGACAAAACCACCATGAGTTTGCTAGCAACATATCACATGAACAATCCTATTTGGCTTGTTCTAACGAAGGAAAAGTTTCCCATATATATACATGGACAAAGCCACCATGGCTTTGCTAAAAATCTCTCACATGAACCGTCCTTCTTAGCTTGTTGTAACAAAGTTGAAGATGCCAATATCTATATATGTTGGACGAGATCGTTACACCGATGCTAATTGTATGTCAATAGGTTGTACCAGTATAATACATTCAATGAAGTATAAGATAATAAAAGGCCCCTATGGTAGGAACCAAGCTCAAAAAAATGATGAGGAAGTAGTAGATATATTTTAAATTGTTGTCCCCCTCGAAACTTTCAATATGGAGACTTGGGCTGATATGGATCAACTAGCTTTATTAGAAACCAATATCTTCGCAGATGTTTCTCAATATGTTCTTGACCCTGGTACTATTAAGGGACAAAGGAAATAATATATTAATTACATCATTGTGCATTTGCAAATAAATACCACACTGGGAATGGTCTTAAAGGAAAAGAAAGAGGATGGATAAAATATCTTTGCATTGTTGGAAGAAATCAAACGAACCCTTTTAAATTAGGGGTATTATTTGGAAAGGCTTGATGCATGACTAGAACATTTGAAAAGACATTTCTAGTATGAACGTGATCCTCTTGCACCTCGTGGATATAATAACCAACCTAGATCCATCTAACTCTGGATCTATCATGCGCCGAGAGGGATAAAATCTCTCGAGGTGCAAACTTATTTTTTAAGTGCAAAACTTGAGGAAAGGTTTTCACCTCGAGAGATTTGATCCCTCTCGGCGCATGATAGATCTAGAGTTAGATGGATCTAGGCTGGTTCCAGTCGGAGGCATCAACGTCACATTTTTCAGATTATTAAAATTTTTGTATATTTTTGAGATGTAAGATGGATATAGGCTAGTTTCAATCGTGTGCTGCCAAGGAAAATCTATCAAAGATATGATTAATTTTATTGGTAATATGCAAATATATCAAATATTAATATAATAATTTTAAATATGCTAAATATTTCTAATATTAACTTTGTCATTTTAATTTTAAATTTTCTTAGTTACCTCAGTTCGTTGAGATGATAATTATTGTTAATAACTATAATGATGAAATATGATGAAATATTTTTTTTAAATGCAAAGTGACAATACTAGTGTTGAAAGATAGAAAATGTGAATAATAAGAACATACTCATGTTACAATCAATCTCAAACTATTTTCTTCTACTATTCTTATTTCCTCCCTTGTTAGTTTTTTAATCTTTTCATATCGATTATATGAAAAAGAAAATTTAAATCGTAAACCATTTAAATCTTTAGCTCAATCTGTTGTAGTAAACATGATACCTTGTCTCTCTTACTCTCCAATATTAATAACTTAAATTACTATAACACAAAAATCAATCTACATTGTTAATAACTTTTTGTGCTTACACTAGAATCAATGCATATTGTTAATCCAATCACTTTAATATTAATGTACCGTCATATATCCAATTACATCAAATCATAAATCAACATATACATTGAAATCAATGCATTTAATTCAAGCAATCAAATAAGATTAGAAAATAACTTCTACATTGAAATCATTGCACCTAATGCAATCAATCAAATAAGATTAGAAACCAACATCTACACTGAAATCAATGCATTTACTCAAAGCAATCAACTAGGATTAGAAATCACCATCTACACTGAAATCAATGCATTTAGCACAAACAATCAAATAGTATTAGGAATAATCTACATTGAAATCAATGCATCTAGTGCAAGAAATCAAATATAATTATAAATCGACGTCTAAATTGAAATCAACACATCCAGTGCAAGCAATCAAATAGTATTAGGAATCATCACCTACACTGAAATCAATGCATCTAGTGCAAGTAATCATATATCATTAGAAATAAATATCTACACTAAAATCGATGCATCTAATGCAAATAATCAAATAGGATTATAAATCACCATATCCACTTAAATCAATCCATCTAGTGTGAGAAATATTCTTCCCTCTCTCCACCCTCCATCCATATCTATATACCCATCCATCTCTTTTTTTTTTTTTTGGTCTCTATCTCACCCCCCTAAACACACATGCTTTCGCACTCCATATATATATCATTCTCGTTGTCGATCATCCTCTCTCCCCATCTCTCTCTTCTTCCCTCTCTTTCCCTTCTCTCCCTCTCCCCTGCTAATATCTCTCTTTACTCCCTTTTTCCTCTCTCTCTCTTTCTCCCCATCTTCCTTATCACTCACTCTCTCTCTCTCTAGGAACTAACATCTACACTGAAATCAATGCATTTACTCAAAGAAATCAAATAGGATTAGAAATCGCCATCTACACTGAAATCAATGCATTTAGTGCAAACAATCAAATAGGATTAGAAATCATCTACATTGAAATTAGATGTCCTAGTGCAAGTAATCAAATATAATTATAACCTGAAGCATCTAAATTGAAATCAACACATTAGTGCAAAAACGATCAAATAGTATTAGAAATCACCACCTACACTGAAATCAATGCATCTAGTGCAAGTAACCAAATATATTTAGAAATAAATATCTACACTAAAATCGATGCATCTAGTGCAAATAATCAAATAGGATTATAAATCACCATCTCCACTTAAATCAATCCATCTAGTGCAAGAAATATTCTTCCCTCTCTCCACCCTCCATCCATATTTATATCCCCCTCCATCTCTTGTTTTTTGTCTCTCTATCTCACCCCCCTAAGCACACACGCTCTCGCACTCCATATATATCATTCTCTTTGTCAATCACCCCCTCTCCCATCTCTCTCTTTTTCCCTCTCTTCACCTTCCATCTATATCTCTATCTTTCCCTTCTCTCCCTCTCCCCCGCTAATATCTATCTTTCCTCCTTTTGTCCTCTCTCCCTCTCTCTCCATCTTCCTTATCACTCCCTCTCTCTTTCTGTAGAAACCAACATCTACACTTAAACCAATACATTTACTCAATGAAATCAAATAGGATTAGAAATTTCCATCTACACTGAAATTAATGCATTTAGTCCAAATAGTCAAATAGGATTAGAAATCATCTACATTGAAATCAATTCATCTAGTGCAAGTAATAAAATATAATTATAAATCGAAATCTAACTTAAAATCAACAAATTCAGTGCAAGCAATCAAATTGTATTTGAAATCACCACCTACACTGAAATCAATGCATGTAGTGCAAGTAATCAAATATCATTAGAAATACATATCTACACTAAAATCGATGCATATAGTGGAAATAGTCAAATAGGATAATAAATCACCATTTCCACTTATATCAATCCATCTAGTGTGAGAAATATTCTTCCCTCTCTCCACCCTCCATCCATATCTATATCCCCCTCCATCTCTTCTTTTCTGTCTCTCTATCTCACTCCCCTAAACACACATGCTCTTGCACTCCACATATATCAATCTCTTTTTCAATCCCCTCCTCTCCCCATCTCTCTCTTCTTCCCTCTCTTCACTTTCCATCTATATCTCTATCTTCCCCTTCTCTCCCTCTCCCCCATTAATATCTCTCTTTCCTCCTTTTGTCCTCTCTCCCTCTCTCTCCATCTTCCTTGTCACTCTCTCTCTCTCTCTCTAGAAACCAACATCTACACTGAAATCAATGCATTTACTCAAATAAATCAAATAGGATTAGAAATCGCCATCTACACTGAAATCAATGCATTTAGTACAAACAATCAAATAGGATTAGAAATCATCTACATTGAAACCAATTCATCTAGTGCAAGTAATCAAATATAATTATAAATTGACATCTAAATTGAAATCAACAAATTCAGTGCAAGCAATCAAATTGTATTAGAAATCACCACCTACACTGAAATCAATGCATCTAGTACAAGTAATCAAATATCATTAGAAATAAATATCTACACTAAAATCGATGCATATAGTGCAAATAATCAAATAGGATTATAAATCACCATCTCCACTTATATCAATCCATCTAGTGTGAGAAATATTCTTCCCCCTCTCCACCCTCCATCCATATCTATATCCCCCTCCATCTCTTCTTTTCTGTCTCTCTATCTCACCCCCCTAAACACACACACACTCTCGCAATCCATATATATCAATCTCTTTGTCAATCCCCTCCTCTCCCCATCTCTCTCTTCTTCCCTCTCTTCACCTTCCATCTATATCTCTATCTTCCCCCTCTCTCCCTCTCTCTCCATCTTCCTTATCACTCACTCACTCTCTCTCTCTCTCTATTTCTTTCTTCTTACCTCTCTCCTCCTCCCCCTCCAAGTCCATCTCTCTTTCCCTCTCTCTCTCCACTCTCTCACATCCTCTCTTTCCCTTTCTCTCCCATATCTCTCTCTCTTCACCCACCAACTATGTTACTATATCCCTCCCTCTCTCCTTATATCTCCTTCTCCCCCCTTATCTCCATCTCTCCTTATTTGTCTCTTTATCTCAGCCCCAAACATACACGCTCTCTCTCTGTCTCTCCCTTGTCACTCCTTCTCTCTCTCCACTTCTCACTCTCTATATTTCTTATTTATCGATCCCTCTCTCCTCCTCTCTCTCAAGTCCTCTCTCTCGTCCTTCCTCTCTCTCTCTCTCCCCTAAATCCCTCTCTCTTCCCTGATCTCTCTCTCTCTCTCCAATACTCTCTCTTCCCACATCACTATCCTCCTCTCTCCCATCCTTCCTCTCTCTCCCTTTCTCTCCCACCTCTCTCTCTCTCTCTTTTCCCTCCAATCCTCTCTCTTCCCCCATCCCTTTCTTTCTCTCTCTCTTTTCACCCCTCTCTCTCCAACTACATTACTATATCCCTCCCTCTCTCCTTCTCACTTCTTCTCTCCCCCCTTCTTTCCATACATCTTACTTTGTCTCTTTATCTCACCCCTAAACATACACACTCTCTCTCCATCTCTCCCTTATCACTCTCTCTCTCTCTATTTCTTCTTAGTTATGTAAAATAATGAACATAAATATTCATAAATATAAAGCAGATTATGGAGTAAATATGAAAAGAGGTTTTATTTACTTACCATACCTCTAGTTTATTTATATTTTTATTTATTTACCATACCCCTTTTCTTTACTATGGTATTTGGCCCATAGGCTTGTTATATAATTAGATTTTTATTTATAATCCTATTTGATATATTGTTATTTATTTGCCTTACCTCTTTACGCCTCTTTTATATTTATTTATTTACCTTACCTCTTTATATCTATTTTATATTTATTTATTTATTTATCATACTTGTTTATACCTCTTTTATATTTATTTATTTACCCATGGTATTTGGCCCATGGTATCAATATTAATTTGTCCCATGGTATTCGTCCCATAGGCTTCATCTAAATAAAACCTCTTTTTAAAGTTTTTTTAAATATAAAAGGTTTATGGAATAAATATAAAAAGAATTTTTATTTATTTACCATACATCTAGTTTATATATTTTTTTATTTATTTACCATAGCTCTGGAGTAAGTATAAATTCATTTTACAAATATTTAATTAAAAGAAATATTAAAATATTTTGGATTTTGATTGTTTGTGTTGAATTAACTCTTTTCTTTTGATTTAGGAAATGGTATTGACTTTAGTAAAGAGTAAATATGTTTAAAATTTTACTTAATTTGGAAATTGAATGTGGTAATTTTTTTTGTTAAAGGTAAATTTATGATCCATTCAGATTCACATATATAATTTACTATCCATTCAAATTATATAAATAATACATAATTGTATTAGAAATTGATATATGTTCTAGCACAATGCCATTTTTTTTTTAATTTAAAACTTAAACTGACATTTTATATGAGGACGTGACCCACCTGACATCGAGGTCATATTGGGCTACAGATTATTGGGCTAACTCTTAAGGGTTCGGATATATCTAGTGTTTTACCTTTTTTGTATTGTAACAACTAGATGTATTTTGATGCATATCTTTGGAATTTCAATTCACATAGATGATAAAAACATTTGGTTTCCCTTGTGGAAGATTGAAACCACCTACATAGGGCATTGTTAAACATTGATTGCTTGAATGATGTATTATGTGTTAAATCATTTATGAGAAAATACAAAACTAATTCATAAGAAAAAGAAAACTTCACTCGTATTCAGATAATTTTATATGATTTCCATTTTTTTGAAAATAATTTAATTGTAATTATTTAAAAAATGAGATTTAAATTTGAATTTGTTAAATAGATCATGCTCTTTTTTGTTGGATTGTGCAAATTAGCATGAATGTTATTTCATTAAATATTATACAAATATAAATAGAATGTTTTTGCCATTGGGTTCATCTTCCAAGGTTCCATGGACTCCCTATGATGGTTCAGATTCCACACCATAATCTTAATTAATTAGACGTCCAACATTCTCCACCTTAATCCGAAAGGGTGTATGTGAGTCCAAGAATCGCACTAAAATAAAATTTCTGCTAATTTTTTATTATATTGATCATTATAGGTTTAAATCTTAAAATTTATTTTTTTTAAACAAAGGAAAATAGACATCTCAAAAAACAATAAAAAGATCCTCTCTTTTTGTATAATTCTCCAATCTCTCATGATTACTTAGCATACCATCCTATATTTTCTTATTGAAAATATAAAAAGATAAATTGAAGTTATCTCATTCATAGAAACAAGTTTGATATTGTTTTTGGTTAATTTAAATAGTTTAAACCCATCTATATATTTCTACAAGGGCTTTGACTTGAATACAACTACTTATCCATATATGTGAAAAAGGTTTCTAGAGAGCTTTCAATTAATAGGTTGAATACATGAAGAAAAGAGAGGTGGAGTCAAACTAATAGGCTACACACATTATAAAAACAAATATGAGCAATTTAGATAACATTTTCCCAAATTTATATTAACAAGAGGGATAAAATATTTTTGAGATGAAATTCATTTTAACAATGCAAAAAACTTGAGGAAATGATTACACTTGAGGGATTAGATTAATCATAGGTTAAAATGGATCTATATTAGTGGGTGTGTATATAGAAAGAAAACCCTATAAATCCAATTGCTAGGTGCACTTTGATCCACTTATGTAATCATAGGTCACCAAACTATCATTATAATCTCTATAGGTGTTATGACAATTGAACTATATTTATTTATTTACTATTAATTTTTTTATGCAAATAAGTGATATAAAGAAAAAAATATTACATTGTCTTCTATATTAGGTGAGTTGTCTATGCATAAAAGCATCTAGGACACATGAAACTCTAAGTTTCAAGTTGAGTTCATTCAGGGCACATGCAACTCTTAATATAGATTTCTATTAAGAATAAATGTATTAAGCATGGAGAGATCAAATCCCTTGAAGTGTATATTTTTTTATAATTTAAATTAGATTTAAGTCGGTTATAATCACATTCAATTTTAAGAGAACTCAAAAATCACAATTATGTAGATAATATGTAAAAATGCAGTTTTATTATTATTATTAGATATTTATTTTTATATTATATTTATATGTACATTATTTTGATATTTTTATATAAATATTAAATCTATAATATTTCTTTTTATATCTTTCAATATAGTCATTTTTATAATGTCTGTACTACATAATACATTTCTCTCTAAAAAATTTATTCTTTCCATTTATATATATATTTAGTTCATGTCTAAAGTTATTATATTATTATTTATTATAAGTATTACATAGATGTCCTTAACTACTCTCGATTCAATTATTTATTATTATTATTATTTTACATGGCTCACATTTTATACATGTATTTACTATGTTATTGTCTTTTAAATGGTTGACCAAATGTATTTTTACTAAAATGTATTATTGTGATTGTATTTTATCTTTATATTATGGTGGATATTGTAATTATTTATGGTTTTTTTTAATTACCACAAGTAATTTCCATGTTTATTAGAAAATGAATTACATACCTCCCTCATAACATTTAATTTTACATATTTTGAATGTTTTATTTTTATGGCACTGGAAAGGAAATCAATACATATGTAAACGAAGATTGCCAACTAGTAAACTTTAGGGTAAGAAAATGACATCCTAATTTTCTCCACACACACACACACATATGAATTGGATTACATGCCACTTTATAAGGAGAAGGCATTAAACTATTGATTTATTCATTAGAAAAACTTGAAAGTGTCAAGGAAAAAAAGAAGTTGAAAACTTCAAATATTGGAAATATTTTTACTAGAACAACATAGCATGTTTAAGTTAAGGGTTTAGTATACCACTCTAATGGAATGCTTGCAATGACATATTTAAAAACCATTGAGAGAAAATACTTCCTTGAAAAGAAAAATAAACAATGTTTGTGGTGTCATTGATTTTCTTACATGGGATGAAATACACCATCTTTGAGAATCAAATAACCATAAATTTAGAATCAATATCTCATTCCATTCTTGAAATTTACAAAAATATGATCCTTACTCAAGTATTCACATAGTTTATGTAGTACAAAAAAATGGTGTATAAATTCATTGTTTTGGCTTCCTCCCTTTGCATGTTGAAAATTTTGGAAAAATTTCACCCATTTCTTTGTGCATCACTATAACACCTTTTTATATTAAATCCTTTGCCTTATCTATTCCACATTGAGCTCCTAAGACACCCTGTTGAGGTTTCATGAGTTTTCCATTAATTCATCGTCCTAGAGTAACTATTGGCCTCAAAAGACTAGGCATCATTGGATTAGTATACACACCCACTAGCATAGATCCATTTTAACCTATGATTAATCTAATCTCTCAAGTGTAATCATTTCCTCAAGTTTGTTGCATTGTTAAAATGGTTGGCATCTCAAAGGATTTGATGTCTCTTGCTAATATGATTCTAGAAAAATGTTATCCAAATTGCTCATTTAAAAAAAAATGTGTGTGGCTTATGATTTTTACTCCACCCCTCCTTTCTTCATGTATTCAACCTATGAATTGAAAGCTCTTTAAATAACTCTATATAGAGAATGAAAACGGTTTTGAATTAATAAGCAACTATAGTTAGTTAGTTTCTTTTCTTTTTTTTGAACTTATATTGCATATTTCAAATGTTATCTATATATAAAATGTGATTCCTTCTTCAAAATTTTGCAATTAAATATAACCATCATTCTTACCAAAAATCACACATACATGTATGCAAACATATATGAATATTAGTTTTAATTGGATGTTATGTTTGACATTGTAATATTTTATTAAAAAATGTTTAAGTTTGACTTGTCATTTCCACATTCAAATACTAATATAAGAAGTTGACGAGGCTCTACTAGAAGAGAGATATTCAATATATCTCAACACTTAATACATCATGATTTAATATGTTCTACTCAATTTGGATAGCTTCATATGTCCCAAATAGAATTGAATTTCTCTTATCCAAAAAGAAATTCATTCTACAACCGACTATAAAAGAGATTGTAACATCTACCTCTTATGTAATGTTCTCTTGCATCAATAAAAATAAAAATAAAAATATTTCTGCTTGTTATTGAAAAGTTAAAAAGTCACAATATAAATATACTAAAAAAGTTTGTAACAATTATCTCTTATGTAATGCTCAATGATACCAAGAAAAGCAAAAATAAAAATATTTCCACCTTTGATTGAAGAAATATATTCATGAACATTGATTGAATAAATTTTAGCTTTAGAACTTTTGTGCCAAGAGCTTTGACCGATTTTAAGACAATTCAAATTTTCACTCATAGTTTGAAAAATTGAGTACTTAAAAGGGGAACATTGCCTCCATTACAAAAACAAACCTACTTAAAAGGTTTAGTTCATCCACTTATCAACTCAAAACAAGAAGTAAGTTAACTTGTGAAAAAAATTAACCTTATTTAAGTAAAAAATATTTTCCAAATTTATAATTTTTTTAAATATAGCTTTATCTAATTGATAAAACCTATTTCCTTCAAAATTTTGAACCAATCTCTAATAAAGAGAAACTTTCCTAAACATTTTAACCTATTATCTCAAAACTCAATCACCAATAAATATAAATTTTATTATTAAAAATTTTAACTTAAGAACCCAAAAATGTAAAACCATTCACTCAATTAAAAAAAAATCCAATCCCTACCATTGCAATGATTTCCTTGATGTTAAATGAAAATGACTTGCGTTAAAAAAAAAGTGCTTTTCAATATAGTTTTCTCCATGTGTTATCAAAATCGCTGCTACTCTTTTTTCAAATGTGCACATCCTATAAGTCTGATGGCACCATCCTTTCTTCAACTATGCAGCCCATGAACTTGATATTAGGTCAATAACTTTGCATAAAGGATTAGAAAAAGTATTTAGTCCTGCCACAGATTGTAATTCGGAATCTAGTTTTGAGTACTAATTCAAATAATTTTTTATTCTTTGCGGTGAGCTTATCTTTTAATGAGAAGAGTACGAATATTGAACTCTAACAGAATTATGCCCTTTATAAATTGATGTCTAGCAAAGTAAATTAATAAACTAGATAATCAATTTCTTTTGATTTTCGTTGTGTATCGAATGTTCTTTTCTCCTAACACCTGTGCATTTTGATATATGTATAGATAAATAATTTGCAGCGCGTTTTGATTTGTGAACATATAGCAGAGTTCCTTTCACAATTTTAGTTTTTGTGTTGTCTGGTTATCATAGCTTATCACTGCATTAAGCAAGGTTTGGTGGGTGCTTTACTATTTAGCTAGTTGGATCATAACGTTTTCATCCTTTGTATAAATACATTGAATCTTAACCTTGCCCTAGCCATGAATTCAACACATCTGAAGTCGCGTAACAAAACGTACCCCTCAATCCCCCACAACTTTAGTCGCACTTTTGGCTTCTTAAAAGTAACTTTGTGTTAGGATATTCTGACACATAGGAAATAGTTAAGAATAAATTAGTCTAGTGTAGAGTTAGGTAAAGTGTGTTTCTTTATCATGTACATTTTTAACTTATAATCAGACGATCACGATTTGTAGTGATCCAACGGTTATCTCTCTCCTCAGTGTTAACGACACTTGATTCGTGGCTTAACACCCGATTGGTCCATGATCTCTATTCAAAGAGCATGGAGGGTCATTTTTCCGGCAACAATTTATGATAAAAATATTTGTAACTTTTCTTTTTATATTAATAAATTTCCTGAAGTGGCCGCGTTGGCTCAGGCCATGGACTGTCTCCCTCTTTGAGGGTTTTAACCATGTGATTATACTGGTGTACTGATTTTTGGCCTGTTTGTGTGCGGTGATCTTTGGTTCTTGATCTAATGAACTTACCCTGTAAATTTGTACATGGCATCAGAGCTATTTTAAAGGCCGTATCCATTGTTGATCAAAATCCAAAGCCAGTTTGACTGCATGTGAATTCCGTTTTGTAGATCTACTATTTTTGAATATTTTTTGACTTGGAGAACTACTCTGTTGTGTCTGGAGCATCTATTATAGTGAGGAATGCCTTTCGTTTCATCCGAAAATGTTTCTCGCTGCCCAAGTTATGATAGTTTAGATCTGGAGGTATAAAGTAGTTGTTTTGCAGTTTTTAGTTGTTAAAAGTTCTACTTATTTCTTATCTCGGTTACCTCTGTTTATTTCGATTTTAGGTTTTATTTATTTGCCAGATCTATACCCTCTTCTTTTTGTATTCTCTTTGCTCTGCGTTGTGTGCGATCTCGGAAAATCAAAAACAGAAGGAAGGGTTTTTTTTGTTACGTATGCACTTTCCCCGCCTCTTTGTGCGATCTCGGGAAATCATAAATAGTGAAAAAATTGATAGTTGCCGGTAAGGCTAACTGAAAATCTAACTTTCTGCCGTAAGGCTTGCATTTTTTTTTTTTGGCTTGTTTTTTGTGTTTTTTGTGTAGGAAAATGCACACACACCAAAGAGTAAAAAAAAAAAAAAAAAAACCTTCCTCCTTTCAAAGAATAGCAGAATCATTTTTACTATCTCACTTGGTGAGGAGTTGGTTTATGAGAATAGAGGTCTTGGGTTCAAATCTCTTTCTCAAGCTTCTTTTTGTAAAAAAAATTTGTTAAAGGGGCGAGGGTTTTTTTTTTTAAGTTGAACTTCATCACCAAATTTCAAATTGTTCCCATAACTATTCGACATCTACAACTCAGGTTTTTCAAAAGGCATAACTTCTTCATCTAAAAGTCGTTTCTCGAGCCGTTTTTTTCTAAACGGCCTAATTTTTCGAGATGTTTCCATTGGAGTAGTTATTTTTAGCTTTTATCGGCTTCAGGTTTTTTTTAATGGAAAGTGCATGCCTGATTATTCTTAACAGCAACAATTATTTCCAATGGCTACCTCACATGGTACATATACTTAGAAATTAAGGGCTTTATAGAATATCCATAGGGCTAGAAACTAAACCTTTTGATGATGATAAAGTTGCTAAATGGGAAACTAAAAAAAGGTCAAGCACGAGAGTTGATAGGAATGTCCATTGCTCAAGATCTTCGATTTCATATCCTTGACATTGACACCTCTCATGAAGCCCTAGATAAGCTAAATACTGTCTTTGGCATTCAAAATCAAATCAGGGCCCATTGGCTTGAAAATGAGTTGCTTACTTTGGACCCCAGTAATTTCTCCTCTATTGAAGATTTTTTTTTGCAAATTCAAGACCCTTAGAGTTCTTTTAGAAGGTTGTAAGGTCAAAAAGGAATATGGTAGCCTCATCTATTGCATTCTTACTAAGATTGGCCCTGCATACTCTGTATTTATTTCCGCCTTCCATTCCACTAGAGAAGCCATCATTTCTTTAGGAACCACCTACAAGAACCCATATTTTGATGCCTTTTGCGATGCTTTGATAAGAGAACAAGAAAAAATCTTACACCTTGGTCTTATCACTTCTGGAAACACTTCTAAGAAAGCCTTAGTAGCCCAACAACAATCATATAAAAAGAATCCCAAGAAGCAGTATCCTAAAAAGTATGGTTTGAAACCAAACAAGGGTCTTAAGCAATTTCAATCGGAAACTGAAAAATCAACTCACAAAAATGATAAGGAAAATAAAAACAAAGGGAATAATACAAATAGACATTGCAACTTTTGCAATCGTGATGGCCATATAGAGTCCAAATGTTTTAAGAAGATGGAAGCCTTAGAAGCCGCAATGAATAAGCACAACATCAATTTGGAGCACTCTTCACCTTCATCTTCAGGAATGGCACTTTCTTCTTGTGGGTGTCAAGCATCAAGATCTGGTTATGCATTAAATGTATCTTCTTCTTCTCATTCTCATGAGTGGCTCATTGATTCTGGAGCTTCTTACCACATGGCCAAAAATCAAGCTATGTTTTCTTCTTTAAATTATTTTAACACCAAACATATTTATGTTGGTGATGATAGATCTCTTATGTTCTAGGATCTGGAACCATTCATCTCGATAATGGTCAGTTTAATGATGTACTATGTGTTCCTACCTTGCCATGCAACCTTCTCTCTGTTTATCAGATAACTCATTCAGGTGAAGGGAAAATAGTAGAATTCTCACCTCATGATGTTGTAATCAAGGACCTCAAATATCTTTGACATATTTTAGCTACTGGCATTACTGATGATTCCACAAGGTTGTATAAGTTTGAAAACTTTGGGTCATCCTGTTTTCCCTCTATTTTTTTTTCTCATAATGATGATGTGAGCAAACTTTGGCATGAGCGATTTGGTCACTTAAACTATCGCTGTCTTCAAACTCTATGTAAGGAAAATATGGTGACGGGTCTTCCTATGATATCTTGCCAAGATGGTGTTTGCTCCAGATGTGTACTCGGAAAACATCATTGGGATAGTTTTGACAAACGTGCCTCTTGGCATGCTTCAGCCCCTTTGCACCTTGTGCATAGTGATTTATGTGGTCTGCTTCCTGTTGTTTCTTTCTCTGGTTGTAAGTACTACTTAACTTTCATTGATGATTTTTCCAGACGCACTTGGGTATACTTCTTAAAACTCAAAAGTGAATTTTTTAACATGTTCTTGGCCTTTAAGGCCTTTGTTGAGAAACAATCTGGACGTCTAATTCTTAAGTTAATATTAGACAATGGAGGAGAATATGTTAACAACAAATTTATCAACTTTTGCACTGAGCATGGCATTCAATTGCAACATAATGTTCCATATGCTCCACAACAAAATGGTGTAGCTGAAAGGAAGAATCACACCTTAAAAGAAATGGTTAATTGTATGCTTCAATCTAAAGGACTTGGTCTCAATTTTTGGACTGAAACCATTAACTGTGAAAATTACATAGTAAACCGCACTCCTACTAAGGTTTTAAACAATATAACTCTAGAATAATCTTGGAGCTAAATCAAACCAGATGTGAGTCACTTTCATGTTTTTGGAAGTGATGCTTGGGCCCATATTCCAGATGCGAAACATAAAGCTTTAGAACCTAAGAGTGAAAAATGCATTTTTTTGGATATTCTGAAGATGTCAAAGGATATAGACTTCTTCAACCAAAATCCAAAAATATAATTGTTAGAACAGATGTCAAATTTGATGAAAATATATTGGCCTACGAGCCTAGTTTGGTGGGTTTGCCACCTTTGGCCTACGAGCTTGATTCGACATATGTGCCACCTCTCTCTCTCTCTTCTATTTTTAATAGCATTCCTTCTAGTTCAAATGACGATAGCAAGGATGACAATCCTCCTTCGCCTCGTGAAATTGTTCCTTTTACTCCACCGCTTCCAAGATGAGTCCACTCTACTCGAGATGCAGTAGGTTATCTTGCAAGTGACCCTGCCGATCGACGATGTACATGTTCTCAGTTCAAAAGAGCCTCTTCCTTATTGACTCAAGTTCCCGAAAATCCTGATCCAGAAACCTTTGAAGAAGCCTTCGGTCATCCAGCTTGGGATGAAGCTATGAACGAAGAATATCATTCCTTATTGGTGAATGATACTTGGGATCTTGTTCCTCTTCCAAAAGGAAGAAAACTTTTCTAATGGGTTTACAAAACAAAGATTGGACCAGATGGAAAAGTGGATAGACATAAAGCTCGTCTTATCGCTAAAGGATTTTCACAAGTTGAAGGCATTGACTATACTGAAACCTTCTCCGTTGTTGCCAAAATGAATTCTATTTGCCTTGTTCTTTCCCTTGCTGCCTCCTTTAAATGGGAAGTCCATCAAATGGATGTTAAATCTGCCTTCTTACATAGAGATTTACATGAAGAAATCTACATGGAACAATCCCCTGGCTTTATCCAAAATGACTCTAGCCTTGTTTTTCGCCTTAAGAAGTCTCTCTATGGTCTCAAACAAGCTCCTTGGGCTTGGTATGCCAAAATGGATAGATTTCTATTGGATAATGGCTTTTCTAGGTGTCATTCTGACAACACTGTCTACACCAAGAAGGTGGGTAAGTCCTTCACCATCCTTGTTCTTTATGTTGATGATATTATCCTTACTGGTAGTGATCCAAACCATATAAACCATGTGAAGTCTAGCATCAAAAAGAAGTTTGAAATGACAGACTTAGGACACTTGCATTATTTCCTTGGTCTTCAAGTCTTGTAATCCAAGGAAGGCATTACCCTCTCCTAGTCCAAGTATGCATGTGATCTTCTATACCACTTTCACATGGAAGACTGTAAGCCCACCCCTTCTCCCTTTCATTCTGGAGTCACACTTTCAGTCACTTGTACTTCTCCTAAAGTTGATGCTACCTTATACAGTCAACTAGTTGGTAAAATTTTGTATCTAACCCATACCCATCCTGACCTTTCCTTTGTCGTTGGTCTTGTCGCTCAGTTTATGCACCAACCTCATGTAAGTCACTGGAAAGAAGCTAAAAGAATACTTCAATATATTCGCGGTATAGTTCGGTTTGGGATTCATTACAGTGCAGGAGAATCTCCATTTTTTATTGGTTTCACTAATTCTGATTGGGCTGGTGACCCTGATAATCGAAATTTTACTGCAGGATATGTGTTCACTCGTGGTTCAAGACCTATTACATGGTCTTGTAATAAAAAAAGTGCCATATCTCTTTCTTCAGCATAAGCAAAGTAGCGTGGTGTAGTTGAAGCCAACAAGGAAGCCATGTGGCTTCGTCAAATCCTGTCTGAATTTGGTCTCCATCAGCAGCATCCAACTACACTTTGGTGTGATAATCAGAGTGCCATTCGGTTATGTAAAGATATAGTTCAACATCAGCATATGAAAAACATTGAACTCCACATACACTTCATCAGAAAGCTCATTCATGATCGTGTTCTTCAAGTGTAGTACTGTCCAACCAATGATCAAGTAGCCGATATCTTTACAAAGGCTCTCACATAATCGAAGTTTACCAAACTTCGATCCATGCTTGGAGTTCAGGAAAGTTGTCATTAATGGGAGATAGGATCTAATGCCTCCTTCCTTCTCCTATTGTGTCACTTTTTTAAATCCTTCAATCATATCCCAATTTGTTCTTAAGGGGGGATGATAGGATATTTTGACACATAGGAAATAGGCTCTTTTTGTGTCACCTTTGTAAATCCTTCAATCCTATCCCAAGTTGTTCTTAAGGGGGGATGTTAGGATATTCCGACACATAGGAAATAGTTAAGAATAACTTAGTCTAGTGTAGAGTTAGGTAAAGAGTGTTTCTTTACAATGTACATTTGTAACTTATAACATGACGATCACGATTTGTAGTGATCCAACGGCTATCTCTCATCTCGGTATTAACGACACTTGATTCGTGGCTTAGCAACTGATTGGTCCATGATCTCTATTTAAAGAGCATGGAGGGTCATTTTTCCGGTAACCGTTTATGAGAGAAACAATTAAGTGGTTTCACAAGGCCTGTGTCAGACCTGCTCTTTGAGGGTTTTAACCACGTAATTATACTGGTGTATTGATTTGTGATCTGTTTGTGAGCGGTGACCTTTGGTTCTTGATCTAAGGAACTTACCCTGTAAATTCCTACACTTTTCCATTGGCATCATGTTTGTCAACCATAAGGTTCCATTGCACACAAACTATTATCTTCATCAAATTTCAATTTCCCCAGCTTTATTTTCAATGGAGCATCTGCCTTCAAATTCAGGGGAACACTGACCTGATTTCCTATGCAAGTTGAGTGTAGAGATCATGTCGCTGGTGAGTTGAGCACCAGTCCCGGTGAGTTCCATGCCAAAGAAAGTGGTGTTATTTCCCTGGTATAACATCAGAAGAGAGCCCATGTAGAGCTTAGCGACTAAGCATTAAATAATGAAAAGGTTGTTGTGGTCCTCTTACTAGGATTCCTGGCCACCACGAATTGGTAACTTGTATGATCGCTGGCACGACTTAGTGGAGTAATCGAGAATTCGACCAAGTCAAATTTAACGGCTCCAATTGGAATAAGGAAGTCTGACCTGCACAAATTATATGGATAATTTAACTAATGTGTAAATAATACCACGATATCCCAATTTCCTTACGTTGGGGCATGCAATTTGTAGACTATAGGTTAAGGGTTTGAACCCCACTATGGTCGTTTCAAAAATAAATATATTCTCTACTGTCGTGCTTTTCATTTTCAATAAATTTCCTTATGGTGGGGCATGTAATTTGTATATTGCAATTTATTGTCGTGCTTTTAATTTTCAAGCAAATTCCTTACAGTGGGGCGTGCAATTTGTATACTGGAAGTTAAGGTTTTGACCTCCACTCTCGTCATTTTCAAAATAAATATATTATTTTATTAAAGGGTTTGATTAAAGGATTAATCATATATAGATGTATATATGAGTGGTATATATCAAAGACTCTACATATTTATTATATTATGGTGATTTATGAATTTATTTCTATTATTGATTTATTCACCTAACTTAGATATTTATCAATATTAATCGGTATGTAAACTAGTACAATACATGTGACTCATACATATGTAGCTATCATATGGATGTCCCATATACATGTTAATATTCACACTCAGTTTGTAATTGTAGGTGGCTCATTACACTAACAAGAATATGGATCCACAAGAAGTTCAAAATTAAAGAAATTGATGAATTTCTATTAAGACATGTTAATAAATTATCAAATTTGCACAATGGTCCAAATTTCTAGATAATGCATTGAGTATAACATAAACAATGTTGGTTTACTAAGACTCAAGTGAAGCCGCATTTCACTAAGCATGCATTGCTCTGTGCACATAAGTTTTAATGGGTGGTTATATTTGCAAGATGCACCAAACTTTCATCCCCTATATCTGACCTAGTAATTCATTTTTTCTTAAATATAATAATTTAGACGAGATACATTGAGCTAAAGAAGAAAGTAGGCAAATTCTCGAAAATAATTTATTACTATAAGCAATGAGAACTTCCATAGAGTCTAGAAATCTTATGTCTAGATTTCAACAAAGTTTGTTCTTAGGCACTTTTAACTTTTATAAGACGCTTCATTTTTTGCTTCAATATAATAGTTTTCATTGGGTACATTGAGCCAAAGAAGCATGCAAGCAAGGTCTCAAAAAAATTTATTAGAATAAGAAAATAAAAATTCCATATAATCTAGAAATCTTATGTCTATATTTCATCTAAGTTTGTTCTAAGACACTTTCAACCTTTATAAGATAGTCCATTTTTGTAAAGTTGGTGTTATTATCCTTAACAAGGAGTTGTTCTGCAGCGAAAAATTCTTGACATATTTACATTTTCCTAGAGATGGAGGAATCTTTCCATTCAATTCATCTCTGAACAAATCTAACACTTCGAGTTCCACACATTGGCTAATGTGATCAGGGATTGATCGCCTAAATTATTTTCCACACATTGGCTAATTTGATCAGGGATTGATCCCCCAGATTGTTATGAAATATATATAATTGTTGAAATGAAAAAAAACCAATAATACTTTCAGGAATGCTATCAGAAATTTTGTTTGAATTCAAGAAGATGAGAATGAAGATTTCCTATACTTTTGGAATTGTACATGTAAAATAGTTTGTATCTGAATAAAATTGTTTAAGATTGTTCAAACTGGAATTGCCCTCATGCCATGAGGGATTATCCAATTAGGTTGTTTGTACCAAGATTGAGGATGGTCAACATACTCAATTTTGTAATGGCTTTAGGTATGTCACCTGTAAAGTTATTTGCATGAAGATTTAGTTAGATAACCTGACTCAAATTGTCAATATCTTTTTTATTTCCAATTAGACTTAAGGTGGAGAGAGAAAGCCCAAATATGTAAGGAGCCTTTGCTTCAAGTATGTCACTAGTGAAACTATTTGCACCAAGATTTAAGTAGATAACCTAACTAAAATTTCCAATGGCTTCGTTATTTCCAACAAGGCTCCGGGTGAAGAGAGGAAGCCCAAATATACTTACAGGTAAAGAACATGTATTCTAAATCCAACCACACAAAATTGTTGCAGTTTCATTTTTCATATTTAATGGGAGATAAAATATTAAATGGACCATAAATCGATAGTTAAGAAAGCTATTTTCAATGAGAAAATTGAGATGGGATGATTGTGTCCCAAAAATAAAGTGTTAAGGAAAGAAATGTTTGCAAGAAATAAATGTTTGTTAGAGACGGAGAAATGGTGCTCTCCAACTTGTTTAAATGTGGATATGGGTACTGTAAATTTTGCAGCAAGCCTAGTTCAGCTAGAATATTTAGATGGAATTATTCCATCCAAGTTTTGTGAAAAAAAATTGATGTAACATTGCTGAGAACAATCACCAAGATCAAAAGGGATGTAGCCACTTAGTGAGTTGCTTTCAAAGTATAGAAAAGATAAATTTTTGATTAGACAAAAACATAAGGTTTGAGACATCTGTTTAATTGTCTCTCAACATTTTGTTAACATTTATTAACACTTATAGTTTTTGGTGTAGCGGAAATAGTGATTCCAACAAGTCTCATGTTCGAGTTCAAGACAACTCAGGCCTAGTTGGAAGAGATTGTTGGGCATTGGATAATCCAATGATCCTTATCTTTTTAGCCACATGTGATTAACCACCTCTCATGGATTTGTTAACTCTATTGACTTGTTCATTTATTAACACCTATAGGTTTTCATGTAATAGCATTAATCGTGATTCCAACAAATCAGAACAATGAAATTCTTGTATCCAATGAACAAACCTTGGAAAAAAGTGCAGTAGATTAGAGAAGTTGGAATAATTCCACAAATATTGTTGTTGGACAAGCAGAGTTGTACCAGTTGGCCTAGGCAACCAAATTCTGTTGGTATACTCCTGGTGAAGTTGTTTACTAAAAATCAGATCCATTGAAATCTTATGCAATAACGAAGTTCTTTTGGAATGTACAGCTGACAAAATTTAAGTTGAGGTACTCCCAACGCTTTTAGCTGCTCAAACTCTAGTGGAGTTCTTCCTGTTAAATTGTTGGAATTTTTTAATGCAAAAAGACAGAGGAAATGTGTTCCCCCACAACACAGAGACTTCAAATAAAATGTGGAAATTAACAGTCAATACACACAGGCAGCGTAAAAACACAGGAGAGGAACAAAATTTAATTTTATATTCAATTGTCTCTCTCCCTCTCTCTCTTTTCTAACATATGGAAATTTCATTGCTTATATCAAAATGGTTGAAGCTTGTAAAAACCTAATTCTAGTCAATGTTGCTACAATTCTTGAACGAACGTTCAAAAAAATTTGTCCTTGGGCCATCAGCAGACCCATTCCTTCATTTAAAACAGTACGCATACTGTATTCCAAATTACACAGGAAAACATGTAAAACATGTTCAAAACACAAAAAAGGCGGATCTCAAATCTTATGCAATGCGGTTCATGCTCTTAATTTTCAAGCAATTTCCTTACAGTGGGGCATGCAATTTGTATACTACAAGTTAAGGTTTTTACCTCCACTCTCTTCATTTACAAAATAAATATATTATTTTTGGTCGTTTCAAAATGAATATATTGTGAGAAATATATTAAATCAGACGGGGATTTCCGGTAAGTCTCGGAATGAAATCTTCTTTTATAAAATGTTCTGACACTAACTTACACATCAACTTTTCTTATTATTCCAAAAGGCTGTGACTATATGAGGTATATATTAAGGGCATGGTAGGATATTGGGAAACTTGATTGCTATTAAAGTGTTAAACCAAAATTTGTAACATAAGTTCCGAGAGTTTGGAATCTTGCTTTGATACCAAGTATGAAGCCTAATTTGAGAAATTAACCAAGTTTTACAAAAAAATGATTGCTAAAAATGAAGAGTTTACCAATTTAATACATAGATATATATCTGGTATTCATGATTGGAGTCGATTGAGTTGTTGTAGCTCCAATTTTGCCCCATTATCAAAATGACCAAATTCTCCTTACCAAATTGGGTACAACTTTAGTACCCAGTTCCAGAATACTTCACAATTAAAGCGCTCTATCCCTCGTTCCCAAAATCTTCAAGAACAATAAAGCTCAATCTTTTTCCTTTTCTATGAATCTCTCTAGTAAATTTTTTGTTTATCTCTGTGTAAAAGTTCCTCCCCTTTTTATGGCCTCCTCGACTAGCTTATATGTTCCATTCCACCATCTCAGTTCTCCACCACCCATGCATACTATTTTCTCAACGCCTCTCTATTACTTGCCACCTGCAATCTCTTTTATGATTTTAGTCTGTGTGGCTTCCCAATATGGTAATTTTTTTATTTATAGATTTTAATAATTCACTTTATTTAACATTTAAATAAATTATTTTATCTATTTAAGTAAACTATAAATCAAATAAATAGAGTTTATATTTTATAATATATATATATATATATATATATATATATATATATATATATATATATATATATATATATATATATTTGATTAAAGGATTAATCATATATAGATATATATGAGTGGTATATATCAAAGACCTATTTATTATATTATGGTGAATTATAAATTTACTTCTATTATTGATTTATTAAGCTAACTTAGATATCTATCAATATTAATCGGTATGTAAACTAGTACAATACATGTGATTCATGCATATGTAGCTATCATATGGATGTTCCATATACATGTTAATATTCACACTCTATTTGTAATTGTAGGTGGGTCATTACACTGACGAGAATATGGATCCACAAGAAGTTCAAAATTAAATAAATTGATGAATTTCTATTAAGACATGTTAATAAATTATCAAATTTGCACCATGGTCCAAATTTGCAGATCGAGTATAATACAAACAATGTTGGTTTACTAGGACTCAAGTGAAGCCACACTTCACTAAGAATGCACTGCTCTTTGCACATAAGTTTTAATGGGTGGTTATATTTGCAAGCTGCACCAAAATTGCATCCCCTATATTTGACCTAGTAATTCATTTTTTATTAAAGCTAATCATTTACAAGGATATATTGAGCCAAAGAAGCAGGTAGGAAAAGTATCGAAAATAATTTATTACTACAAGCAACGAGAACTTCCATAGAATCTAGAAATCTTATGTCTACATTTCAAAAAAGTTTGTTCTTAGGAACTTTCAACTTTTATAAGACAATTAGTTTTTTGCTTCAATATAATAGTTTGCATTGGGTACATTGAGCTAAAGAAGCATGTAAGCAAGGTCTAAAATTTTTTTTATTAGAATAAGAAAATAAAACTTCCATATAATCTAGAAATATTATGTCTATATTTCAACTAAGTTTGTTTTGAGACACTTTCAAACTTTATAAGATAGTCCATTTCTGTAAATTTGGTGTTATTATACTTGACAAGGAGTTGCACTGTAATGATAAATTCTTGAGAGATTTACATTTTCATAAAGATGGAGGATTCTTTCTATTCAATTCATCTATGAACAAATCTAACACTTCTAGTTCCACACATTAGCTAATGTGATCAAGGATTGATCCCCAAATCGTTTTCCACACATTGGCTAATGTGATCAGGGATTGATCCCCTAGATTGTTTTGAAATATAAATAATTGTTGAAATGAAGCAAAACCAATAATACTTTCTGGAATTCTATCAGAAATATTGTTTGAATTCAAGAAGAAGAGAATGAAGCTTTCCTATACTTTTGGAATTATACACGTAAAATAGTTTGTATCTGAATAAAATTGTTTAAGATTGTTCAAACTGGCATTGCCCTCATGCCATGAGGGATTATACCAGTTAGGTTGTTTGTACCAAGATTGAGGATGGTCAACATAATCAATTTTGTAATGGATTTAGGTATGTCACCTGTAATTTTATTTGCACTAAGATTTAGCTAGATAACCTGACTCAAATTGTCAATAGCTTTGTTATTTCCAATTAGACTTAAGGTAGTGAGAGAAAGCCCAAACATAATTATAGGTAAGGAGCCTTTGCTTCAAGTATGTCACTAGTGAAACTATTTGCACCAAGATTTAGGTAGATAACCTAACTCAAATCTCCAATGGCTTCACTATTTCCAACAAGTCTTTGGGTGAAGAGAGGAATCCCAAATACACTTATAGGTAAAGAACCTATATTCTAAATCCAACCACACAAAATTGTTGTAGTTTCATTTTTCAGATTTGATGGGAGCTGAAATATTACATGGACCATAAACCGATAGTTAAGAAAGCTCTTTTAAATGAAAAAATTGGGATGGGATGATTGTGTCCCAAAAATAAAGTGCTAAGGAAAGAAATGTTTGTGTGTTAAAGAAAGAAATGTTTGCTAGAGACAGAGAAATGGTTCTCTCCAACTTTTTTGAATGTGGATATAGGTACTGTAAATTTTGCAGCAAGCCTAGTTCAACTAGAATATTTAGTTGGAATTCTTCCATCCAAGTTTTGTGAAAAAATTTTGATGTAACATAGGTGAGAACAATCACCAAGATCGAGAGGGATGTAGCCACTTAGTGAGTTTCCTTCAAAGTATAGAAAAGTTAATTTTTTTATTAGACAAAAAGATAAGGGATCGTGGGTTGGATATTGGATAATCCAACATTCACTATGTGTTTTGAGACATTTGTTTAACCGTATTTCAACGATTTTTTAACATTTATTAACACTTATAGTTTTTGGTGTAGCGGAAATAGTGATTCCAACAAGTCTTATGTTCAAGTTCAAGACAACCCATACCCAATTGGAAGAGATTATTGGGCATTGGATAATCCTGTGATCCTTGTCTGTTTAGCCACATGTGATTAACCACCTCTTAGGGATCTGTTAACTCCATTGACCTGTCCATTTATTAACACTGATATTTTTTTCATGTAACAACATTAATCATGATTCCAACAAATCAGAACAATGAAATTCTTGTATCCAATGGAAAAACCTTGGAAAAAGGTGCAGTTGATCAGAGAAGTTGGAATACTTCCACAAAGATTATTGTTGGACAAGTAGAGCTGTACCAATTGGCCTGGGCAACCAAATTATGTTGGTATATTCTGTTGGAATTTTACTCCCAACCACCGCCATGAATAAACATAGGCACAACCCATAACTTCATTAATTTTTTGACAATAGAGAAGGACAAGGAGCAGATTATAGATCTAGAGGAGTTTCCACGCAACCAATAGCAAACCAAGTACCGAGCCATCCTCTGTGTTTATTGTTTCCAACCACTGCATTGACTTACCATTTTCCCACACTTCGCCGCCCGCAACTTTTATGGTTTACCCATAAGAATTTCCGCTGTTAAGTTAAATATCCACCGATGTGATATCGGTGGGACCCACATATGCCATCCACCGCATTGCAAAATCCGTAAACCCTTTGTATTTCCACAAAACCTTTGATTCATGCATTTCACACTTACTACAACTTACTGCATCGCTGCCCAAACTTTGCAAGATTTAAGTCTTAACCTTAAACCCTTCACTGTATGTTATGTTTACACCAATGTGATATCGGCAGGACCCTCCTAAACCTTTATCGCCCTCAAGTTTGCAGCTCGTAACATTTTAATTTTACCTTTCGCTGCCCACAAGATAATTTATTTGCAATGCGACGCGACAAGCGCATTTCACACATCGCAAGGTTTTGTGTTTACCTGTAAATTACCGCAAGTTATGTTATTTATTTTGCGATGCGATATCGTTGTCGCATATCACAATCACAATGTTGTAAGTTTTCCACCAAACCGCCCGTAGGCTATGTTATTTTGAGTGTTATGTGATAAGTGCCACATCACTATTGCACATTGCAGCCTAAAATTTTTAAAGGATAGCGCCAAAAGTTAAATTTTGAAGTCGCAGAATTGCGCGGATGTGATGTGGACCAGAACCACATTGCTTAAAATTTGAGATCCGCCAGTTTGTGTTTTGAGCGCATTTTTACGTGTTTCCTGCATAATTCAGGAATACGACCTGTGTGTCGATTTAATGAAAAATGGGTCTTTTGACAGCCCAAGGACGATTAGTAGTTGAACGTATGTTCGAAAATTGAATTGCATTTAATAGATTAGGTTTTTCAGGCTTCAACCATTTGTATTAAAAGAAATGTCATTTGATTATGTAGAGAGAATGATGGAATAGAAAATAGTAGTTTGTTCCTCTTATGTGTATTACATTGCCTATGTGTATGAATGTTTAATTTCCAAAAATTTTTGTAGTCTCTGTGTTGTGGGGAAACACATTTCCTCTGTTATTTTTGTATCCAGAAGTTTCAACATGGTATCAGAGTAGGTCTAGGCTCTTAGTCAAAGAAGCACGAGCTCACTTTCTTTGCTATAGAAGCTATAGGATTTGTTTGTATATGTAGAAGTCTCCAACAATGAGAAAGATTTATAGCAGTGAGAAGGTTTCTCCTTTATAAAGTCAAGAAGATTATTTGTTTAACACAGTCACGATGGCATCAGCAAGCACACACTTGAAAAATCCACAAATACCACAGTTTAATGGGAATAACTATGATTATTTGGCCATTACAATGAGGGCCTTGTTTGCTTCACAAGATATATGGTAGCTGGTGGAACAAGGTTTCCAAGAACGAGTAGATGCTACATCGTTGGGTGCTTTGACAGTAGCAGAAAGAGACCCGTTGAGATATAATAGGAAGAAGGACTCCAAAGCCCTCTTCTATCTCTTTCAGGCAGTACATGATAGTATTTTCCCAAGGATTGCAACGACAACAAAGTCTAAGGAGGCGTGGGATATTCTCAAGACATCCTATCAAGGCATGGAGAAGGTGAAGACAACAAAATTACAAATGTTGAGGAGATATTTTGAAACTCTCTGTATGAAAGAGTCTGATAACATAGACTCATTATTCACACATGTGATTGGGTTGGTTACCTAGATAAGGTCTTATGGAGAGACACTTGAGGAAAGAATAATAGTGGAGAAAATATTGAGAATTCTACCTTCAAGATTTGATGCCATAGTGGTGGCAATAGAAGAGACAAAGGATCTCTCACAATTCTCAGTGGATGAGATTTGTGTATCCCTGATGTCTCGTGAACATAGACTAAATAGAACAACGAAATCCTCATTGGAGCATGCTTTCAAGACACAAATGTCTTTTGGTCGAGGTAGAGGTCAAGGAAGATTGAACTACCAAGGAAAAGGAAGAAACCCACATACAAGTGGAAGAAACAACACTGCAAGCACAAGTGGAAGGGGCAACAACCAGAATCAAAGAGAAGGCTCAAGCCAGAGTCAAGCACAAAGACAAAGGTATGAAAAAATCCAAGTCCAATGTCATTATTGTAAAAGGTATGGGCATTATGCCAATGAATGTAAAAAGAAACAAAATGACATGAATAATAGGCAAAATGTAAATTTTGCAAAAGAAAATCAAAACCAGAGTAATGTGCTTCTAACATGTAATGTAACACAAGAAAAACAGGAATATGTATGCTTCTTAGACTCATGATGTAGTAACCACATGACTGGAAACATAGCAATGTTTGCCAATCTTGATGAAAATGTGATGTTTGAAGTGACAACGGGGATAGAAAACGAATTCTCTGTCATCGGAAAAGGAAGAATCAGAATACTGACTAGGAAGGGAGAGAAGAAATTTGTGCCAGATGTCTATTATGTACCTGGCCTAAAAAGTAACCTTCTAAGCATTAGAAAGCTCGTGAACAAGGGCTACAATGTGTTTTTTAAGAATGATGTGTGTAAAATCATGGAAATACCTCCAAGTAAAAGGGTCATTGCAGAAGTGCATATGAAAAAGAATAAGATGTTTCCTCTCAAGCTCAGAACAAACTTGAAGGAAGGAGGTGTGGTAGCAACAGTCACATAAGAGGTCTTTCAAGAAGAAGTGAAAGACGAAAACTGGTTATGGCATTTGAGATTTGGACATCTCAATTTTGGAGGTTTGAACCTCTTGCGTAGAAAAGGGATGGTAAAAGGATTACTACTCATTGAGAAACCATACAGCCTATGTGAAGACTACACCTTGGGCAAACAACACAGATAATCCTTTCCAGTAGGAAAGAGCATAAGGGCAAAGGCACCCTTAGAGATTTTCCACTCAGATTTGTGTGGACCAATGCAAACACCATCTTTAGCTGGAAGTCACTATGTCTTGACATTTATAGATGATTATACAAGAAATACATGGGTTTATTTCTTGAAACAGAAGAGTGAAGTGTTTGAATAGTTCTACCACTTCAAAGCTCTTGTTGATAAGCAAAGTGGGCACTACATAAAATTTTTGAGAGCTGACAGAGGAGGAGAGTATATCTCCAAAGAATTCCTATGTTTCTGTAGGGATAATGGCATACACAAGTATTTTACCACAAAAAAATGGTGTTTCAGAAATTAAGAATAGGACCATCACGGACATGGTCAGAAGTATGTTGAAGGCAAAACATTTTCCAAATGAGTATTTGGCTGAAGCTGTCAATTATGCAACGAATATTTTGTATAGATGCCCAACCAAAGCTGTTATGAACAGAGTCCCAGAAGAAGTATGGAGTGGAACAAAGCAGTTTTTCACTCACATGAAAGTATTTGGATGTGTGGCATATGCACATGTCCTAGATCAACTAATAAAGAAGTTGGGCATCAATGGGGAGAAGTGTATCTTTGTTGGATACAGTGATGAATCAAAGGCCTACAAACTCTATAATCCATCCACCAATAAAGTTATAATCAGTAGATATGTGCAGTTCATTGAAGAAGAAGCTTTAGATGGAAGCTTAGAGAAAAAATTGAATGTGAAGACATGTATGTCTCACGAAGATCAAGAGGAATGCACATCATAAAATAATTCCTCCACAGTGGCTCCTCCTCCATCTACGCAAGCAAAAAAGAACACACCACAAGAAGGAAACACAACAGCCTTGAGAAATCAAGGAAGTGCTTTGCCAAGAACACCACAGGGATTTTAAACTCCCTCGAGTTCAATTGGAACTCCAAGCACACCAAGAAGACCAAGATTCAGAAATTTGAGTGAAATTTATGAGTAAGAAGCTAATAATAATAATGGTCTGAATTCTTTATTTTCCTTGTTTTGTCATGTTGATGATCCAATTCATTTTGAAGAAGCATTAAAAGAAGAAAAATGGATTGAAGCAATGAATGAAGAGATTGGTGCGATAGAAAAGAATGATACATGGGAGTTAGTGGACCTCCCAAAATTTAAAGAAGTTATTGGAGTAAAATGGGTCTATAAGACCAAAATCAATGCTGAAGGCAAGATAGAAAGACAGAAGGCAAGACTTATTGTGGAAGGCTACAAGCAGCAGCAAGGAAGAGATTATGAAAAAACCTTTGCACCAGTTGCAAGGATGGAAACAGTGTGGACAATGTTGTCCATTGCAGCACAACAAAAGTGGAAAGTCTACCAAATGGATGTGAAATCAACATTTATGAATGGAGTGTTGAAAGATGAGGTATATGTTGAACAACCTCCAGGCTATGAGATTAAAGGGCAAGAGCACAAAGTGTGCAAGTTGAAGAAAGCTATTTATGGGCTAAAGTAGGCACCAAGAGCATGGTATAGAAAAATTGATGCTTACCTGACAGAAAATGGGTTTGAAAAATGTGATGGTGAACCCACACTCTACATTAAAAAAAATGAAGGTAAGATCCTTATTTTTTTCTTATATGTAGACGATTTAATATTTACTGGAAATGAAGTTTCTCTCATTGCTAAATTTAAAGCAGTCATGAAGAGTCAATTTGAAATGATTGATTTGGGTTTATTGAGATACTTCTTGGGCATAGAAGTAAAACAAAATGAAAAGGGAATTTTTATTTCCCAAGAAAAATATGTTGAAGAAGTTTTGAAGAGGTCTAACATGCAGAACTGCAAAGCAGTAGTAACTCCAAAATGTCACAGGGTTGAAGTTAAGCAAGGACCATTGCAGCAAGAATGTCGATCCAACATTGTACAAGAGTATAGTTGGCAGCATAATGTATTTGAATGCAACTTGGCCTGATATTATGTATGTTGTAAGTTTAATTTCCATATTCATGGAGACACCAAAGGAGACACATTGGAAAGCAGCCAAGAGAATATTGAGGTATGTAAATGGAACGAAGGAGTATGATGTTCTATACTCCTAAAATGATAATTTTAAGTTGATGGGTTACATTGACAGTGATTGGGCTGCAAGTGTAGATTATAGAAATAACAAATCCAGTTATGTGTTTCATTTGGGATCGGGAGCCATTTCATGGGCTTCCAAGAAGCAACCAATAGTTTTTTTATCAACAACAGAAGCAGAATATGTGGTAGCAGCATGCCAAACAATATGGATGAGAAGGATGCTGAGAGATTTGTATCATGATAAAGACAAAGGAACCACAATCTATTGTGATATTAGCTCAGCAACAGCATTGTCAAAGAATTCTGTTTTCCACAAGAGAACAAATCATATTGATGCAAAATATCATTTTATAAGAGATTGGTTAATAATGGTGAGATTTTTTTGCAGCATTACAGGATAGAGGAACAGTTCGCTGATATCCTCACAAAGCCATTAGCACAAAAGAGTTTTGAGTATCTTTGAAAATTTCTGGGAATGAATGGTGGTGGTAGTTGTGATTAAGGGGGAGCATTGGAATTTTACTCCCAACCACCGCCATGAATAAACAGTGCTGCAACCCACAACTTCATCAATTTTTTGACAGCGGAGAAGGACAAGGAGTAGATCTAAGATCTGGAGGCGTTTCCATGCAACCAATGACAAACCAAGTACCAAGCCATCCTCTGTGTTTATTGTTTTCAACCACCGCATTGACTTACCGTTTACCTGCACTTCACCGCCCGCAACTTTTATGGTTTACCCATAAGCCTTTCCATTGTTAAGTTAAATCTTTGTCGATGTGATATCGGAGGGACCCACATATACCATCCATCGCATTGAAAAACCCGTAAGCCCTTTGTATTTCTGCAAAACCTTTGATTCGTGCATTTCACACTTACCACAACTTATCGTGTTGCCATCCGCACTTCGCAAGATTTAAGTCTTAACCTTAAGCCCTTCACCATATGTTATGTTTCCGCTGATGCGATATCGGCAGGACCCGCCTAAACCTTTACAACCCACAATTCGCAGCTCACAACATTTTAATTTTACCTTCCGCCGCCCACAAGATAAATTATTTTCAATGCGATGCAATAAGCGCATTTTGCACATCGCAAGGTTTTGATTTACTTGTAAAGTTCCGCAAGTTACGTTATTTTTTTTGCGATGTGATATTGCTGTCGCATATTGCAATCCCAATCTTTTAAGTTTTCCACTGAACCGCCCACGGGCTATGTTATTTTGGGTGCGATGTGATAAGTGCCATGTCACTATCACATATTGTAGCCCACAAAGTTTAAAGGATAGCGCCCAAAGTTAAAGTTTGAAGTCGTCGAATTGCACGGATGTGATGTCGACCATAACCACATTGCATAAAATTTAAGATCCACCAGTTTGTGTTTTTAATGCATTTTTACGTGTTTTCCTCTGTAATTCAGGAATATGGCCTATGCGCCGATTTAATGGTAGAATGGGTCTTTGACAACCCAAGGACGATTAGTAGTTTAACGTTCGTTTGAAAATTGAATTGCATTGAATAGATTAGGTTTTTCAGGCTTCGACCATTTGTATTAAAATAAATGTAATTTCATTTTGTAGAGAGAATGATGGAATAGAAAACAACAGTTTGTTCTTCTTCTCTGTATTATGCTGCCTGCGTGTATGAATTTTTAATTTCCGCAATTTGTTGTAGTCTCTATGTTGTGGGGAAACACATTTCCTTTGTTATTGTTGTATTCAGAAGTTTCAACATACTCCTGGTGAAGTTGTTTACTGAAAATCAGATCCATTGAAGTCTTGTACAATTACGAAGTTCTTTTGGAATGTAACAGTCGACAAAATTTAAGTTGAGGTCCTCCCAACGATTTTAGCTACCCAAAATCCAGTGGAGTTCTTCCTGTTAAATTACTATGAAAAAGATTCATATTATGTAATAAAGAGAGGCTACCAAGATGGTGAAATGCTACCTTGCAGTCCCAATCTAGAAAGTGTTATGGAAACTGCTCATTTAGCGTGCTTTCTGCAAAAATTATCATTCCAGGAGAACATGTTATAGGAGTTATCTGTGATACAGTTGAGCAATGATCCATTCAGATCTGATGCAAGTTCCTTTCTGAATGAAAAACGTGCCTCTATGTCCCTTCTATCGTAGTGTCTGTGGATGATGTGAATTTAGGTGGCTCCATATTTCCTTCCTCTTTTTTCAAAACAAAATCATGGAGTTGAAGAGAAGCCCTTCCACCTAAAGATGGAATTTGACGGGCATTTTGCTCGTTTTTGACGTGTAAATTTTTTTAATGACTATTTTTAGGAATTTCTTGGAACTGTACAAAACCTATTGATGAAGGGTTACATGTTTCTAAAAACATTACTAATACCTATTTCTTTTCACGTATTTCTTTTCGAAAGTCAAGGAAATTTCCAATTTAAATTTATATAGTGGCTAGGCAAGATTCTCTTTCAAGGCAAGCTCACAATTTTATTTCTAAATTCTATAAAAAGCCATTTTATTTTCTTGGGAGTTGGTTCATGGAATTCGGACTTTTGATCCTTCCAAAAGTAATTACAGAAGCTATTTAGTATTTAGTTACTGTGGATTGGTGAAATGATTTGAAATAATTCTCGTTATGGATTGTTGAAATTATTCTAAATAATTCTTTTGTAGAGCACATGACTAATAAAGATTTATATTTCATCTATTCTTATATGAATTATTTTCCATTTATTTTATGGTTTTTCAACTTTGCCATTAAACATAAATAAAATAAAATAATGCAAACCTTTATTTGGAGATTAGGTTTAGGTACATATTCTTTTCATTTTCAAGTTGGTATTATTTTAGTTTCTTTGTTTCAACCCTAATTTTTTATATGTTTAAATTTAAAATTTAAAGATGAAACAAAAATGCAATTTTTATGGTATATTATGGTAGGATTTTATTTTAAATATTTTTAAATATTTTGGTTTAAATAGCTAGCAATATTCTTTAAAAGCGCATGAGACAAGCTAGTTAAATAATAGAATGAGTTTTATTAAATATAAGAAGCAATAATTTTTGAAAAGAGAATTAATTTTATTCAATATACACAACAATAATTTTTGAAATAGTTAAGACTACTAGAGAAGTTTAGGAAAAGAATAGATGTGTCATACTAAGATATATTTAGGAAATACTTAAACTTCATTTTAACCAACATCATGTCTATCTTGGCATGGTCTATTAATGTATTGTTCCATGTCATTTAGGTTTATTAAGCTTTTTGTTGTCTTATTATTATTTCAATTTATTAAGATTTTATGTGTGTCTTGGTTAAAATTTGATGGGTTTATTAAGCTTTTTGGTGTCTTGTTATTCAACTTTTGGCTAATATTTGATAGGTTGAACTTGGTCATATAATTTTCTTTAACTTAAAGTAAAATATACACTTGATTATATCACTAATCAAGCCCGATGTCCAATGTCATCCAAAACCATATTGAAGTAGATGTTGCTACTTGTTTGTAGGTAGAAATCTATTCATGTTTTGATTTTTCACTTTTCATAATCCTTTACTCATAATTATTATTTTTGTTTTAAAAAATTTGAAATAATGATTAGAATTCTTTAGTGAAATTTAAATTGATTTTTTATATTATTTATAATTAATCATAATTATTATTAATTTTACTTTGTGTGAAAATGTTAAGACGATTCTGTCATTATGTTAGGAAATTAATATCAAGAGCCATCCATACATCATTGTGCTCAAGATCATTATCAACAACACCACACATATTCACAACTAACACCTTCAAGAATTTTGAGTTTGTATTCAAAATGTAAATACATGTCCAAAAAAGAAAAAACTAGAAATGAAATAAATCAGGCCTTCCAAATTTAATTAACATAGTGAACAAAATCTAAATTGTATGTATTGGAGTATATATCAACAATTAATTATGAATTTTCCATGATTGTTTCAATACTATCACTATAATCCCTATGTTATTGTTATGGGTCACACCTCTTTTCACAAAGAAATTGGGAAACAAGATACACAAAAGATGTCAATGTAGTAGAGTAGCTTTAGATGGAAAATTTTATAATATATTGGAAACAAATTTTATTTATTGTAAAGCATTTTCAAACCAAAACTTAAGATTTAATAATTCATGTGTATTCATTTTGTTTTTTATAATGTGAAAATTTTTAACATGATTATTTTGTTTGTTTTTAATAAAAAATATTGTGAATTTTTTTAATATAATTATATTATTAAAGAGTAAAATTTTAATCAAAATTTTATTAGTAAAGTGTTAATTTAATAAAAAAACATCATTTTTGAATAGCAGAATTTTAAACCTAACATCAAAAAAATTATGATGGATAAAAGAATCCAAATTCCATCCCTATTTCCACCCATCATGTCATTATATAGATAATCATGGTATAAATCATGTTCCTTATAAATTAAGGAGTGACATTGATTCATGAAATAACTAATAATGTTTACAGTAACATGCGGGGAAGTATGAGGTAACAATAGGCACAAGAGCAAGTTTTCCGTGTTTTGCAACGTGGACATAACATGGAGTACATGATAGGCGAAGTGTTCAATGTGCCTAAAGTGGAAGGGGAAAATCCTAACTTGGGATAGTCTCATTAAGCAGGGGCAATATGGACCGGGCAGATGTGCTATATGTTGCAACGATGAGGAAACCATTGCACACCTTTTCTTTCATTGCCTAGTGGCTTTTAACTTGTGGAAGATGTTCGGCCCATATCTTATTGATCCCTCATGGAATCCGCATGACTTCATTTCAGTTGCGCTTGAATTGGACAAGCTGAAAGGAAAATTATGATCACTACCTTTTTTCTTCATTTGGGAGGTCTGGCTCGCCAGGAATAGGCTCATTTTTGAAGGTAGGCCTTTTGAAACCAATCTGGTATATTCTTCTATCATGAGATGGATTGATGAACAACCTCTTCCACAAATTAAGATTTTGGATGGCTCTCACTGTATCCGACCACATGAGATATCCATCCTTGCTATATTTTTTGATGGGGCATGTGAGGAGGGCATTATTGGATGCGGTGCCTCGATAAAGCTGTCACAAAGAGAAAGGATCCACATATTCTGGAATGGTGGGTCGGGTACAAACAACAAAGCAGAGATCATGGCCTTATGGGGGGGCCTCTTGGCTGCCAACAATTTAGAATTACAGAATGTTAGCATATATGGAGATTCCAAGGTTGTCATTGGATGGATCACAAATAGCATCAGCTTGATATATCTGGACTTACAGGGTTGGATTCAAAGGACACAGAGGTTATGGTAGAGGTTAAACTGCCCATCTATCAGCCATATATATAGAGAAAACAATACACGTGCATATCGTTTATCAAAACAGGGTATCAAAGCTAACATTGGTTTTTTGCAGGTCAAACAGTTCAGGGATGGCAATCAAATTTGGGATACATCTATTCCTATCCCTTAATCACTTTAGCCCTGTTTCAAGCGAGCCTGATTTTGCAAGCGATCCAGTTTTCTCCTTTTGCTAAAAGATACTGATCATCATAGGTGCCAGGGTGTTTGCACTTCTGCCCAGTTTTGGATTCCTGTTGATTTTCGAATCGGAGATGATTCCATTATTCTACTATGTACTGTGATCCTCGGATTTTTAGATCTTTTCACATCACATACGGGTTTGTTCATAATGGTGGGATATAGGAGTTGTGATTGGGTCAAATGCTATATATGTTAGTTTTCATCACAAGCGAGCCTGAATACATTAAAATGGATTTGGATGAACCTTATCATTAAGCTTTCTTACCCAAATTCATATGCTGCTAATGTCCAGTTTTCTAATCAATACAAGTTTACATAGTGGTTACACTAACACTTTTTATTACGTCCTATATATTTTTATCATATTTGGACAATTTGTAGGGATATGTTCTAATATGATGGGGTAGGTCCTTCACCTCCCGAAATTCTCTCTGCCTATGTTTACAAGGCCTCTTCCTCCTTAGAAGGGGTATTGTTTTCAAAGGCTATGATATGATGATTTTCTCACTTATATACAACTGAGAATGTAATGAAATGTTTTATGCACTGATATATATATAATATACAACATTTTTTTCTTTCTGAAAAAAATGATGCAAGGAGTTGTTATCCATGTAGAATAATGGCATTTTCCACATGTAGCATTGTCTAAATAAAATAATGGTATTTAGTTATTTTATTTATCTGGAGTAGCATTGTCTAAATAGAATAATGGTATTTAGTTTTTTTATTTATTTAATAAATTGTTTTGAATGTTTTAAATTTGTTTTAGTTTGGGTAAGAATTTTTTTTTTAAGAAGTAATTAAACAGGGTAGTAGGGTGGAATTTGACGAACATTTTGACGTGTAAATTCTTTTAATGATTATTTTTAAGAAGATCTTGGAACTGTAGAAAATGTATTAATGACGGGTTACATGTTTTTGAAAACATTACTAATACCTATTTCTTTTCACGAAAGTCAAGGAATATTCCAATTTAAATTTATATAGCGGCTAGGCAAGATTCACTTTTAAGGCAAGCGCACCATTTTATTTCTAAATTCTATAAAAAAAACCATTTTATTTTATTTTTTCTTTGGAGTTGGTTCATGTAATTCGGACTTTTGATTCTTCTAAAGTAATTACGAAAGCTATTTAGTATTTAGTTACTGTGGATTGATGAAATTATTTGAAATAATTCTCTTACGGATTGTTGAAATTATTCTAAATAATTCTTTTGTAGAGTGTGTAACTGTTAAAGATTTATATTTAATCTATTTTTATATGAATTATTTTCCATTTATTTTATGGTTTTTCAACTTTACATTAAATATAAATAAAATAAAATAATGCAAATCTTTATTTGGAGATTAGGTTTAGGGACAGATTATTTTCATTTTCAAGTGGAATTATTTTAGTTTCTTCAGCCCTAATTTGTTATATGTTTAAATTTAAAATTTAAAAGTGAAACAAAAATGCAATTTTTATGGTATATTATTGTAGGATTTTATTTTATTTTTAAATATTTTTGTTTAAATAGCTAGAAACATTCTTTAAAAGCACATGAGACAAGCTAGTTAAATAATAGAATGAATTTTATTAAATATAAGCAGCAATAATTTTTGAAAAGAGAATCAATTTTATTAAATATACACGTCAATAATTTTTGAAATAGTTAAGACTACTAGAGAAGTTTAGGAAAAGAATAGATGTGTCATACTAAGTTATATTTAGGAAATACTCAAACTTCATTTTAACCAACATCATGTCTATCTTGACATGGTCTATTAATGTATTGTTCCATGTCATGTAGGTTTATTAAGCTTTTTGTTGTCTTATTATTATTTCAATTTATTAAGATTTTTGGGTGTCTTTGTTAAAATTTGATGGGTTTATTAAGTTTTTTTGGTGTCTTATTATTCAACTTTTGGCTAATATTTGATAGGGTGAACTTGGTCATATAATTTTCTTTAACTTAAATGTAAAATATACACTTGATTATATCACTAATCAAGCCCGATGTCCAATGCCATCCAAAGCTATATTGAAGTAAATATTGCTACTTGTTTGTAGGTAGAAATCTATTTATGTTTTGATTTTTCACTTTTCATAATCCTTTACTCATAATTATTATTTTTGTTTCAAAAACTTTCCTTTACTCATAATTATTATTTTTGTTTTAAAAACTTTGAAATAATGATTAGAATTCTTTAGTGAAATTTAAATTGATTTGTTGTATTATTTATAATTAACCATAATTATTATTAATTTTGCTTTAAATTAAAGTGTGAAAATGTTAAGACGGTTTTGTCATTATGTTAAGAAATTATTATCAAGAACCATCCATACATCATTGTGCTCAAGATCATTATCAACAACTCCACACATATTCACAACTAACGCCTTCAAGAATTTTGAGTTTGCATTCAAAATGTGAATACATATCCAAAAAAGAAAAAAACTAGAAATGAAATAAATCAGGCTCTCCATATTTAATTAACATAGTGAACAAAATCTAAATTGTATTTATTGGAGTATATATCAACAATTAATTATGACTTTTCCATGATTGTTTCAATACTATCACTATAATCCCTATGTTATTGTTATAGGTCACACATCTTTTCACAAAAAATTTGAGAAACAAGATGCACGAAAATATGTCAATGTAGTAGAGTAGCATTAGATGTTAAACTTTATAATATATTGGAAACAAAATTTATTTATTGTAAATCATTTTCAAACCAAAACTTAAGATTTAATAAGTCGTGTTAAATTCATTTTGTTTTTTTTTTTCATGTGAAATTTTTTAGCATGGTTATTTTTTTTTTTTTATAATAAATATTGTGAATTTTTTTAATATAATTATGTTATTGAAGAGTAAATTTTTAATCAAAATTTTATTGGTGAAGTGTTAACTTAAAAAAGAACATCATTTTTGAAGAGAAAAATTTTAAACATAACATTTCTTGATAAGAAACATAAAAACCCAAAACATTAAAAAAAAAAAAAAATTATAACGACTAAAAAATAATCTAAATTCCATCCTGCAGGGTAGTGAAGATTAAGAACTACCAGCCTACACCTTAAAGACTATTAGTAACTTATTTCAAATGACCTTATTTTCCTTAATAATAATGATTAGTCAATGTACATTTATAGATAGCATCTAGAAATAGATGTCCACACTGTTGGTTTGACACATCTGAGTATCCGGACAGTTAATTTGACAGTGCCTGCATTCCCAAATATTTTCCAAAAACGATTGTTCACACTGTTCAAAAACGAGTAGTCTATAGTGTGACTTTTTGAAGGTTTTTACGGTAATTTTTTCGGTTTAATTTCTCTAAATTTCGGCAGGAATTTATTGAAAATAGAATTTTGATAGGTAACATTGCACAATTGAAGTGCCCTATGAGTTTTTTAAGGTGCTGAATCCATATTTACAGTAAAAAAACCAGTTTAAATAACAAAAATCAAGATTTTACCTGAATATTTTTCACCAAATTCAGGCACCTGAAACTCCAAAAAAACTCACTAAAGACAACTCCGTTCTGCAATAAGTTTCTCGTATGTATAAAAAAAAATAGATAAGGGATTTTAGACCCCATAGGTGTCAACCATGCACAAATAATTTTTGCTAAAAGAAAATGGCCTTCTCGGACTGAGACCTAAGAGGCCATCCCTAGTTTTAGGGAAGCTAAGCAAGAAGATTTTGGAAGTCCTCCACGTACATCACCAAAATCAAAATACAAAAACAAAAGCTAATTCAAGTACTATCATGCGGTTTGAATTTTTCAAACAGTATTGATTTACAAATTTAGGAATTACTGTCATGGGGTTGGAATTTTTAAAATGGTGATGATTTATAGATTTTGTATTTCATGCCCTAGGATTGAACTAGGCATGCCTTGTCATACTATTTTTTTCATTCAAATCATGCATTTATTGTGCAAAGATGTCAATGACTGATTTTGTGAATTATAGAAAATTGGCAATTGAGTTTTTTTTTTAATAGTTGATAAGAAACTTTTTGCTACTTTCCATAGCAAGGAGGAAGGAAGCTTTGGGTTGCATCAATACAGAGTCTCTCCTCCTTTGGATGGCAAGTGACATTATTAGTCAGATTCCATTTATTTTCATTTTTAGTTTGAAATCTCTCTTGATAAGAAAGGGAATGATGATTGCAGTCCTAGAACATGGAACGCGAAAGGAGATTTATGCTTATCTATCTCTCCACTGTAATGCTTAGATGTTTGTATATTATTAGTAGGAAGCATGTTTTCCAACAGTCTTTGATATGGAGGTACTCTAATTGTCTCTAGCTAATCACAGACATGTTGAGGAAAAATCCGTAACTTTTCTAGAATTAGAATCTGAACTGGTTGAACATATGTGTTTCCATTTGGATCACAATATCGACCTGGAAACACGTCCTTTATATACTATGTTGGAATTTTTGAATAATTCCAAACACACAGAGGAAAAACAATTCCTCTTCCTCTTAACACAGAGATTTATTAAAAAAAAAATTGAGCATACAGAGAGAATAGAGTAAGAATCTATTTCATTAAAATGCTGACTATTACAAAGATTTTCTTCAGAACTATGCTTGTTCTGGATTTACAAATAAAACTCCTCTTGACTACTTGAAAACCGTAGTGCTTCTCAACATCTACTGTCGGCATACAATGCATACTCTCACACTGTATTACTCTCTGTATACATCTAAGTCACTGCTCTCTGTTTTTTTTTAATTAACACACAATAATACTCTATTTTTCCACACACTATTCTTTAAAAAAAATACAGTGGCGCCTTCGGGCCTTTTTCATTGCCTTACATAACACCCTTTTTTTTTTTTTTTTTTTTTTATTTATTTATTTTTATTTTTTTTTTATTTTTAATATTATAAACATATATATATGTTTATAATATATGTTACAAAACTTATATATATAATATATATAACCCAAAAGCTCTCACGGAATTTTTAAAACAAAGTAAAAACATTAAAAACTTTGACCCTAAGTTAAAAAACTTAAAACTTATGTTGCCGCAGCGTAATAATAAAAACATAAAACTTTAGTCAAAAGTATTAAACCTTATTACAATGTCTTTTTGCGGACTTGAAACATTCTTATGAAAAACGATTAACCGAGAATTATCGCATTCATTTGGGCCTATGTTGACTGCACTCTTCAACCATGCGATCAGATTTCTATTGGCTAGTGGCAGACTTCAAACGAATTCAACTGCATTACATAGATTCTTATCGCATCCATTATTGGGGGTGATGACATTAGCTTTAAGATTTGCGATAGCGATTTGATTGGTCCACGGGTTTCATGACATGGTAGTGGGTTCATTTCTTTCGCGTGAGTTATGGGCTATGGTGACAAAGCGAGAGATCGTGCAAACAATTTTTGATTGGTCGGCGGGTGCGAGGACATGGTGTATGGGCTCCGCATGAATGATGTGGCCCATTCAAACTTTAAACAATGCGCGGTAAGAGTTATGGTTGGTGGGTGGTGTTTTAAAGCCCGAGGATAGGGTTTTAAATGGTGATTGCAGAGGGTTTACAAAACAGAGGTTGCATGGTTTAAACCACGAGATTTCATAGTAAAACATGGCTACAGCCATAACCAAAATTTTTAACTTGCAATGATTTAAAACCTGAGTTGAATGCAAGGTTGAATATGGATTTACAAACAAGAAAACTTGGCCGCTTTCCTTCAATATTTCATATCAACATTCAATTTCGTCCTCCTGCACAGGGTTGCCGTTGGAATTAAATTTCAACACTCCCCCTTAATTTCCATTGCTGGATTCTCTTGCATACCTAGGCACATTCTCAAATAATTAAAACTTTTCTGACCCAATGGTTCTGTCAATATATCAGTAAACTACTCTTCAGTTCTGCAATGTTGCAAAATAATTTCCCCATTGTTCACTAGCTCTCTGATATAGTGATACTTGGCTTCAATGTGTTTCGTTCTCTTATGAAATACTAAATTCTTTGTTAAAGCTATAACTGAGCTATTATCACAATACACTGTTGTGCCTTTTACCTGTTGATGACACAAACTTCTCAATATTCTCGTCATCCATACTACTTGACATGTTGTTGCTATAGTTGCCACATACTCTGCCTCTGCTGTTGATAAAACCAAAATTCGTTGTTTCTTAGAAGCCCATGAGATGACTCCTAAACTCATATGAAAAACATATCCAGAGGTGTTTTTCCTGTCATCTATACTTCAAGCCCAACCACTGTCAGTATATCTAATCAATTCAAATTTTTCTGAAGTGGTGTATATAATACCATACCACTTTGTTGCTGCTTGCCAATGTGCCTCCTTTGGCCTTTCCATAAATCTGGAAATTAAAATCACAACATGCATAATATGTGGTCTAGTTGCAATCAAATACATAAGCCTGCCAACTATGCTCTTGTATAAACTTGGATCAGCATCATTGATGTTGTCTTCTTTGCTCAATTTCAATCCCATCACTGTAGGAGTAATTGCTGCCTTGCAATCCTGCATGTTAAATATTTCGAAAACTTCAATCACATATTTAGCTTGAGAGATAAAAATCTTATTTTCATTTTTCTCTACTTCTATTCCTAATAAGTATCTCAGCAATCCCATATCAGTCATTTCAAATTCATCCTTCATGACTGTTTTAAAATTCTCAACGAGGTAAGCATCATTACCTGTAAAGATCACATCATCAACATACCAAACAACATTGAGCATCTTACCATATTTCTCTTTGATGTATAATGTAGGTTCTCCTTCACATTTCTCAAACTCATTTTCCAGTAGATAGGCATCTATCCTACTGTACCATGCTATTGGTGCTTGTTTCAGCCCATACAGAGCTTTCTTCAATCTTCATACCTTGTGCTCTTAGCCTGCTTTCTCATATCCCAGAGGTTGTTCAACATATACCTCTTCCATCAATACTCCATTTAGGAATGTTATTTTCACATCCATTTGGTAAACTTTCCACTTATGTTGTGCTACTATGGACAACACTGCTCTTACTGTTTCCATTCTTGCAACCAGTGCAAAAGTTTCCTCATAGTCTCTTCTTTGTTGCTACTTGTAGCCTTTGACAACAAGTCTGGCCTTGTGCCTTTCAATCTCATCTTTAGAATTGTTTTTGGTCTTGTAGACCCATTTCACTCCAATTACTTCTTTTCCTTTTGGGAGATCAACCAATTCTCATGTCTTGTTTTTCTCTATGGCATTTATTTCTTCATCCATAGCATCTATCCATTTCTTTTCTTTTACTGCTTCTTCAAAATGAATAGGATCTTCTACATGACAATATAATGCAAATAAAGAGTTCATACCTTCATTTGCTTCCTCTTGCTCATAGATTTCACTCAGAATTTGAATTTGGTTCCTCTTTCACTTGGTGTACTTGTTCTTGTAGAAGCACTAAAATCTGCTCCTTATGATGTACTTGGTGAAGCACTGTCATCACTTCTCAAGGGTGTTCTCATAACTTCTTATGGTGTCCCTTGCTGTCTTGGTGTTGGTAGAGGTGGTGTTGCTAATGAGGGATGTCTTTTAGCCATTTCTTCCTCACCTTCATCAGGAGAATAACATCTTTTCACATTCACTGTTTTCTCAATGCTTCCATCCCAAGCTTCTTCTTCAATGAATTATACATCTCTACTTATCATGAACTTCTTGGTGGATGGGTTGTACAATCTGTATGCTTTGGATTCTTCACTGTATCCAACAAACATGCACTTCTCCCCCTTATTGTCCAACTTCTCCCTTAGCTGATCTAGAATGTGTGCATAAGCCACATAACCAAAAACTCTCATGTGGGTGACAATCTTCTTTATACCACTCCATGCTTCTTCCGGAACTCTGTTCATAACACTCTTTGATGGGAATCTATTCAAAATATATGCTGCACAATGTACAGCTTCAACCCAATATTCATTTGGCAAATGTTTTTCCTTCAACATGCTTCTTACCATATCCATGATGGTTCTATTTTTCCTTTCCGCAACTCCATTTTTCTACGATGTATACCTTGCTGTAAATTTTTTATAAATCCAATTTTCTGCAAAAACGCAAAAATTATTTTGAGATATATTCTCCTCCTCTGTACGTCCTTAAGACCTTAATATGCTTCCCACTTTGATTCTCAATAAGAGCTTTAAAGTGGCAGAATTTCTCAAACACTTCACTCTTCAACTTCAAGAAATAAACCCATGTTTTTCTTGTGTAATCATCAATGAAAATCAACATATAGTGACTGCCTACTAATGATGGTGTTTGCATTGGTCTACACAAATTTGAATGGACAATTTCTAAGGGTGTCTTTGCCCTTATGCTCTTTCCTGATGGAAAGCCTTCTCTGTGTTGTTTTCCAAAGATGCAGCCTTCACATAGGCTGTATGGCTTTTCAATCAATGGTAATCCCTTTACCATTCATTTTCCTATGCAACAAATTCAGACCTCTAAAGTTGAGATGTCCAAATTTCAAGTGCCATAACCAGTTTTCATTCTTTGCTTCTCTTTAGAATGTCTCTTGTGTCACTACTGCCATTGCAATTCATTTCTTCAAATCTGCTCTAATTTTGAGAGGAAACATTATGTTTCTTGTCATCTTCACTTGTGCAATGCATTGCTTGCTTGGTGGTTTATCCATGATGGTGCATACATCATCCTCAAAGAAAACATTGAAGCCTTTCTAAATGAGTTGTTCAATGCTCAAAAGGTTACATTTCATACCAAGCACATAGTAAACATCTGATATGGATCTCCTTTCTCCTTTCTTTGTCAAGACACTCACTCTGTCTTTTCCCATGACAGAGACTTTACTGTTTTTCCCCAATGTTACTTGAGACTTTACATTTTCATCAATCATGGAAAAAATAGAAATGTTTCTAGTCATATGGTTGCTACATCCTGAATCTAGAAACCATATATCTTCATTTTTCTCTTCAGCCATATTAAATGCTAAAAACAAATTCTCTTGATTGATATTTTATTTTGTAAAATTAGCCCTGAGTCTATTACCCATGTCACCCTGTTTCTTCCTACATTCATTCACATAATGCCCATACTTTTTACAGTAATGACAATGGACTTTGATTTATCATACCTTTTTCTATGTGCTTGATTTTGTCCACCTTGTTGGTTGCTACCTTGGCCTTGGTTCTGATTTTGATTGCTGTCTCTTCCACTAGTATTTTCAGGGTTGTTTCTTCCTATGTCTTGGCTTCTGCCTCTTCCTTTTCCTCTATAGTTTCCTCTGCCTTGACCTCTTCCTCTTACAAAGGACATTTGGGTCTTGAAGGCATGATCCAAAGATGAGTTTGTTGTTCTACCCAATATTTTTTCATGTGTAATCAATGATGCATGAAGCTCATCAACTTTAAACTTTGAGAGATCATTTGTCTCTTCAATGGTTGTGACTATCACATCAAATCTTAAGGGTAAGCTCCTCAATACTTTCTCCAATATTCTTCTCTCTTCTACTGTCTCTCCATGAGATCTCATTTGGGTAACCAACCCAATCAACACTGTGAAGAATGAGTCTATTGTGCTAGACTCTTTCATGCAAATGACTTAAAAATCCTTTCTCATTAATTGAAGCTTTGCTATCTTTACCTTCTCCATTCCTTGGTAGGTTTTCTGGAGGGTATCCCATGCATCTTTGTTGCTGCAATTCTTGGAAATATACTTTCTGTTGAGATTTTCCATATTATTTTCGCACAAATCTCTTGGATAATGCCAACAATAAGTTTTGTTACAATCTATAAATTGTAAGCTTGTAGAGGCAAAATATATGAGGGTGAGGAAGAGGAAGTGCAGATGTGAGAAATCTACTGTTGTAATATCCTGTTGAATAATAAGAAAGTCGATACCTCTATTTGGTGGATGTAGCCCAGATTGGTTGGGTGAACCATGTTAAATTACTGTCTTCATTTTTTATGCTGTGTGTGTGATTTATTTTGGTTTTCCGCTGTGCTTAATTTTGACACTTTCATGCACTGCTTGAAAGAGATAGAAGAGAGATTTTGAGTCCTTATTTCTATTACTATTCAACAAATCCTTCTCTACCTGTGTTAAGGCATTAAAAGCTTGTTCATTTGTTGGTTCTTTTAGTCCATCTTCAACCATCTCCCATAAATCTTGAGAGGCAAATAAGGCTCTCATTGTGATTGCTCAATAGTCATAGTTCTTCCAATTGAACTGTGGGATTTGAGTATTTCCCATACTCGTGCTTGTGTTGGCTCCTGCCATAGCTAGCTTACTGAACTATGCTGAAAAACTTGACTGTGTTTTTAGACAAACTGTCTTTCTGCTTAAGAGACAAAATCTATCTCTAAAAGACTTCTCTCGACTGTAATCTTCAAGAAATCAAAAAACTTTGTTTTCTAAGTACCTTGTTTTGCTGAGCCTTCACACTATTGGTCAAAAGCTGCAACAACTCTTTCTTCCTTCAGATTCTTTAGCAAATGTAAAGAGCCTAGACTACCTCTGATACCATGTTGGAATTTCTGAATAATTCCAAACACATAGAGGAAAAACAATTCCTCTTCCTCTTAACACAGAGATTTAATAAAAAACTTTTGAGCATACAGAGAGATATAGAGTAAAAATTTATTTCATTAAAATGTTGACTGTTACAAATATTTTCTTCAGAACTATTCTTGTTCTAGATTTACAAATAAAACTCCTCTTGACTGCTTCAAAACCGCAGTGCTTCTCAACCTCTGCTCTCGGCATACAATGCACACTCATACACTGTATTACTCTCTGTATATATCAAAGTCACTACTTTCTGTTTTTTTTAATTAACACACAGTCATACTCTGTTTTTCCACACGCTGTCCTTTTAAAAAAAATACATAGTGGCTTACTTGCCTTCGGGCCTTTTTCATTGCCTTACATAACACTTTTTTTTTCTTTATATATATTATAAACACACACACACACACACACACATATATATTACAAAACTTATATATATATTATATATAACCCAAAAGTTTTTAAAATAAAAACTCTCACGGCATTTTTAAAACAAAGTAAAAAAATAAAAAAATTTGACCCTAGGTTAAAAAAATTAAAACTTATGTTGTCGCAGCATAATAATAAAAACATTAAACTTTAGTCAAAAATATTAAACCTTATTACAATTCTTTTTCGCGAACTTGAAACATTCTTATGCAAAATGATTAACCGAGAATTATCACATCCATTTGGGCCTATGCTGACTGGACCCTTCAACCATGCGATCAGATTTCTATCAGCTAGTGGCGGACCCCGCGGTGGAATTCAAACAAATTCAATTGCATTACATAGATGCTTATCGCATCCATTTCTAGGGGTGGTGACATCAGCTTCAAGATTTGCGATAGCGATTTGATTGGTCCATGGGTTTCATGACATGGCAGTGGGTCCATTTATTTCGCGCGAGTTATGGGCTATGGTGACAAAGCGAGAGATCGTGCGAACGATTTTTTATTGGTCGGCAGGTGTGAGGATGTGGAGTATGGGCTCCACGCGAATGATGTGGCCCATTCAAAATTTAAACAAATCTCGGTAAGAGTTATGGTTGGTGGGTGGTGTTTTAAAGTGTGAGGACAAGGTTTTAAATGGTGATTACAGAGGGTTTACAAAACAGAGGTTGTGTGGTTCAAACCACGAGATTTCACAATAAAAAATGGCTACAGACATAACCAAAATTTTTAACTTGCAGTGATTTAAAACCTGAGTTGAATGCGAGGCTGAGTGTGGATTTACAAACAAGAAAAATCAGCCACTGTCCTTCAATATTTCATATCAGCATTCAATTTCGTCCTCCTGCACAGGGTTGTAGTTGGAATTAAATTTCTAACATACCATTGTTGAATTCCAGGCGGCTAAACAAATAGCCATGGGGCATGTAGAATAAGGCAAAAGGGTAAAGAATTCTAGGCTGGTAAACAAATAGCCATGAAGTATGGAGCCTAAGGCAAAGGGGGTGAAGAGAAATAGGTGATGGAAGGCCCCTTGATAAGTAAACTTAAAAAATCCACTCTCATAACAATGTTTTAAGCATGGTAGCCTTGTGATGTAGTAGTTATAGTTCCAATTTCAAGTAAATTGTTAAGGTTTTCCATTTAGGGGGTAAAGAGAAATAGGCGATGGCAGGGCCCTTGATAAGTGAGCCTAAACAATCCACTCTCATAACGACATTTTAAGCATGGTAGCCTTGTGATGAAGCTTCCCTATACCTTTTGGAATTGCACATGTAAAATAGTTTGTATCTTAATAAAGTTGTTTAATATTGTTCAAATTGGCATTGCCCTCATGCCATCGGAGATTATACCAGTTAGGTTGTTTGTACCAAGATTGAGGATGGTCAACCTACTCAATTTTGTAATGGTTTCAGGCATGTCACCAGTGAATCTATTTGCATGAAGATTTAGTTAGATAAACTAACTAAAATTGTCAATGGCTTTGTTATTTCCAATTAGACTTAGGGTGGAGAGAGGAAGCCCAAATATACTTATAGGTAAAGAGCCTTTTATTCAAGTATGTCATTGGTGAATTTATTTGCACTAAGATTTAAGTAGATAACCTAACTCAAATTTCCAATGGCTTTTCTGTTTCCAACCAGTCTTAGGGTGAAAGGAGGTAGCCCAAATATACCTATAGGTAAAGATCCTTGAATTCTATTTTATTCTAAATCAAACGATACAAAATTGTTGTAGTTTCAATTTTCAGAAAGGATAAGATCTAGATTATTACATGGACCATAAACCATGGCTTATCATAAAACTAGAGCCTAAAAATAGTTGGTAACTTGACTAAATCAAGTTTACCTATATATCCTAACTGTGGAGCCCTAATTTGGAAAATTAACCAAGTCTTACAAAAACAAATATTGCTCAAAAATCATAATTTTAAGGCAGAATTTACCAATTTAATACAAAAATATATACATGATTTCCATGGTTGAAGTAGATCCCAAGTTGTCATAGCTCCAATTATGTTGCGTTACCAAAAATACCAAATCCTCGCTGCCAAACTGGGCACAACCTCGATACCCGGTTCTAGAATACTTCACAATTGAATCACTCTAGCCCCTGTGCCCAAAAACTTCAAGAAGAATGAGGCTCAATATTTTTATGTGGCGCTCTCTCGTAAATTCCTCCTCTATCTCCTTATGTAAAAAATCATTTCCTCTTGTTATGGCCTCCTCGATTCCCATATATTCTCCATTCCACTATCTCAATCTCTCCACCACCCACGCATACCATCTTCTCGACTTCTCTCTATTACTTTCCACAAGCAATTTCTTTAATGATTTTAGGCTGTCTTTCTTCCCTGCATTAAAGTGTGTGTGTGTGTATATCTTACGTGACTCATGGGTTTGAGGTTTCCACCTTTATTACTTTTCTTTTTATTATATAAGTTCTATGTTATATATATATATATATTTTATATTTTAATAATTCACTTCATTTAAAATTTAAATAAATTATTTTATTTACTTAATTAAATTATAAATCATATATATATATATATATATATTAGAATAAAGGATTAATCATATATTTAGATATATATGGGTGGTATATATCAAATGCCCCACTCGATATATTTAATATATTATGGTGAGATAGGAGTTTACTTTGATAATTGATGTATTAACCTAAATTAGATATTTTTCAATATTAGTCGGTATGTATACTAGTTCAATACATGTGGTTTATACATATGTAACTATGATATGGATGCCCTGTATGTATGCTAATATTCACATTCTATTTGTAACTGAAGGTGATTCATTACATACACCCTTCCTTCCGAAAACTTTGTCCCGAAGTTAGGGTTTATATAGTATATGTGTAATTATTTAGTGATTAATATAATCACTTAAGATTTTTGTTTCAAAATTGATTTTTTTTTTAACATGAGGGCACTTTAAAATTTGTGTTTTGAACATTGAAATTTCACAACTATAATAGTCATGTGTTACCCCTGTCAGGTCCCCACGCTATTCTAGAATCATCCTATCCTTCATAATCTCTTTCGCTCCCATCCTATACGTCCTCTATTGGAGTATTCCATGGCGTCAACTATACTGACCTAACCATTCATAGACCCTAAGGATGACAACGTCGACTATATCAACCTGATTTCCCAGTAGGCATCTAGCAGTCATCATCACACGTTTAGGGGAGCGTGAGTCACACAGTCCTCCCATGAATCCATATTTTGGAGGATAAATGGAGGGTAATACCTCCACCCCTCCTAATGGGACCAAGGTCAACACCCTATCATGGAATCTCATTGAGCCTCAATTTTTCTTGGAGATTTTTTCATCACGTGGTTATTTTGGTAACAAGGCTATCTGCAATATAAACACTTTTCCATACATTATAACATATGGCACAATATATTCAAAAAAAAATTTATTTAAATAATACTTTATGTGTATTTAATATATGTTTCTATCTACGATATAACGTACTTGGCCATGTCCATCCAATATATTTGTAAGTTAGCTTTCATTATGAAGTAGTCATCCATTTATTTCCATTTCATCAATCATGTCGATTGGGGTGATTCATCATCTGATGAATATACTCACCTTATACATCTCTAATTTTCTACATAAAAGGAACCCTAAATGGTTCTCTGTAAACCCTAACCTAGGGTATTTTGATAATGTATGAAACCCTAAAACCTATTTAGGGTTACTAATGAAGAAATTGCTATATTGATTGATATATTGATAATGTCAAGTTTGGGATTTTGATAAGATAATGGAAACTCTAATATTTTTGGAGTTGAGATGATGTTGTTCAAAATAACGAACCTTGAAGTTTGATATAATAAGGGTGTGACAGTGGACTGAAACCTTAGGTTTTGATTAGGTCTACAGACAAAATCCTTGTTATGGAAAGTCCTAGGAATTAAATCCTAGGTATATGTTCTCTTGATCAAATCCCTAGCCTACTCTAGGATGCTATGTGTATAATGTATAATTTTTTACTAAAATGTGATGTGCTTATAATGGTGATCTCCTAGATATGTGTGTTGACCTATTTTTCTAATGGTCCTAAGAATCTAGGGTTTGGAAACAAACCCTATTCAAAGCTTGAAAGATCTAGGATGATGTTTAAATTCTCTAGTATGTATGTTTATTTGAATATATATGATGTGTGCTGAGAATTTATAGATGGTGAATCTAGGGTTTACATAGAATCCTAGTGGAATTTAGTTATGATGTGTTCTAAGATCTATATAAAACCCTAGTAGAAGCTGCTTATGATATGTTTTGATAATTGATTTGAAATCTAGAGTATGTAACTAACTCTAGTGAAAGATGATCATGTATGATTTGTGATTAATCTTGATTGACTCTGTTCTATGAAATTTAGGACTTGTATGAATTCTTAGTGGAAAGTCTAACATGTGAATTCTAAATGTCGTTAAATATCTTGATTGGTTCTAGGGTTTTCTATATGTTGTAGAAATTTATGTTATACCGTTGAAGAAACATTAAAACCCCATACATAGGGAAGTAATCTAGGGTTTATGATGAAAGTCCATAGCAAAATGTTAAAGACTATTGGTCTCTTGTTTGAAAATGCTTCCGTGATTTTGATATGGATAACTTTATGCTTCTATAGTTTTGGTTTTACTTATTGTCTAAAGTTGTGTAGGTACATCATGAAGATGAGAAGCTAATAAGTACGATGAAAATAATGGAAGCCACAAAAGATTCTCGAACACTGGATAATAAATCTCCCTACATTAAGAGGGAGCCTGGATAGAATAAATCTCCCTAGTTAAGAGGGAGGGCATAACAAAGTTTTTGGTTGGAGAATATATTCTAGAAATAGATGCTGCCACCTGTGAAGTAGGAAGAGTAATGTTTTCTTAAATGATTCTATTGATAGTCATACTAAAGTAAGTTGAAAGGCAACATCGAAACACCAAATTTTTTTTATACATTTGAAATTAATGATGATTAGGGTTTGTGTTTGCACAAGTGAATATCTTGAAGGACTTGATAACATGCTAGTTACCAATCAGCTTGATTGGGAGAGATAGGTTATTCTTGATCTATTGGATCAGGGTGTGCTAAGGCTTCGTGAGTGAAGAATTTCATAAGGCTTTGTCAGTGAAGCATTGCCTGAGGTTTTGTGAGTGAAGCATTTCCTGAAAATGTTGTGTTGAGGCTTTGTGAATGAAGCATTTCCTTGAAATACATCGGACCAACACTTTGTGTTGATGTATGGTTGGGAGGGTGGCATTGGGTGTATGTACACCTAGTTCCATGGGTTGATGGTTAGTAAGTAAGCATGATGGTACCTATAGAGTCTAAAAACTTTTGTCCATATTTTTCCCACTTAGATAGATTTCCTTGGTGAGGAATCTAGTCCATGGCATTGCAATTCTTAAACTGTTGAGTGACTAATAGAAAGATTTCCTTGGTTAGGAATCTAGTCCATGGAATTGCAGTTCCTAAACTTCTTCATAGATAAAGTGAGATCTTCCATGTATTTATTTTATATTTGAATACCAACCTAGTTAAGAGGGAATGTTGAAGAATGCAACTAGGTTCGGTCTTCATTATTAATGTATTTGTCAAAATAATTTATTATTAAATGACTTATTAAAGCACGTGTTTCATGCTTGGGTCATATTTACATTAAGGTACCAATTGTTGACTTCTAGGTTAGTTTTTATAGATTTAATTGATCCAATTATTTGGATTTTAAATTATGTAACATTAGGTTATCAAAAAGGCTTCTCCATCAAGTCATCTTCTTCAAGGTCATCATCCTCGACTTCGGCAAAATCTTCTTCATCAAGCAACTTTCAAATTAAGTAATAAAACTCCTCAAGTGATATACAAGTCAGCCTCCATTAATATCCTATAAGTTGGATTCACTAAAAGGCATGTCAACTTATTATATGGAGACATATTTTCTTCCAACATAGATAAACTTATTAATATAGGACAACTACTATAAATACCCCATGGATTTCGCATTTCTAAACAGATAATTTTGGACAAGTCTCTCTGATTTTTTCGGTGGGTAAGTACAATGAAAGAGTTCAGACTTCTCTGCAATTAAGGCTCGGATTACATCATTATGAAGGAACAACAACCCATAGTTTTGGTAAATTGAAAATATCTTTGTTTTGGTGAAGTTACAGTGAATATGGCTCGATGTACTTGCAACCATCTTTATCTCTGTGGTTTGTTTCTATACTTGGAGAAGGTATAGTACAGTGGCTTGGTGACATAGTGTTGTATGTTACATTGACTACACATAGACTCATTGCAACAAGTTTGGTGTTATATCAGTCATGAAGTCTGATGGCACAAGTGATGCATGATGATGATCAATGATGCTTGTATGACTTCCAAGTGTTTTTATGCTCGGTGTTATGTTGCTATCTTAACCTCATTCAAGATGATAAGGATGAAGTTTGGGTGGAAGAAAAAGAGATCTAGGTGTCTTGGAGATCTTGGTGCTTACACAGTGAAGGGATGACTTGATTGAGGAAGCCTATACTCTAAAGGTCTTGGTCGTCTCATCTTGAACCTACTGAAGAAAGAATTTTGACTGGGTTTTCCACAAAGAGTGGGGCTTTCCTGGCAGTGTGCCTACATCTTGTGTCCTCTTCTATTTGTTTTGCATTAGGCTTGATGATGAAAGATAAAACACACGAATACATTATAATAATCACAAGATAATGTCATGATAAGAGAAACTAATTAACTGCCATTTCTCTAAAAAGATGAACCCCTAATCCTTTACCTTTACCTTTTCTACTAGTGCCTCGTATTGAAAATTTTAGGACAAAATATTTATTTTTTCTTAAAAGCCCCATCCATGTATTAGTGTTGATTGCAACGACAGAAAAGTTGTTTGTAATTGTATCAGCATAAATCGATGGGAAAAAAGACAAATTTATTTTCGAGAAATCTTGTTAGGAAAAATTGTTGCGTTCTTAAGTGTCGGCCACCCCCACAAAATGAAAAGCCCAACAATTCGTCATTTTTATATAAGATAACATGAATGGAAAGTGAAATAACAACCTTGGTATAAGCACAAAATAGTAGTAGCTTGTAAGCTAGCGGACTTAGGGCACATTGTCAGAGCCAATTTTGAAGTTGTTAGAAAATATTTTTTTTAATTGATATGTTTTTGTCTTAATTGTTAATTGTCTTAAAGGGGTTTAGTCTTAAGTGGTTTGTCTTAAATATATAGTTGTGTCTTAAATTTTTTTTTTCTAAAACTATTTTTGCCTTAAATATAAGTTTTTATCTTAAAATAATTGCCTTAATCTGTTTTTGTCTTAAATATAAAGTTTTGTCTTAAAATATTTTTGTCTCAAACTCTTTTTTCCTTAAAATTTTTTTGTCTTAAATTTTTTTTGTCCTAAAATATTTTTGTCTCGAACTATTTTTGTCTTAAATTTAAATTTTTGTCTTAAAATATTTTTGTCTTAAATATAAAGTTTCGTCTTTAAATATTTTTATCTTAAATTTTATATTTAAGACAATTCAATTGATATTAAATTTTAATGTAAAGTAACTAAAATAAAAAAGTTACTTTTTAAGAGAAAATATTTCTTTTGTCTTAAAAAAATGTCTTAAAAATGCCCTTGGTGTAGTAGTGTGAAAATTTCAAGGGAAGAAGAATTCTATAAATTTGACAAATTTTTATCTTTTATATGTTTAAGTTAATACTATTATTTTCTTGCTTTAGAAAACCCTTAGGGAATATAATCCCTTGCACCTCCATATCGTAACATATCCCTCTCAGCTATAGTTGGATCAACACCATATCCATTTAATGGAGCCTGAGGAACATAATTAGTACGTGTTGCAGCTTCCTCCTGATAGCGACATAGCATATCATCTCTCAACAGTTCCTCTCTGCGCAACTCTTCTCGACGCAGTTCCTCTCTTAGGAGCTCCTCCCCACACAGTTCCTCTCTAATAATTTTCTCCCTCATCATATCCTTCCTGAATTGAAGCTCCCTACTACGCTGAAGGTCAAATTGAACTCTAGGTTAAAGAGGGGGAGCCTCCACAGGAATGTGGTGATTTTCAAGGTGAGAATTAAACTATGGTACACCTCGAAAGAGCTCCGTAAGCTTTTTCACATGTAAAACAAATAATTGTCATAATTATAGAAACCATAAAATAAATATGTCGAACATGATTTTCATTAAAAATAATTAATTATACATAGATACCTATTGAGGATTGAGTTGAAACCTAAACTTGTTCTTCCCATCATATTTATCTTTTATTGCTTTCTTGAATATGTCTTCAAAAACCGGCGAGCAATCACTTTGAATATGGAACCGCACCTACATAAACATACTTCATTTAGAAAAAATGCTAATCTCAACATAAAACTCATATAGTATGAGAATGCATAGAAAATACATGAAACCAGAATTTCATAGGCCTAAAAGAAGATTGTATATATATTCAAACATTGTATAAAAAGATTACCTGTGTGGGGAATGACCTTTTAGAACACCAGAAAGAATCTGGTTCCACATTCATTCCTCTGCTAGATGCTACCTTGTAGATACCATACATCATTCTAACGTCAAAATCATACCATACATTGCTTGACCTTTTCTACAAGCTCCTTTTTGGCAAGCCAAACACTTTGTATCGGAAACACTCCTGCTTAGTTTCAGAATTACACATAAAAATCAAGCTGGAAATCTTATCTTTTCCATGACTACCATCTAATTCATTGTTTGCTTCCTGGTCGCCTTGTTTTTTATTCTTATTTTTATCAACCTTTGACACAACAGGGTCTGTTGAACCCTTGGGCTCATTCCCCTTTACAGTCATCTATTTCTTAACAGTCTTATCAACAACATTAGTTGGTGCTACCTCATTTTTAATTCCTTCAACTACTTGCTGACCATCGCATGAGATCTTCTCGTTATTTCTTTTTTCCATCTTGTTTAGGAGCTTTAAGAAAATTTACGAGCAATTGGCTGGTAGATAATTTCCTCAGAATGAAATATAGAGGCATAAAAATTTAAAAATACTAACTTGTGTCAAATATGCAAGGCTGAGAAGATGACCGTAGAGCTAAATGGATACACCTTTGAACCTAATTATTTTGTATGCTTAAATCATAGTTAAATGGGCCTCCTTTTATATAATTTGATGAGGTTTAATCTAGAATAACTAGCCAACCCTTAAAATTCGTTCTAATTTAAATTTCAAAAGGTGCCAAAAATTAAGCCCACCTCCAAATTTGACATGGGAAAGGAATATTAAATCTTGGTCCAATCATGTGTGGACCCAACCAAAAGGCTAATTCCCACATAAATTAAGTTAATTCGGTCAAACAAAATTTTGCAACATAATTTTTTATTATTTATTCCATTGCCACATCATATTTGTTTAGGACTTCTATCCACAAACTGCATTAGATAATTCAATGAATGGTGCCACATCATCAACCTTGTAACTGCCAGATCATCCAACTAGGCCTATGATGCCACCTCATCCCATTTTTTGGATCTTGACATCAATTAGGGTGTACTTTTTTTTATCTTGCTTATCTCACAAACCATGAGGGCCTGCAAGATGCTCCACATACAATTATAATCGTCATGATGAGAAGAATCTTATGGCAAAGGTCTCTAAGGAAAAATCACATATCTGGATTATTGAAATCTCCATCAAAGTGTGGGGTATGACCATTATCCAAGAAATAAAACCCTAGGGCTAGGGTTTCTTCAATTGCATCATCTCATCCTATTGCATACCTACTAATGCTCTTGCTTTTCCATCAATGACATGTTGCACACCTTCTCTACATCCTGCAACTACACCCACTTTGACAACAATGGAAACCTGTTCAACGAAATCAATTCTTATTCTTCTTTACATATTCATCAAATGTTAAAATTAGATACAATGTAAAAATCTAATGAGACACAATTCTATCAACATCAATCACACTAGGCCTCCTAGGGCCAACCCTAGATCATACAAGATCCTGATAAGATGGCAACAAACATGTTTATCAAGGAGTCCTTCATAAGACCTATGATAGGGATGCCTCCTTATCACTAAAAGTAGCATATATATTTATCACAATCATATCACGGCCATCACAATAATAAGAGCAAGTTTGACTACGATACATCATTTTCATGTCATTTCCATATATCACTGTCATAAGGAGTGTCATACATCTATGTCATATAATTTCCATATATCATGGTTATAAGGACTACCATAAATTTTTTTCATTAAGTCACTGTTATACATCACTATCATAAAGGGATTTCCCTACAAGGGCACTACTATAAATCTTAGTCACAGAATCAGGCAAAGTCGGGTGCGACAAACAGGTTGTAGTAGAAACAGTCGGAGTCAGGTGTGGGTGACCCAAGTTCGTGCAGACTTGGGCGAGTCATGCAACAACTCAGGTAGACCCAATCCCACATGCAAAAAGGGTCATTGTGGGAAGAAACGCGTGTAGCTCAGTTACATTGTGTACCGTTCGCTTTGTAAATTTGCACGATTTTTCAGCGAAATGTTGTCCGGATATTCACATTAATGAGAAGTTATATGTTATTATAAATTTTTCATACTTGTTTCTGGTTTGGTCTCTTGCATAATCTATTACTCGTGTTGTTATGTTTATTTTGCATAAATAATTTTTCAATGAAGAAAAAAACAAGTAATAATATCTTGAGGTGTAGTCCGTAAAATTTGATGAAAAATATGAAGTATGGATATTTAGTTAGTTCTGCACGACCCACAAACGAGGGGAACGGTCTTGGGGGTGTGACATATGCTATCTGAGCCACTACAAAAGTATGCATAAACCAGGTATGTATGCATAACCATGTTTCAAGAAGAAAAGTTTGGTTGCATAGCTTGGGGTTTCTTGACCTAGAGTTTCTAGGCAAGAACATCTGAGCTTTGGTGGACACAGGTGCCACACATAATTTTATGATGACCGAGTTAGTGAAGGAAGTTTTGCTATAGATTTTTCCCAAGGATGTGGAGGTCAAGGAAATGAATTCTAGGATTAAAGTGTTAGGACTGGAAAATGATGTGCCAATCCAAATTGCTGATTGGCAGGGTTGTTTGGACTTCACAGTGATGGAGATGAGCGACTTTAACATGATATTGGGGTATGATTTTCTGAAGGGAAATAGGGTACTAGTTGCATCATTTTGTGATGAGATACTGTTGTTTGGATACTCACGAAATTGAACTTTACCTACCCACCACCAGCATAGGAAGTGTCGATGCAGCATGTTCCTGCACTAAGTATGAGTAGGGCGATGAAGGAACCAGAGATCAAGACATTTGCGATAGTCATTCAAGGATTCGAGGATGATGATGGAGTGGGGACAACTATTCCAACTGAGATTTCCAATGTAGTGAAGCAAAATGAAGATTTGATGCCTGATGATCTACCAAAAGTACTACCATCGAGACATGCAGTGGACCATAACATTGAGCTAGAGGCTTGGAAGAAACCCCCAACCAAAGCTCCTTATTAATTGTCAGGGCCAAAGTTGGAGGAGTTGAAGAAGCAGCTAAAGGAGTTATCTGAGGCAAGTTTCATACGACCTTCAAGGTCACCATATGGTGCTCCAGTATTGTTCCAGAGGAACAAAGATATGAATGAATTGAGGGTGTGTTGTGATTATCGTGCACTGAATAAGAAGACGATAAATAATAGGTATCATTTGCTACTTGCAACCAATTGTTTCGAAAAGCTTGTGAAAGCCTGAGTTTTTTCGAAGCTGGACTTGAGACATGGATATTATCAGGTGCGGATAGAAGAGGGGGACGATAAGAATACCATGATAGTGACAAGATACGAGAGTTTTGAGTTTCTTCTCATGTCATTCAAGTTATGCAAAGCTCCTACCACATTCTTCACATTGATGAATGATGTACTTCCTCCATACATTGATACATTTGTTGTTGTATACTTGGATCACATCATGATTTTCAGTGATAACATGGAGGATCATAAGAGACACTTGGCTTTGGTCTTTGAGGAACTGAGGATAAATTAGTTTTACTTCAAGAAGTCGAAGTGTATTCTTACTAAAACTGAGATTTTTTTCCTTAGACACATTGTGGGTCAAGATAACATACAGATGGAGTCAATCAGAGTGTAGGAGATTAAGGATTGGGTTGAAATGAAGGATTTCCATGATATAAGAGTTTTCTTGGGGATGACCAACTACAACGAATATTTGTAGAAGGGTATTCCAAGATAACTACACCACTGAAAAACCTTTTAAAGAAGGACAAGCGATGGAATTGGATAGAGAAGTGTCCTGAATAATTTCAAGAGTTGACGAGAAGGATGGTGACAATGACAATACTAAGGCTACCTAACTTTGAGATACCATTTTAGGTCCACACTAATAAATAGGATTTTTCAATTAGAGGGGTTATATTGCACGAGGGGCATCCAATGGCTTATGAGAGTCAAAAGTTACAGGATATAGAGCGATGATATCCGGTCCATGAGAAGGAGATGATTGTCATCATTCATTGCTTACATGTATTGAGGCATTAATTTATTGGGAAGACTTTTTATTTCAAGGCTGGCAACATTGGAGCGAGTTACTTTGCATCCCAACTGAATTTGCCAGCGAAGCAAGCTCATTGGAAAGATTTCTTGGTGGAGTTTGACATGACTTCTGACTATAGGCCGAGTAAACTCAATGTTGTTGTAGATTCCCTCAGTAGGAAGGGACAGTTGGAAGCACTTGGGGGACAAGAAGACCATTCTAAGAGAAAGAGGAGTAGATTCAACATGACCAATGAGAATCAGAGTATAGTTCACGCTAGTGTGGAGGAATATATTCAAGCGAAGAGCATTCTAAAGCAGGCGAAGGAGGGAAAGACATGTAAGTTTTTCTTACGGGATGAACTCTTGTTCTATGGGAACCGACTTTACATTTCAAATAAATCTGGGCTTGAATGAGTTACCTCTATTTGTTGTAGCCTTTTTCGATTCCAGAGAGACTATGGATGAGTGTCTCTATGGACTTCATCACTCAATTACCATAGGTGTAGGGGCATAACGGGATTATGGTTGTTTTCAACCATTTTTCCAATTATGCCATCTTCGTTCAAATGAAGATACCATGTGGAGCTGAGAATATTTCCGAGTTATTCTTAAAACATGTTGTGAATTATTGGGGAGTATCTTTGATTATTTTGTCTGATATATATCCACACTTTACAAGGAATTTTTGGAATACATTGTTCAATCTAGTTTGGAAATATTTGCTGCAAAGTTTGAGTTACTATCTGCACACAGATGGGAAAACTGAATGGATCAACATATTGATGGAGGAATACTTGAGACATTATGTGACAGTTGATTCGAGGAATTGGCTTGAAATCTTGGATATAGCTTAGTTTAGCTATAACTTGCAAAAGAGTTCAACAACCAGGTATAGGCCATTTGAGTTGGTCAATAAATAGATGCCAGTCGTTCCACACATAGTGCTCCCGGAAAGTTTTTTGAGGAGCCCTCATGCGAGGAGATTCTTGACAACATGGGAGGAGGCCTTGGAGTTAGTAATGGGTACACTTTCATGATGCTGCAAGGAGGATGATGAAATGGCCAGTAAGGATAGGAAGGATGCACACTTCGATGTTGAAGACATGGTTTTTCTGAGGATCATCGAAGATTAGTTTCAGCCACCTAATGTGATTGTGAGATATTTGACAAGGAAATATGAAGGGCCATTTCAGATCAAGAATTGATTTTGGGAAGTTGCATATGAATTGGAGGTTCCAAAGCACACGTGTTCAAAACATCTTGTGTTCCATATTAGTCAGCTGAAGAAATGCAGACTTGATGCCTATCATCCTAAGTGGAAAAAACCACTGATGGGATGAGCTATGATAGTGGAAAGACCAAACTTTATTTTGGAGAAGATCATTTATCTGCGTACTATAGGTGTTGGGAGTGCAACACAAAGAAATTTCTTCATTAAATGGAAGGACGCACAAGAGGAGAGTAGTTGGTAGACGAAGGATTCGTTGTGGAGATGGAAAAAGGATATTGGAGAGTTCAATTATCAGTTGATGAGGTTGATCGGATTGTCGAGGATGATTATGAATCATGGTGGGGGAGTATTTCGGGACCCCAAGTCGGCATTGCCTAACCCGATGAGTCAGATGCCCAACACGGGTGCATATAATGATGCACGGATGGGCGCACCCCAAAAGTGAGATCATGCCACGAGGCACGGGCACACTCAAAGACGTGTGACAAGAGAGTCATAGCAGAGGGCACCCTCAGGAAACTCATGTAGCAGGCGCTTGGGTTAGCGCACACCAAGTTAAACACGGTTGGATGAACTTGGTGAGTGCGAGAAAAAAACGCGATGGGGTGCACACCTAGCGGATGCATTAGGGAAATTTTTAGGTCTAAAATGGGCCTCCTAAGAAAAATTTACAACAAAAATAAACTTCATAAGAACCAAAAGGATTCAATATGATGATGTCAACCATGGGGAATGATTCACCATTTTTTAAGTAAAAGGGTAAAAAGATTAAAATTAATAAAATAATAAAACTACTTTTTCAATTCGTATTTTCAACTTATCTCCCAAATTTTTTACTCAAATTTTGAGCGGGAGTACTCGTTGGATGCAAAATTTAATTCCTCATCCAAGGAGTACCCATGTTGCATACTTTTGATGGACCCTGCTACACTAAAAATGAGAAATACATGAAAACATGTAGTTGCAATCACGTTTTTCATGTATTTTTCCTTTTTCGTGTAGTAGGATCCATCGAAAGTATGCAACATGGTTACTCCTTGGATGAGGAATTAAATTTTTCATCCAATGAGTACTCAAAATTTGAGTGAAAAAATTGGTAGATAAGTTGAAAATACGAGTTGAAAAAGTAGTTTTTCCTTTTTTCTCTACAAAATTTGATGATGTAATCAAATATTATTTTATTATTTCCACTATTATTTTACAATTTCCTTAGGAGGCCCATTTTAGACCTCAAAATTCCCCTAATGAGCACATGGGTGAAATGGAAAATCAACTAAGTGTTGGGGAGGGAGACCAAATGACTTATACAATTGGGAGTTGAATGCATAATGTTGGGCTGATGTGAGAAGTAGGGGTGTCGTATTATATTTGTGTGGGTGATCCAAGAGATGAAGCCCCTCTAAACGACACAACCATTGGAGAATCATACCATATAAATGGAGGTGATGGAGCATGGTGGAGAAGACATCGAAATCATTCAGCATAACACAACCAAGGGTAGTGCAAAGTCGGACGGACTCGAGTTGACATACATTGGATGATCCCGCAATGTGCACAAAATTTTGCAACATTTAGGAGGAGTTGCGTCAGAACTCAGCTGCAGCAAGTCAAGAAGAGTCGAGTGTGGCAGACGCAGTAGCCGTAGCGCGGGCAAAGTCGAGTGCAACGGGTGTAGAACTGCAGATAGGTTGTAGCGGCCACGAACAGAGTCAAGTGCGGGTGACCTGAGTGCATGAAGACTAGGGCGAGTCATGCAACAACTCGAGAAAAACCTAACTCGCATGCAGAAAGGGTCACCGTGGGTAGAAACATGTGCAACTAGGTCAAAATATGCACGGTTCACTTTGTAAATTTTTAGGAATGGTTTTTCAGTGAAATGATACAAGGATATTCACAATAATGAAAATTTATATGTTATTATAAATTCCTCATACTTTTTTATGGTTTGGTCTCTGGCATAATTTGTTACTTTTGTTGTTGTTTATTTCACATATATAATGTTTTAATGAAGAAAATAACAAGTAGTAATATTTGGACACGTAATGTGGAAAATATGATGAAAAAAATGAAGCATGGATATTTAGCCAGTGCCGCATGACCCGCCAATAAGGGGAACGAACTTGGGGGCGTGAGAATTAGGGTCGCACCAAGATATGCCAACGAGCCTACATAACTTCACTAGAACAATCCTTACCTTATCAAGGAAAGGCCGCATATAATTATGATAATATCGGAGAGAGAAGGTAGCATATACTCATAGAGAAGGAGTTGATATCCATAGACAAAGGTCACATGAAGCCGCAAGGAAATGGTTGCTTGTAGTCATAGATAAAGGCCACATATAGGGTAGAGGAATCCACACAAGATGCCACAGAGAAGGCCAGATATAGGATTTAGGTAGTTGCATAAGATGTCACATAAAAGGCCACGTATCATGCTCATTAGGCCACAGACATATTCATTGTTATGTTGCAATATATGCCAACAATAAGACACGATAGATTCCACCATTAATACTTAGAGATTTCCATTTTTAATCAGAAATAGATGCCACCATTATACTGTAGATATTTCCACTGTTAGACCACATTAGATTCCACCATTAGGCCATAGAAACTTATCAAAATAATTGTGTCCAATAGCCCTATCTTCGGCCTATACCAAACCACAAAAACAATTAAAACCCACATCCTTATTTCCTCCCCAAAATGTCTTCTTTAGGCTTGCGGTACCTCAGATGATAGCACTTGGATGATGCCCAAGTTTTAATAACAGATGGTGGAGGATATATGCGAATTTATAGTTCCATGCAAAGGGTCACAACTGTTGGGGCAGGATGACTTGAAATATTATGAGGCTAACTTGTGAATTTCTATATTAAACATAAATTCAAATTTCTAATAAGTGCCTTGAAATTAAAGCCGACATAGTTACTTGCCGAAACAAATGTCACATGAAATAACAATGGGAGTGCCAAACACATTCATAATAACATTTCTTTTATTCATTTTGAATTTTTTGTTGGGGAAAGATGGTTTATCCTTGGGGTAATTGGATTTCTCTTGGGGAAATTCATCCCAAAGCTGCCCCAGATTTACATATGCATCCAAGCCTTCACATTTGAATTTGATACAAGTAACATTATGACCAATCTGCAAATTTCTGAAATATCAGAATCCAGCTAGTTTGGATGACACACTTAAAAACATGGTTTCAAGTTAGAAACAAGGAATAATGAATGATATGTGTAGCCTTTTAAAACAATATCTCAATTAGATGGAGGGAGAATGAATGAATGGAAACGGGATTTAAAGGTACAAAAATTTACATTATTATTATATGATATCAACCATTGTAAAACAATTCAATTTATATTGGCATCCCAACAAAATTAGTCTTTTGGGCTACATAAGCTCTCATTGTCATTAATTCTTTATTTGTGTGTAATCTTGATATTAATAAATATATGTTTTTTTTATATTGGAGATATACAGTGTATATTAATTATGGTTGTCAATATATATATATATATATATATATATATATATATATATATATATATATATATATATATATATACATATATAACCAATTATAAAATACGATTGATATATGTTCGACTATTAACTCTCTTTATAATAAAAGAAGGAATATAATAATCAGTATAATTATAATATTAAAATATTTGTAAATTTTTATAATCATAAAGAGTAATTTAAGAAAAAATGAAGTTATAATTGTATTGGTATTTTTAAATGTCATTATCCCTGTCATTGGTGTAGGTCAAAGTTTTCATTGATTTCAATATGATATTGTGGAAGGCTAAACCCTAATTAATGCCCCATTTTGCAAGAAGCCCTAACTTTGGGAGAAACCTAATCCTATTATGTTACCCAATGAATCCTTGAAACCCTAGCCGTAATTAAGGCATGCCCTATCACTCCTATTGAAGAAACCCTACCTTGCCTTACTCGAGCCTTTGTCCAATACTTGGCTAAAAGAAAACCTAGTTTTTAGTGATGCCATAAGAAAACACTAAGCAAGCCATGAAACCCTAAGTAAACCCAAAGTATATTGATAAAAGCATAATCATATATCTATCAATCCCGTATTTCCTAATTTAAATTCATATTACTCTATTCTTATTACAACACCATTAAAAAATCTCTTACCAATTAATCCTAATAAACCCCTAGCTACTACTCAAAAAATTCAACATGGATAAGGCTCTTGGATGATGTGGTATGACTGAGATGAGAAAAACAAAGCCAGCATATCAGTAGATGGTTGATTTGATTTGAAGTTCAACACAAATTATTATGTGATAGGATTTGAAGAAATTTTAGAGGTATTTTCCAAATATTGGATCATCCAGAGGATCTTTACGAAAAAGCCACGAGTGAAGATTCATATTGACAATAAGACTAGAAGACAAAAATGAGATGCACTAGTGAATTATTTTAAGGAGTGTTCAATAGATTTTCCTTTTCAAATTTTCGACGGAACTCCTTTACATCCTGGTGGAGAGAATTATATGTCAATTCTTGAGAAAAATGGGAACACATTTATTATTATTGAAAAAAAAAAATAATCAAAAGAAAAAAAGATCAAGCGAGTTTAATAATCTCCCCATGTTGGCTGCTAGATCGTGACATCAAAAGTTTAAATTCAAATTTCGACTCCAACACCTTCAACTAAGCTCCTCCACAAAAGCAATGTATCCATCGCAAATTCATATAAATTTAGGATGAGATACAATGTTTTGAGCACAATTCTCGGTGAACAAAAGCAAAGAATTCAGTGTAGCATAAGGTAAGTTCAAATTTCATGAAATCATAGGAGGAAGGATACATTTGAACGTTTTGGATCAGAGCAGAGAAACTATGCGATTTTGTGGAAAATTTGTTATAGAAATGGTTAGAACACTTGCAAGAGTTTTCGACCTATTATCTATTCTTAAGGATTGTTGAGCGAAGCTCATAGATTTTTTATTTTTTATTTTTCTTAATTCACAAAACTCTAACCACATTTTCATACCTATTGGAAACCGCTACAGACCTATCCCTATGCCTGTGGACCTATTCTTCTAAGAGCCCATGAATCCGTTGAAGTTTTGTGACGTGTTAAAGTAATTCAATTGCAAACCTACATCTTGTTGGGTATGTGTTATATTATTTCCACGACTAGCCCCACGCGTTGTATGTTGCGTCGGGCACAGCAGGGGGGTCATAGGGGGAGCGACAGCCCCCCTTGTTGGGGTCTGGGGCAGCGACCCGACAAATTTTTTTTGGTGTGCGGACCCAACCATGTTTTGTGCATGAGTTTGCACATGGTTTTGGGGTACGATGGTTTTCGTCCCCTGGTATTTTGTAGATCCGGTCAAGGGAACTACGATTATGTTCTAATCCAGGGTTAATGGATTGGGGTTTATGTATGCTTTGGCGTGTATATATATGTGTTGTAACACTAAAAGGAACATAACGAAAAATCAAGCTGGTCGTCCCGATTTGGGATCCAGGGGAAAATCTCTATGTTTATCTATTTTATGTTTTATGCTCTCGTTATTGTTTATTTTCTGTTATAAGATTCGTATGTAGATAATTTCTGTTCAGGGTTAAAACCTACATTTGGTATCATAGTTGTTTCGGCTTCAAGGGGACGCCTTTGCTGCTGAGGGTTTTTTGCTCGAGCCTGAGGTAGACCCTGTTCAGTGGGAGATCTGTGAGATCGATTCTTGCGGTGAAAGAAGATGGAGAGCGGCGGAAAGATAGAGATCGAGAAATTTAATGGTTAGAGTTTTGAGTTGTGGAAGCTCAAGATGGAGGATCTGCTGGTGGATAAAGATGAGTGGATCGCGGTAGATCCATGTACTAAACCAACAAAAATGTCAGATGAAGATTGGAAGAAATTGGATCGGAAGGCTAAGAGCACAATACGGTTGTGTGTCTCAGATTCAGTATTGTTGAATGTATCTGGGGAAGCTACAACGAAGAATTTGTGGGAAAAACTTGGGACTTTGTACCAATCTAAGTCTCTGGTGAATAAGTTGTTCCTGCGGAAAAAGCTGTATAACCCGAGGATGAAGGATGGAGACTCGGTGACAGAGCATCTGAACGCCTTCAATACTGTGGTAAGTCAGCTGTCGTCTGTTGATATTAAAATCTCAGATGAAGATAAGTGCATCAGTTTGTTGTGCTCTCTACCAGACTCGTGGGACAGTCTGGTTATTGCAATAGGTAGCAATACAACTACATTGAATTTTGATGACATTGTCTCAGCCTTGCTGTCGGAGGAAATGAGACGGAGAAATATGGAGGGTCAGAATGGAGATGCCTTATCTGTACGAGGAAGGTCCCAGAACAGAAACAAGAATAAGGTTTCGAGTGGGAGATCTAAATCTAGAGGGAGATCTAAATCTCCTAGAAATTTTGTAAAGGTGTGCTGGAAATGCGGAAAGGAAGGGCACTACAAAAAGGAATGCAGATCTAAAGCTCCTGAGAAAGGAAAGGGATCTGATGAAGGTCCTTCTGTAGAGGAAAAAACCACCTCGGACGAAGGTGGGATGTGTATTTGGCTTCTTCTTCAAATACACATGTAGATCATGAGTCATGGTTGATTGACTCAGGTGCATCCTTTCACTTCACTCCCCATAGGGAGTGGTTCTGCGAGTATGAGAAATATGATGGTGGTGATGTCTTCCTAGGGGATGATAGGAAGGCCGGAATCGTCGGACGTGGAAAGGTCAAGCTGAAGCTGCAAGGTGGAAGGATTAGAACACTTCCTGGTGTTCTGCATATTCCTACATTGGCCAGAAATCTGATTTCTGTAAGCAAGATGGATGATGCAGGTGTAAAAACAGTGTTCGAGAAAGATGCCCGCAAGATGGTTCAGGGAGCACTGGTATTAATGCGGGGAGTTCGGACTGGAACTCTATACAAGCTACAAGGTAGCACTGTTATTGATGGGTGTAATAGTTCTGTGGTTCCTGAAAGTGGGACGGAAAGTCTAGCTGTCTCTGGAGAAAAGACCATGCTATGGCATCAAAGGCTTGGACATATTAGAGAGAAGGGCCTTCGGATACTCCATAGAGATGGTATGGTAGAAGGTATGTCTAATTGTTCTCTGGATTTCGATTTCTGTGAACATTGTGTATATGGGAAGCAGAATCGGGTGAGTTTTCCTTCTAGTGCTAAGAGGGCAAATAAGATATTAGAACTTGTGCACAGTGATGTGTTTGGACCTGTGTCATTTCCATCACTGGGAAAGTCTGTGTACTATGTTTCATTCATAGATGACTTCTCAAGGAATACATGGATATATTTCTTGAGGAAGAAATCTGAAGTCTTTGACAAATTTAGAGAATTTAAGGCTCTGGTGGAAAACCAGAAAAAAAAGAAGATAAAGGCGCTGAGGACAGATAATGGTGGGGAGTTCTACAAGAAGGAATTTGAAGAGTTCTGTAAGAAGCGTGGTATAGCACAGTAGAAGACTACTCCATACACACCTTAGAAAAATGGAGTTGCAGAAAGAATAAATAGAATGCTGATGGAAAAGGCATGAAGCATGCTCAGTGGTACCGGGTTAGGACAAGAATTATGGGCAGAGGCAGTGGAGACTGCATGTTACTTAGTTAACAGATCACCTTCATCATCGTTGGAGGATAAGACTCCACATGAGGTATGGACTGGTAAGAAACTCTCTCTTTCACATCTAAGGGTATTTGGATGTGATGCATATGTACATGTTCTAAAGGAGAAAAGGACCAAGTTGGATAATAAATCTTAAAGGTGCATCTTTATTGGGTATAAGGATGGTTTAAAGGGTTACAAGCTTTGGAACCCAAAAACAAGGAAGGTTGTGTACAACTGAGATGTGGTGTTTAGAGCGGTGAAAGATTTTGTTACACATGAAGTTCTACCAAAGGAACTTGAGAATATAGAGTTTGAGCTAAAGGAGGATGAATCAAACTCTACAACAGAAGAAGACTCAGAAGAGGAAGAGCCACAAAATCCAGCTGTAAGAAGATCATTTTGGGAAAGAAGGAAACCAGAAAGGTATAGTCCATCTACTTTATGTTCAGGTTTTTCCTTAACTATAACTGATGATGATCCCAGAACTGTTAGGGAGGAAGTAGATTCAGAGGATGGAAAAATCTAGAAGGAGGCCATGGTTGATGAAATGGCATCCTTGCATAAAAATGAGGCATGGGATTTGGTAGAGCTACCGGCTGGAAGGAAGCCCATCGGGAGAAAATGGGTGTTTAAGAAGAAGACGAATGTAGAAGGCAAGGTGGAGAAATACAAAGCTCGGTTGGTAGCAAAAGGTTATTCCCAGGTGCTGGGAATTGATTTTGGTGATATTTTTTCTCCTGTTGCCAAATTTACTTCTATTAGATTAATTTTATCTATTGCTGCTGCATTTGATTTTTAGATAGAATAGATGGATGTGAAGACAAAATTTCTTCATGGGGATCTAGAAGAGGATATCTACATGAAGCAACTTGAAGGCTATATGGTGAAGGGTAAGAAAGAACTGGTATGCAGGTTGAAGAAGTCTCTGTATGGGTTAAAATAGTCACCAAGGATGTGGTATCAGAAATTTGATACCTATATACGGGGACTTGGCTTCACCAGAAGCAAGGAGGATCACTGTGTTTATTTTAAATTAATTGGTGACCGTGTTATTTATTTGGTCTTGTATGTGGATGATATTTTGTTGATTGGAAATGACAAAGAAATTATCCAAGATTTGAAGACCCAACTGTTCTCCAAATTCGACATGAAGGATCTTGGTGCTGCAAACTATATTTTGGGCATGAAAATTAAGAGAGATCAGGCAAAGAGGAAGCTCTGGTTAAACCAGAGGAAGTATGTCGAGACTATATTGCAGAGGTTCAATATGCAGGATAGTAAACCGGTGAATGTTCCTATTCCTGTAGGTGTAAAGCTGTCTGCTGAACAGTGTCCCAAGACACAAGAAGAAGAGGAGTATATGTCCCGTGTTCCATATGCAAGTGCAATGGGTAGCTTGATGTATGCAATGGTCTGTACTAGACCAGACATTGCACATGCAGTGGGAGTATTGAGCAGGTTTATGTCAAACCCGGGGAAGGAGCATTGGACAGCAGTGAAGCGGGTTTTCAGATATTTACGTGGCACTAGTGATTATGGCTTGTGCTACCAGGGAAGACCAGGATTGGAAAGAATGTTGGACATTCATGGTTTTTTTGATGCAGACTGGGCTGGAGATCTGGACCAAAGAAGATCTACAAGTAGGTATGTGTTTAGCCTATTTGGAGGCGCAGTCAGTTGGATGAGTAAAAGACAGTCTGTAGTGGCTCTTTCAACTACAGAGGCAGAATACATAGCAGCCACTCATGCAAGCAAGGAAGCAGTTTGGTTGCAGAGATTGTGTTCATGTATGGGGTTGGTACAGCAAGCTATAAGGATAGACTGTGATAGCCAAAGTGCAATTTTCTTGGCTAAGAACCCTGCTTACCATTCAAAGACAAAGCACATTGATGTTCAATATCACTTTTTTAGAGATATGGTTGAGGCTAAAAGGGTGTTGCTGGTAAAGGTGGACACTTTGAAGAATGTTGCAGATGCATTGAAGAAGTCTGTGAGCACTCAAAAGTTCTTTTGGTGTAGAGAAACAATGGGTGTTGAATAATTGACCCAATGACTAAGCTCTCTTGTGGCCCCCTGTGGAAAGAAAACAACAAGTGGGAGAATGTTGGTTATGTGTTATATTCTTTCGATGACTAGCCCCCACTTGCCCCATTGTATGTTGTATGAGTAGCAATGGTGGGGGGAGTCACAAAGGGAGTGGGAAACCCCCCCACCATTAGGGGTCTTGGGCGGCTTAGCTCAAATTTTTGGTGTCTTGGTTCTCATAGGTGGACCACCCATGGTTTTGTGCATGGTTTTGCACATGGTTTTGGGGTACGATGGTTTTCGGCCCCTAGTATTTTTGTAGATCCGGTCAAGGGAACTACTGTTATGTTCTAATCCAGTGTTAATGGATTAGGGTCTATGTATACTTCGGCATGGACATATATATATATATATATATGTGTGTGTGTGTGTGTGTGTGTGTGTTGTAACACTAAAAGGAATATAACGAAAAATCAAGCTGGTCGTCCCAATTTGGGATCCAGGGGAAAATCTCTGTGTTTATCTGTTTTATGTTTTATGCTCTCATTATTGTTTATTTTCTATTAAAGATTGGTATGTAGATAATTTCTGTTCAGGGTTAAAACTTACACATCCGTGACCTAGTTAAGTTCAAGAATAGTAGAATATTTGTGGATGTTTGCACACTTAGTTGGAGAATATATACATCATTCACAGATCTGTGTGTGAGTTCACTATATAATAGGATATTGTGTTCCATACCAACCACAAGACAAATCATTTTATATTATGAATCTTAAATTCTATATTCTCTCAAGTTTTAACAAGAAATACAATATCAATTTCACTTGATATCTAAATTAACGTAGCCCGATTTTCTCCCTTGAAATTCACATTAGTTCTAAGATAAGATCTAGAGCATCAAAAGTTCCTATTTATTATTATCATTTGATCCTTATCCCTAATAATTATTTTTGTATCCCTAATTATTTTCCATTTCCCTTACTTTACAAATCCTTTTACACTTTGAATTTTGTTCCTTAATGCAAATGGTATTTTAGAATGAGGTATTCACTTATAAATACTCATAGCCATTTTAAGTTTGGTATTTTACTGAGTATACCATATTTATATTCATTAAAGGTCACTTTAACAAAAACTAATCTATCTTTATGCTTGTTGATCTCTTTTCTTGACCTTCTCTCTTAAGCCTCCCTCGTGCAATTGTACATGCTACATATCCACCAGAAATGGAATTTATGCCTTAGTGATGCTTATTCATAGCTCTAATTTAGCTAGCCAACTTGGAAAGTAGGTCACCAAGAGAATCATTACGATTTCTAAGGATAATCCAATGGTCATAATAATTGAATCGCCTCTTAAATGTGATAGCTCATTTTCCACATAAAAACTTACTTTGGTTCATCTTTGCATTCCATGCTTGCAGGGTCACATCGCCTTTATCCATAAATTTTGTATTAGAGAACGATATAGCTAGCTTGTCAACATGCTCTACTCCACAAAGTTGGAATTCTCCCATATTAACCACAACTAGCATTTTGTCATCGTCGACAACCATGATCTCATAGTGCAAGTCTATGTTGAGCCCCAAAGTTAGAGAGAGCACTCTTCAATTGTGAAGTAGCTCTTAATCTATCAAGTAAGTCTCATCTCAGGTAGGATTAACTTTCTTTCTGCATGGTATTATCTGACATCTTCTTTTCCTTATCTTTGTGTCTGGTCTAATACTTCTTGCAATATGTTAGCATTCTTTCATTTTTTATTAATATTCAACTCCCCATATATCTAGGATGTGCTCTCCTTCTAGCGGTTTATAGGCTTTCATTGTGCTCCCTTTGGCTAGCACTTATCTTTGATGCGTCCTCGTGAACTACTCTGGTTCATAGGTGACTTCCTTCCTCTATTTAAGATGCAACATGGACTTATTTAGATTTATCTAGCCTTTTAATTGTCCTTCTTAGAATCCTTCCTAACATCATCCCATTGTTTCTCAGAACTTTTATAATCATCATGTAGTTTCAATGTCATAATAATGAGTCGGAGTTAGAAGGGGCGGAAAATACTATCAGGAATGAGCCAATTTTGGTAGAAAATAAACCCATCACACATTAGAGGAATTTACAGCTCATTTTCAATAGATTACACTAAACCTCATTCAAGAAGAACTCACTCATGCTGAAAAGGAAGGAACCACCCAGAGGCACCTTCTCTCAGACACTAAGGGCATAAGGAACACAGATGGGTGCCTCAATCAATATATTCAAATGGTGTACATATACTGGCACATGGAATTCCTTCTTGGTAACATTCTACTAGATCAACATGAGAATAGAGAGTACCACCTCCTATCCATATTGGAGCATTTTCATTTCCATATGATGAATATGGATCAACGAATAGAGTGAATAGAAAAGTGCCTCGACATTCCTTGTTGAAAATTGCATCAAGAAATTCTATATTTGATTTTCCCTTGATTAAATTGAGAAAATTCGAATTTCAGCATCAGTAAACATCTTGGATGATGTTAACTTGTGTGACACGACTTGTAGACTAGTCTTGAGTGTACAACTGTTGCATGCAGTCAAATTATCAACCTAAGGAAATTGTGAAATTAATTTGACGAATTACCTAAATAATAGGTGTTACACAGTAATTTTTCACCGAGCTAATTTTCCTGTCCCTAATCCTGAAATTCCCCGTAACAAATCCTATGCAATTTTACCATCATCAAGAAATATGATAACGTATCCCCTTGAAGATCCAAAGAAGACTTCCTTTAAACATTACTAGAGAAACCTGGTCAATTTCCTAGTTTCCTGGGTCGACACCTTCCTGGTGCCATGACCACGCTAATGTCCTTATCCCAATTCTGGCCCAATGATGTCAGTTACCTAATTTATCAGAAAACTATGTCGATCCCATTCTGACAGTGCTTCCTCAAATGGAGGAGAATATTCGACCTCTAAAAGCTCAAGGGCGACGAGTTGGTTATTGAACAAATATGATAAGGTCAAGCCCTCTCATTTTGGCGCCTTGATCTCATCCATGCAGGAGCATCCCTTAGAAAATTGGGTCTTCCTCCTCCTTTCATGGGCTCCGAACCTCCTTCTCCTTCCTATAATTTCACATCCCTCATTCCCCCAAGTTTAGAGCTTGGTTGATCATTTTCAAACTCGTATGAACTCTCATCCCTTCACATGCTTGCATTGTGAGTAATACTAAGTGCATGGGAGAAGGAATGATTTTGAGCTCAGTGAAGGACTCATATTTTCATCTAAGGACACCTCCAAGATCAAGGCCTGGTTGTAAGCTCTCCTTTTTTAATTTATCAATAATAACATATGATGTTTTCTTTCTATATTTTTCTACATGATTATGCAAATATTATCGTACTCCTTCATATGCTAGATAGCTAGTGTTTAAGTTTATTATATATTGTATCACATTTTCTACTATCTTCCAATCATCCATAGGCATTCATGCACCATTAGTAGCAGGAAGCGGGCCTATAAGGATCATGGATTGAGCTCACTAGCAAAAGATCAAAGGATAGTAATTGGAAAAAGGTATTGTTGTCTCTTTCATCTTTTCATTGTAATCATTAGTTAAGAAAGCTTATGTTAGAAAGAATCTCATGTTGCTAGACCCACTCTAGGGTTAGAGAGGTCACCTCTATCCGTAGAGGAGATTTATCTTCACAACATAACCGGTGACTCCACTGGGGAGATTTAGCCTTTTAATTCCTCCTTATCCGAATTGATCTTGGATCAACTTCTCTGATTTATGAGATTTAAATATGCTTAGGTCTCTATCAACTTGTGTAAATGTTGTTTTTTAGTTCATTGTGTTATTTCTAGTGTTTCTGTGAGAATATTTTTATTTTTTCCTTGTTTTTGTCGACCAGCGCCCTTTCTATCCTCACAGTAGCGTTGGCAATGTTGTTCTATATAGTAAAATCATGTTGATTGTCCTTCAACACCCTTCTTCTCAACATGGAAGCGTTGATCTCGGAGTTTCCCTTATGATTATCCATTGTGTCCTAGCCTTTGAAGGAGTCTGTGAGATCTCAGTGATCTCCTTGTTGTGTCTTTGACTTACCTATCTTCTCTAAGCGAGTTTGTTTCGCCTCTTTGAGTTGTTGTAAGTTTGGTAACCTTTTTCCACTTCAAACACTCTTTTTTGCATTTTTCTTTTCTTGTTTCGAAGAGAATTGGTGTATTCTTTGGTCATCTCTACATTTATGATTATTTCCCTTCGGTTCATTATTAAAGAAAAATATTACAGTTTGTTTGGCACACAAGTCTAGAAGAGTGTGTTTTGTCTAAATTCAAAAGAAATTGGAAGTGATTTTCTTCTTCATTTTTTATTTAGATTAATGAAGAGTGAAAATCATTTCATTCTTTTAGTCTTTAAAACAATTTTTTTTTGGTTCGATTGAAAGAAAAGTAAAGGGATTTTTAATTTCTTCTTTAATTTATTTGTTTTTCTTTTGATTACATTTCAAAGTGAAAAAACAAAAATAAAAAATTGTGCATCTTAGTGAAAGGAAAGCCTTTGTAATTTTCAATAAGTTGCATTGGTTGGGAAAGTGAACTCAATTTGAAAAGCATTGCATTTTCGAAACTTTTAACTAGGTTGGGGGCATTATCATTGTTGTATTGAGTGCATTCTTATTTTTCTCTCTTCCATAAGTATTTTAGAATTCATCTAAATTGAAATCTTATTTCTTGCATTTAGTTTGTATCATAAGGATTTAGGTGACATTCAGCTTGAGCATTGAAACTGAAAGATTAATCAAGATCAACTTAAAATGAACCCAATTTACCTTAAGGAGCATTGGAATTAATGAGAATATTTAGTGGTCTAGGATAGATACTTTTTTTGGTGTCGTTAAGTGTAGGAGTTGTCGCTAACGGTCTGCGTTACAACCCAGGGGTGATATCCCTTCCCACATATGGAAGTATATTGATGTATGATAAGTATATTTGGGACACTCATCGAATGGTTATGCATTAGACAACACTACTACGGATTGGAATCCCACGTATCATCGCGTATATTTTGGGAGACATCACTAGGTTGCAAGCCTGCCATAGGTAATTGAGTGAGCCGCCTTGTAGACGTGATACACCGAACACAACATTCGAGGAGACTGGTTTCCATATGTTAAGAACTTGGTCATTTCTATTTCATTTGATCACCAAGGTGTATATTACAGTTCACAGATACTTGTTAAACCTTTATTCCTAGCACATCCCTTTTTTTTATCTTTGTTAATTCTAAAAGTAATTGCCCACGAAAGCATCTCACATGTGCATTTATCCAACTTTTATTTTTTGGTAAGTTATGATTTTTTTCACCTCTTCCTTTTCTGATCTTATTGTCAAAGGTCATCATGGCTGAATTGTTGAATTCACCCAATCCCTCCTATTATTAGTCCACTAGATTCACAAGGCTGAGCAAGGAATCCCAACAGAGGTAACCACAAACCAAGCTTTTGACTTGATAGCTATCCCTATCAGCCGGAGATGGCTCTCTCCAAAAGGGTCACAGCTAGGAGGACTGGATAAATTAAGGTTTTAGGCTACATAATGGTTGCAAGGGGTTGTTTTGATTTTGTCTTGGTTGGGTAAATCAATGGATAATGGAATTAGGTCAAGGTGAGGCTAGGCGAGGCCAATAGATTTAGGGTTGTAGGGATGAATGGGGAAAGGTAGGTATAATTCCAATCACTTGAAGGTTATGGTTATGGAATGGTTTATAAAATTTAAGGAGGCTGACAGAAGCATAAGAGATATATTTCTCTTAGATAGAAGATAAGAAACAAAATATGACCAGTTACCCAAAACAGAGCATGGCTAACATGTATTATGAATTTCATACTTATAAAAGATCATAATCATATACATGAAAATTAAATTAACAATAAATTCACACATATGTCACTAAAGAAGAAACAATGAATGACATTCAATACCACATGTATCCCATAAATGTAGCTACAACTCCTCTTGTATTACTGGCCAAAACTGAGTACAAAGTCTCCTTGATCAACTAAGCGAAATAAAACTGATTCCAACTTCAAACCTTTGAAAATGAGTAAAAATGATATTAGGTAGGCCTCAAATGACCTCTCCCAACCTCAGGGGTCAAATCCATGAGAGGAGGATCTGATCCACTAAATTATGAACTGAAACCTAGAGTGTAGGATGGTCAAAGTGACTCATCCCTATCTCAGGTGAACTGATTCATTACACCTCATATGCTTGATTTACCTAATATATTTACCCTAGTAAATAGTAATAACATGATAATTACATTCATATTGATAATTTACATAGGTAAATTCAACATTTCCCAACGTAAAAATCAAAACTGGGGTGAAACTGATAAAATTTCTGAAGATTGCAAAAACACGATTTCCTTGTAAAACGCACAGCATCCAGGCACAAAAATTGACCTCTATTCAAGGCTGAATATGAGTGCCTTCCCTATCAAAAACATCTTCTTCTAAGACCGGTAAACATGCAGTGACCAGGCATATTTTGAGGTAGAAACATGAAATTGTGATGGTTTTTGACTTTTTGATGGACCAGTTCTCCTCCAAAAAATCTGAAAATTCATAGGGTTGATGTACTCATCAATACAAACTTGTTGGTGGTGGCCATTTTTCATTTTTTTTCTCCAAAAAATAGCATAGATTCCAAGGCACTACGTGTTTAGCTAATTTTCTGTGTGCAAAATATTCTCAAAAACACAAAAATTAACAAAATGCTAAGTGTGCCAATATTTTGTCAAAATTATGAGGGTAATTTCTCATCAAGTGTTTGAGGCATGGATTGACACCTCATAAAGTATGTATAACTTCTATTTCTCTTCTTTCTTGGTCAAAAATTCAATCTTGGCATTGGCTCTTTTGAGCTTGGCCAATGCAATTCTCTCTTTCCAGGAATGAAGTTTGATTCTTGTCCTCAACAAATCATTGTCCTTGTTGGCCTTCTCTAGCAACTTTTCCAAATATAGATTGGCTCTTTCAAGCCATGGTTCCCTGTTATTGCTTATTTCTAGGGAAAGTTGTTAATTTAGTGTAAGTTGGTCTGCTAGATCAGCTTCCCTTTGTCTCTCTAGTCCTAGGTCTCTGTCTTTGAGGCTGATCCTCATCATCATCAAGTTCACAAAAATTTTCCAATGTTTCCTCAAGCAAGGCTTTAGCCTTCTTTGCCTCTCTTTGTGCTTTGATGAATTTCACCTCATTGATGTCCTGCTTGGTCTTCAGCTACTAATTTTCTTTCTCAAGGAAGTTAATCACATACTTGGCCCTCTCAAGGTTATTTCGGAGCTCATTAATCTTAGCCTCTTTACCTTTAATATTTCATTGGTAATTTTTCCTTCATCCTCCTCACCTAGGTCAATCAACTAAAATTATTTCTCAATCTCATGGTTGTCCTCCTCATCATCAAAGACTGGCTCCATCATCTGTTCCTTACCTTTATCTACCTGTTGTGTTGATGAATAAGGCATGGCCCCTTTCACTCCAACTGATGCAAACACATGCCTATAGGATCTCTCGTAAGTTTTGGGAAATGGCTCAACCTCAGCCAAATTATCCCATTTTGCCTCAATGTCTTCATCACTGCTTGATGACTTAGAGTCATGATGTGATGATAATGTAGGGTTATAAAAAGGTGAAGATGAAGGCTCAATATGAGGTGAATGAGACGAATGGAGCTGACCTGGTAATGATGTATGAATAGTAGGTTGATATGGAGGGATATATGAAGGAGGCTGAGATGATGAAGGTGCATTCTGGCCATGCTGACTAGGTGGGGCAGTGAAAATATCATTGGATATGAAGGTGTCCCATGGAATGTTTATTTTCTCAATTTGATGCATGCTATCATTTTTATGAGGGAGTGATGGAAGAGACTCATCATTTGATGATCATAATCTCTCTTTTGGGCAATAAATGCCATTTCATCAATGCTCCGAGAGAGATAATAGGGTATGTGAAGCATTCTGACCCTAGTGAAGTGCATGGGGAGCTGGATATGATAGGAATAGAGTCTAGAAAACCTTCCCTCACAGGTGAAGTATTTCATGATGATTTTCATCATGGGGACATATCTGTCAAGGAGGTGGAAAAAAGGAAAAATTGTCTTTTTATCATTCTTGTACCTTGGTTTAAGATATGGCTCATAATAATAATGATTGAGGTTTCCTTGTTTAAACCATATTTTTCATACATTAGGGATCCCTGTAGTAGCTGCAATGACATCAGTGGACATAATGAAATTGACCCCGACAAGAGTGATCTATTTTTCATCAAGGTTAGAGATGAACAATCTTGTCAACATAGGATGGTACTGGATTCTTTTCACTTTCTCACAAAATTTGAAACAACCTACATGATTAAAGAATGACACAGTGAGGGGAGATGCCATAAGCTCTCTAGCAGTTGTTGGTTCATGTCTGATGACTTTCCTTCCCTTCTTATATGGATTTTTCTTCTAGCTCTCTTCCTCACTAGAACTTCTGTTCTCCTCTTCAGCCCTAGTTTATGTCAAAAACCCTAGGGTGATGGAATGAAATGGAGGAATGTGAAGTGAAAGGAAGTGTTGGGAAATGAAGGGAATGGGAATGTGAAGGGAGCCTAGGTTAGTGAAAACCCTAGGACTTAGAGCCATTAAGGATGATATTTTAGGGAATGGTTTTATAGGGAAATGGTAAAATGTTTATAGGAGTGTGAGGGGAAGTGTATAACAGTTTAGGGATTAGGTTTAAATAATAATTATGATTTCTTGATTTAGAAATAATTTTGAATGACTATGAATCACAACAATGCATCAATGAGACTATGGTTGGGTTACTTACTGATAAATGAAGCTTTGAAAAACCCTTTGCAGAGATTTGGCATGAAATGATGGAGTGGAAGGCTGTGAGAGGGATTTTGGCACTTGCTAAGTGAACGCGCATCATCCCATTGAATGTGCAACAACCTTTTCAAACATGTACTGACTTCTCCAAACCTGCAGCACTAGTTATAAATTGCTCTGAAAAACTTGACCAAATGTGCAGTGTCCTCCCCAAATGCGCAGTGTCCCTCCTAAACGTGCAATGACTTGGAGAACGCACAGTGAATGGGAAATATCACTCAGTTAGACTCTTAAATTCAACTTCTTCTCCTTTGCTAAAGATTGTTGAATGTTGGATGAGACAAATGGGCTTTGTCTTGAGGTGTTTAAGGGTTTTATAGTCTAGTGGATTTGATTTATAATTTGAATTACCCACTTTCCTTATGTTCACTTTTCTCTTTTCAAACTTTGACACTGATACTCTTTGACTTTTCTAAATTTTTGTTTTGCAGGTTGATCAGCTGATTGAATTTGACTTTCTTTGCCTCAGTTTGGAAAGAGTTCTTTAGTTGGAAGCTTAGGGAATGGATTATTACATATAAAAAACATAAAATTACATTTGAAAATAAAAAATAAATTACATTTTTTTATTTTATATCAAAATGACATTTTGATATTAAAATCATAGAAATCAAAATTAAAACTTAAAAAATATAATAGTTACATAGTGATGATCTTCTGTAGAGGAAGATAGAATGTATTTGAGTCACTCATATGTTTTTTGACTTTATTTGGATGGAGTAATGCATTTTGGACCTTGAAAGACAAAACCCTAATGACCTAATGAGACTTTAAAACCTAATCTCCATGACTAACTTTAACTGAGACAAGACATGGTGAAATGACAATTTTCATAGGTGTTATTATGATCAAGAAGACATGGGAGTGAGTTAGCAAATATGGTTCTCTAAAGGAGAGTGAAGTTTTATTGAGGAAGGATACCATCAGTGAAATAATTTTTAGCATGACCTAATGGAATGATATAAAAATTTCAGAATGAGACACCTAAAATGAGAAATGAAGGAATGATATTGATCACTGATGGCAGAATGCATATTATGACTCTAACATTGGCCTTACTGGGGATGGAATCTCTGACAGAGGTGTCAAGAACCTTAGATCTCTGAGTTGAGAAAATCAGTTCTTTTTTCCATTGGGCCAATATGGTCAAAAAATAACTGAAACTGAAATGCAGGACTCGCTATTTGACAACTCAATGACACAAATTGAATGAAACTGACTCAAATAAAGAACTTACTAAAATTATTGATGGAAGTACTTCACCGAGACTTGAGGGCTTCAAATCCTAATGACAACCACTTGTCTGTTGAAGACATATGTACAATCATGTGAAGTGATCCTTCTAGTGTAACCAATCCAATAGATGGATACTTACTGAAATTTTTCTCTCATTTTGCTCGAGCAGGTACCAAAAAAAAAACTAGGCCACTCAAAGTGTCTACTAAACATGTGCCTCTAGTCCATGAAAACAAGAAAATAAATCGTCCATGCTAACTGTAGAAAATCAGTAAAAGGATCTTCAAAAATATGAAATGTTTCCTTGTCTTAAGACTCAACAAAAACACAAGCACACTCTTCATTATGATCTGACAGAACACTTGGTTGTTGATCCATAGAAAGGCATAGGGAAGTATGAATTTCTGCGATCTGAGTGTTGGCTGAAAATTCCTGAAGCACGAGAAATTCTTACTTTATCAGTTTCACGTTGTCTCTCTTAGGCTCATACTCAAATTCATATTCTAAATAATCTTTGAACAAAAAAATTTCTTCAAGATTGTTAAACATGACAAACCTATCTTCTTCATGAGAGAAAACAATATTTTTTAGTTGATGTCCTTTCAGGAAATCATCATCACAAATCGTTTTACTCATAAAAACTTCCTATATGGCTTCATCAGTCTCATGAATATCATCATTCAAACCCAAAATTTCATTTTCAATAATGGAAGATGCTTCACTTACACATTATTAACTATGTGAACACTGTAAGAGCTGCAAATCTACATTCACTTGGGTTGTAACATGATTTTTTAGGAGCTGATCTATTTCATATTCAAACAAAGGAGAATATTGAGTTTTAAAGAAATTTACATTGATTTGGTGATTTTCATTTTTAGGATCAATAATTGGCACTTCTCTTTCTTGGTCCCAGTCTGTCTCATCTAAGGAGGGAGCTACTTATTCTTGTTGGTGATGAAAAGGGTTATCATACAAAGGCTCAAGGATCTCTTCATCCAAGGAGGAAACTGTTGATTCTTGTTGGGAAGAAAAATCATGAAGGGGTTCTATGATCTCATCATCTAGATACTCTTTGTCCCCATACAACTTTTCAAGAAACTCAATGAAATTATCAGATATCTCACAACAACTATCAATCATTGACAAGGAATAATTAGAGCTTTGATAATGTTGAAAGGAAACTGAATGAAATTCCTTTAGAGAATATAAAATAGCAGATGGTAGATCCTCATACCATGATCTCGATTTTTCCTCCAAGGTAGCCATAAACATCTTCATGAGACAATCTTAAGGAAACTCAATCTTTAGTCGATGAATATAAAAATGAAATTTTACCAAATTCAAACTAGCATCTTCACTGTCTTGACCCTTAAACTTTGATAGTCCTGATTGCCAATCTATACGAGGAATACAGTTCAGAAAACTAGGAATATGAGCTCGATTCATAGGAGCATACCTTGGAGCAATCAAATATATTTAGACAATAGTGAGTCACGGAGAGTTTCTTAAAGCTACCCATTCTTAAAGAGTGGGGTCACCATGAGAATTATGAATCTTGGGATTTTTTGACACTGGAGTCACCAGGTGAATGGTGCACAACCTTCTTGTGCCTGATCGTTGTTCACCATCAACTATCAGATCCGATATTTGTCATACACCCAGGGAAAATTTTGTCCCTTCGTTCCCCGGCAACGATGCCAGTATGTTATCACTGCACCAGATTCCCAAGCCTAAGGAAGGAATCGCAACAGAGGTGACCACAAACCAAGATTTTGACTTGATAGCTAGCCCTATCAATCTATAGAGGGTTCTCTCCAAAAGGGTCACAGTTAGGAGGGTTGGAGAAATTAAGGTTTTAGGCTATATAATGAGTGCAAGGGGTTGTTTTGATTTGGTTTTGGTTGGGTAAATTAGTGGATAATGGAATTAGGTCAAGGAGAGGCTAGGTCAGGGAAATAGATTTAAGGTTGCAGGGATGAATGGGGCAAGGTAGGTATAATGCCAATCACTTGAATATTATGGTTATGGAATGGTTTAGAAAATGTAAGGAGGTTGACGGAAGCATAAGATATTTACTTCTCTCAGATAGAATATATGAAACAAAATATGATCAGTTACCCAAAACATAGCATGGCTAGCATGTATTCTGAATTTCACACTTAAAAAAAATCATAATCATAGACATGAAAGGAAATGAAAAATAAATTCACACATATGTCACTAAAGAAGAAACAATGAAATACATTCAATTCCATAGGTATTCGATAAATGTAGCTGCAACTCCTCTTGTATTAATGGCCAAAATTGAGTACAAAGTCTCCTTCATCAACTAAGAAAAATCAAACTGATTCCAACTTCCAACCTTTGAAAATGAGAAAAAAATTACATTATATAGGCCTCAAACAACCTCTCCCAACCTGAGGCTTCGAATCCATGAGATGAGGAGCTGATCCACTAAATTCTGAGCTGAAACCTAGAGTGTAAGGTGGTTAAAGTGACTCATCCCTGTCTTAAGGGAACTGATTCATTGCACCTCATATGCTTGATTTACCTAATGTATTTACCCTAGTAAATAGTAATAACATGATAATTACATTCATCTTGATCATTTACATAGGTAAATTCAACATTTCCCAAGGTAAAAGTCAAAATTAGAGTGAAACTCAGAAAATTTCTGAAGACTACAAAAACACAATTTCCTTGTAAAACGCGCAGTGTCAAGGCAGAAAAAATGACCTATATTAAAGGCTGAATTTGAGTGCTTTCCTGGTATCCAAATATGCTCCATGATGGCTCGTTGGAAATCCCTTTGATTCGGCTTTCTAGAACTACTTCCAGTTTTCAAAATGGTGCTCATTTTATCTATCAAAAACATCTTCTCCAAAGACTGGTAAATGCACAGCGACCAGGCATATTTTGAGGCAGAAACATGAAATTTTGATGGTTTTTTTACATTTTAATGGACCAGTTCTCCTCCATAATCTCTTAAACTTCATATGGTTCATTTCCTAATCAATAAAAATATGATAGTGGTGGCCATTTTTCATTTTTATGCTCTGAAAAAGAGTGTATCGTCCAAGTCATTATGTGTTTAGAAACTTTTTTGTGTGCAAAATATTCTTAAAAACACATAAATGAACAAAATTCTAAGTGTGCAAAAATTTTGTCAAAATTGTGAGGGTACTTGCTCATCAAGTGTTTGAGGCATGGAGTGACACCTTATCAAGTGTTTCTAACTTATCTTTCTCTTCTTGCTTGGTCAAAACTTCAATCTTGGCATTAGCTCTTTTGAGCTTGGCCAATGCAATTCTCTCTTTCCGAGAATGAAGTTTGATTCTTATCCTCAACAAGTCATTGTCCTTGTTGGAATTCTCTATAAAATTTTCCAAATGTCTATTGGCTCTTTCAATGCATTTTCCCTGTTCTTGCTGATTTCCAGGGCAAGCTGTTCATTTCGTGTAATCTGGTCTGCTAGGTCAGATTCCCTTTCTCTCTCTAGGGCTAGAGCTCTTTTCAACCCTCTAGTCCTAGGTTTATGTCTTTGAGTTTGATCCTCATCATCATCAAATTCACCAAAATTTTCTAATGTCTCCTCAATCAAGGCCTTAGCCTTGTCTGCCTCTCTTTGTGCTTTGATGCATTTCACCTCATTGATGGCCTGCTTGGTCTTCAGTTGCTGATTTTCTTGCTCAAGGAAGTCAATCACATACTTGTCCCTCTCAAGACTATTTTGGACCTCACTAATTTCAGCCTCTTTACCTTTAATTATTTCATTGGTAATTTTTCCTTCATCCTCCTCACCTAGGTCAATCAACTGAAATTATTTCCCTATATCATGGTTTTCATCCTTATCATGAAAGACTAGCTCCATCATCTATTCCTTACCTTTATCTACCTATTGTGTTGATGAAGAAGGCATGGCCCCTTTCACTCCAAGTGAAGAAAACACATGGCTATAGCTTCTCTGTTAAGTTTTGGGCAATGGCTCAACCTCAGCCAATTTATCCCATTTTGTCTCAATGTCTTCATCATTACTTGATGACTCAGAGCCTTGATGTGATGATGATATAGGGTTATAAAAAGGTGAAGAGGAAGGCTCAATATGAGGTGAATGAGATGAATGGAGCTACCCTGGTAATGATGTATGAACAGTAGGCTGAGATGGGGGGATAAATGAGGGAGGATGAGATGATGAAGGTGCATTCTAGCCATGTTGACTAGGTGGGGCAGTGAAAATATCATTGGATATGAAGGTGTCCCATAGAATTTTTAATTGATCAAGTTGATGCATGACCATCATTTTGATGAGGGAGTGGTGGAAGAGACTCGACATTTGATGATCATAATCTCTCTTTTTGGGAATAAATGCCATTTTATTGATGGTGCGAGAGAGATAATTGGGTATGTGAAGCATTATGACCCTAGTGAAGTGCATGAGGAGCCAGATATGATATGAATAGAGTCTATAAAACCTTCCCTCACAGGTGAATTATTTCATGATGATTTTCATCATGGGGACATATCTGTCAAGGAGGTGGGAGAAAGGAAAAATTTTCTTTTTATCATTCTTGTACCTTGGTTTAAGATATGGCTCATAATAATAATGATTGAGGTTTCCTTGTTTAAACCATATTTCTCCTACATTTTGGATCCCTGTAGCAGCTGCAATGACAGAAGTGGACATAGCGAAATTGACCCCGTAAGAGTGACATGTTTTTCATGAAGGTTAGAGATGAACAATCTTGTCAACATAGGATGGTATTGGATTCTTTGCACTTTCTCACAAAATTCGAAAAAACCTACATGCTTAAAGAATGACACAGTGAGGGGAGATGCCATAAGCTCTCTAGTAGTTGTTGGTTCATGTTTGATGACTTCCCTCCCTTCTTATATGGATTTTTCTTCTGTCTCTCTTCCTCAATAGAACTTATGTTCTCCTCTTCAACCGAAGTTGATGTCAAAAACCCTAGGGTGATGGAATGAAATGGAGGAATGTGAATTAAAATGAAGTGTTCGGAAATGAAGGAAATGGGAATGTGAAGGGTGCCGAGGTTAGTGAAAACCCTAGGACTTAGAGCTATTAGGGATGATATTGTCTTACGGAATGGGGTGATAGGGAAATGCAAAAATGTTTATAGGAATGTGAGGGGAAGTGTATAACAGTTTAGGGATTAGGTTTAAATAAGAATTAGGGTTTCTTGCTTTAGAAATAAGTTTGAATGAATATGAAGCAGAACAATGCATCAATCAGATTATGGCTAGGTTACTTACTGATAAATGGAGCTTTGAAAAACCCTTTGCAGATATTTGGCATGAAATAATGGAGTGGCATGCTATGAGAGGGATTTTGGCACTTGCTGAGTGAATGCGCAGCATCCTATTGAACACACAACAACTTCTCCAAACGCACAATGCTAGTTAGAAATTTCTCTGAAAAACTTGACCAAATGCACAACATCCTCCCCAAATGCGTAGCGTCCCTCTTGAACGTGCAACAACTAGGAAATTTCACTTATTTACACTCTGAAATTAAAATTTTTCTCCTTTGCTGAAGATTGCTTAATGTTGAATGAGACAAATGGGCTTTGTCTTGAGGTGTTGAGGGGTTTTATAGTCTAGTGGATTTGATTTATAATTTCAATTACCCACTTTCCTTATGTTCACTTTGCTCTTTTTAAACTTTGACAATGATACTTTTTGACTTTTCTGACTTTTTGTTTTGTAGGTTGATAAACTGATGGTATTTGAATTTCTTTGCCTCATTTTGGCAAGCGTGCTTGAGTTGGAAGCTTAGGGAATGAATTATTACATATAAAAAACATAAAATTACATTTGAAAAATAAAAAATAAATTACATTTTTTAGTTTATATCAAAATGACATTTTGATATTAAAATAATAGAAATCAAAATTAAAACTTAAAAAATATAATAGTTACATAGTGATGATCTTATGTAGAGGAAGATATAATGTCTTTGAGTCACTCTCATATGTTTTTTGACTTTATTTGGATGGAGTAATGCATTTTGGACCTTTAAAGACAAAACCTTAATGACGTAATGAGACTATAAAACATGATCTCCATGACTGAATTTAACTGATACAAGGCATGGTGAAATGAACATTTTCATAGGTGTTATTATGCTCAAGAAGACATGGGAGTGAGTCAGCAAATATGGTTCTTTGAAGGAGAGTGAAGTTTTATTGAGGAAGGATACCATCAGTGAAATAATTTTTAGCATGACCTAATGGAATGATATAAAAATTTCAAAATGAGACACATAAAATGAGAAATGACGGAATGATATTGATCACTGATGGCAGAATGCATTTTCTGACTCTAACACCTCCTTTGACGGATCTCAGCAACCTCCTCCTAAGGTCCCTCATTTTCCGGTTGGATCCCTTGAAGCGCAAGGTTAAGACCTTGGAATTGTCATCAGTGTTCAACCCATATCATCTTGAGAACCTCCTGACAATTATCCTTGGACTACATCGAAAGAATCTCAGCCAAAAATCCCCAAACAAGCAACACATTTCTTGGTCTTTCCCTTGAATCCGCTCTTAGATTCGATTGTATTCTCTCCTGAGAAACCTTACAACACTTTTGATCAGCCCAGAATCCCTTTTTGAGCTTCTCCAGTAGCATCTCACTCTACCGTTCCTCGGTTGTTTTCTAACGAAATGATGTCAAATGTTGATGACGTTCTGTTCATCAATGCTCCTTAAAGCACTCTTCAGGAAATCTCTGGCTCGTATATCCCAGAAGCCTATTTGTCAATCTTTCCCTCTAAGGGAGAGTTGTTTAGATCAACACCTCACAATTCGGGTAGTGGAACTGAAATACCGTCTAGTTATGTTGAGTCCATGCTCCTGCATGGTTATACCTCTTTGGGAAAGCTCATTTTTGGAGCTTTTGGTGGTACACCCTTATTTCTGGATCCTGTTTGGTTAACAAGTATTCCTCTATCTTATGGACCATTTGTTTCAAATGTGGCTGCAGTGTCTTAACATTTTTTTCAACCGATGATCACCATTGGTGAAATGATCGTGTCGTTTAGATCCTATATCCCCTTTTCACCATCTATGATTACTTCAGTCCCACCATTGAGTGGGAAATCCACAGTTTCGTTTATGCCTGGGGGGGAGTCTAACCCTCTCTATTTACTTCCCCTTTTGGGTGAGGGGCACTGGAGTTCTAGATATATTCCTAGGGCGAGTCAGACTCATGTTCAATATTTCAAGGCTTATCTACCTTTTCCGCAAATGAATGAAGTATATACGTATGTTCAAAAAGCTAACATTCCTTATGTTCAAATTCCGAATGTACAATATTAAAAGTATGTCCAACAGCCCCAAACTCTAGTTAGTGCTGCTGTGATCAATCCTTAGTTTGGTTCTTACACCCAAGCTAGTTCGAATCTCCTTCTGGGTCAATCCAGCCCTTTCCCTCATCAGTCTGGTACTCTGTACTGGTTTTTTCCTCAAGGTCAATACCAGCAACCCCAAGCTGGGCCTCAAACTAGTGCTTCATATCAGAAATTTCCTCAGTATCAGCAGGCTCAGCCAGGACCTCAAGCTGTAACCTATGCTCAACAAGGACCATAGGCTAGACCTCATGTTCAGCAGGGATCACAAGTTGGACCTCATGTTCAGCAGGGGCCGCAGGCTAGACCCTACTTTCAGGAGGGGCCACAAACTGGACCTTATGTTTAGCAAGGACCTTATCTTGGATCCCATTTCTAGCAAGTTCCATAGCCTTATTTCCCACAGGGACCATATCAACAATCCCATCCATGTCCCTATCAACAATATTTGCAGCAAGGTCCTTACCAGCCATGGGGGCAATATGCATATTCGAGTCAGAATCCACCCTATTGGTGACATAATCCTTATCAATCAGGTTGGAACCCCTGACCTTTCTCATCTCATCATCATCGTTTACCGTTATTAGCTACATTGGAATTTCCGGATGTGTTAAAGCTCAAAAATGACCCCATACAACATCAGTTGCATTGGCCACCGATTCCAACTAAGATTGCAGAAGATTGTTTGAAGTTCGAAGGAAAATCTGGGGAAGACCCCCAAACCCATGTTGTGACATACAATTTGTGGTGTTCCTCTAATTCTTGGGTGGAAGATTCCATTCATATTTGTCTTTTCCAGCGCACTTTGACCGGTGTTGTGGCCAAATGGTACATTTATATCCCTCAAGTAATTCTCTTCAATTTCAATTCCTTAGCTATGGCTTTCCTCACTCACTTCCAACTTCCTGTCCAGTATGAAACCGAGACCCATTTTCTCAATTCATTGAAGTAGTTGAGTGCTATGCATATCTCGGATCACATCCATGAATGGCAACATCATCGTCACCCTATCAAATTTAATATCCCTGATAAGTTGTTGACCGAATGGTTCACAAAATCATTCGTTCCCAAGATTGAAAAAGATCTTCCAATGGGAGGGTGTATCACGAAAGAGGAGGCCATCACTAGAGCTAAATACCTTGACTTGGTTTATTCCCAGTTCGAGACTCTATATGAGTTATTACATGATGCGTTGCATCCTTCGACTAATCCTTCATCATCCCAGTCTCATGTTACACCTCCGATGGATGGCGTTATTGGGATAGTGGCTCATACTTATAGTAGTGCACCTAAGGATTCTTCGAAATCCAAATCCACTACTGCCATTGTGCCCCCTCATTCTCAGAAACAAAAGAATCCTGGTAAAACCTCAGAGGTAAATGTTGTTCAGTCTACCACAATAGAAAAATCCTCTAAGGGTAAGAAAAAGGGTAACTACAAGTCTAAATCCGATAACCATAAATAGGATTCAAAGAAATATTCTGCTAATGATTCTTCATCATGTAAGCCCAAATACCCTTGTTTCATATGTGATGATGATATTTACACAAAGGATTGTCCTCGACATGTCGAAGTTTCTCGTCTTCCGAAGGGCACACATGGGACTGTGACAGTTTTGAAAGAAGCATTCCCTTCCCATCAAACAAAAATGGTAGATCAGGCTCAATAATCTAGTAGCTCTTAGGTGTTCATGGCTAGAACACAATCCTTTGCCATCACCATGAGAATGAAATATTATCTGAATCCATCCAAGGCTCATGTGGAACTAGAAGCCCAGATTAATTTTCGTCTTCCACACCTCCTACGTATGGTCCTCTTTAGACTAACAGACAGAGTAGTGACTCCATCATCTGACCACCCCCAAAAGGTGTTCTTCGAAAATCATCTTACAATCCGAATGCAAGAGCATAACAACACTATAATATTATAGAATATCTAGCTCAAGCACCTTCAGCAATGTTGGTTTTCGATTTCCTTCAGTCGTTCCCATCCCAACGAAAGGCACTACTCATTGCCATTGGAGGGATTGATCCTTCAGATTCTATTCTTATTATTTTTTATCTCAAGAATTTTTTTTCCTCACCTCCCATCTTAGGTATCTTTTTGATTCAATTTAACATTATGGGAAATAATATTCATCAGACTATCATTGATGAAGGCACTTCGACCTGCATCATGTCTGTCGCATGCTGGAAAGCCATCGACTCTCCCCCATTGAGTCAGTCCCTGAATACCTTAGAATATTTCAATGGTCAAGGTTCTCGGCCGTACAAAATTCTCAAGGCATTGCCCATCCTGTTGGAGGAGAAAATGGTGAACATGGAAGTTGAAGTGGCAGATGAAAACTTAAACTATAATCTCCTTCTTGGACGTAGTTAGACAAATGTTATGGTTTTTGTGGTCTCCACCCTCTTTTGTCTCCTCTGTTTCCCTCATAAATGTAAGATAATGATTGTGGATCAATTGGATTTCTTCCTCTCTAAGTCTTCAGTAGGCAACATTCCATATGTTGGGAAGGTTATTACTCCTTATGAGAACATTGGGTCGGGTCTTTTCAAAGACTCGTCTCTTATGGGAGTTTTTCCACTTCTTCCTCCTAATGTCGCCTTCGTCAATATGATTTCATCTGGTCATGATCCATGGATTTTTCCCAATCCTAACTAGATCGAGAGCTTTGGTGACATTATGCCTCTTAGCCCAGCTGAGCAGATGTATCAAGATATCCTCGCGGTTTTTGAGGCTGCATCCAAGCCTAATAATAATTTAGTTTCATCCCTAGACACTTATATGTAGCCTCCCTAGTTTGGTTCTTGGGACTTTGATGATCCCTTGAATGAGACATTCCCCACTGATGACAGTATCGTGGAGGTCATGTCTCTTGGAGAAACTCTATGAGATGATGGACATCATTTTTCCTCATTTGTCGTAATTCCAGGTAACATCTTCACCTGTTTAGGATCCCATGCTTTCCCGGTACTGAATGACCCACCACAGAATCCAGGTTTGGTTTATGAAGTGTTTTCCGAGGGAAACATGGGAAATATCACTCTGACTATTCCGATCGACATCTCTGTTAAACCAGGGATCGTCGAGAATGTGCCTATCGGTGCATCTTGTTCTCCTAATGAGATCAAGATCTATAAGGAAAATTTTCAGGATTTTTGTGATGTATTCATGTGGTACCATGAATAAATGGCCGACATTGATCGAAGTATCATGGTGCACGAAATTCCAACCAATCTGGAATCGAAGGTCGTCCTCCAATGAATTCATCCTATGCATCCGAGAAAGGCTGCTGCTATAAATGTTGAAGTTGAAATAATTCTTAAAGATGGTTTTATCTACCCCATATAATTGATAGATTGGGTCTCCAATATTTTTCATGTCAATAAGAAGCAAGGGACCATTATGGTTTTTGTTGATTACCGTGATACCAATCGAGCTTGTCCTTAGGACAATTACCCCACTCCATTTATCGATCAGATCATTGATGAATGTGTCGAGAGTGATATATTTTCCTTTATGGACGATTTCTCTCACTACAACCATATTAACATCACTCCTACTAATAAACACAAAACCGCTTTTATCTATCCATGGGGGACTTTTTTCGATAAGAAGCTCCATTTTGGCCTGAAGAATGCCAGAGCAACCTTCCACCGAGATATGTCTCAATCATTCCATGAAATCAATCACATAGTTCAGCCATATCTTGACAAACTTCCTGCTTATTCCGCAAAATGCTGAGATCACCCAAAGCACCTTAGAGCTATATTCCTACGCTATCAACACTATAATATTAGGTTAAATCCTCATAAGTGTGTCTTCTACATCGAATGAAGCTAGTTCCTAGGCTTTGTGGTGTCCAAAGAAGGCACCCGCATCAATCCTCTAAAAGTAGAGGCAATCGTCAACTTGCATCCTCCTTCCTCCATTCATCAAATACAAAGTTTGTAGGGGAAAGCTAATTTCCTCCATTGATTCGTACTGAATTATGTAGATCTTGCCGAAGGCTTTACACGCTTATTGAAAAAGGGAATCTCATTCAATGGGATGAAATTTCTCAGAGCTCTTTCGATGCAGTAAAGTGAGCCCTCATCACAGCTCCATTGTTGCATCCTCCCAATTATCACCGCGACTATTGCTTGTATTTGGTCGCCACTGGCAACACTATTTGCATGGTGTTGGTTCAAGATGATGATGATGGTCAGGAACATGTAGTATACTACTTTAGCAATAATCTCTTTGATACTGAGACCCAGTATGCTCATGTAGATAAACTTGCATTGGCTATTGTTCATGTCGTTCAATGTTTCCGTCACTAAATTATCCTGCGCAAAACCCCAATGATTTCTTATTGCAACCCCATGAATTACATTATCACACTCCAGTTACCTAGGGGAAAATACTCCAAATGGATCATTATCCTTAAAGAGTTTGAGTTAGAATTCACTTTTTCCAAGTCAAAGAAATCACTGGTCTTTGCTGATTTTATCTTCAAGATTCCTACCACGGATGATCTGACTCCTATCGACGAGTCTATCCCTGTTGAGACTCTCTTTCTCATTAGTTCCCTTGATCCACGGTATAGGGAAATCATCATATATATCCACACCCAAAATTATCATCTAGAGCCATCACAATCTAAGAGAAGACAAATTCACTACCAGTCCCAACCTTATCACATCATTCGAGACACCCTCCATCGTAATGGTGTTGACTATGTCCTCCGTCGTTGTTTGACGCTCGAGGAAGCTGAGAAAGCTCTTAATGACTACCACTATGGGGCCTGTGGTGGTCACATGTTTGGTTACACTACCACTCACAAGATCCTTCATTCAAGTTATTTCTGGCCATCTATTTTTAAACATTGCCTCATCGTAATCCAAAAATTCCATGATTTCCAAATTTGATATAGAAAATAGTGCGGTCGACCCTCACCCTTGCACCTAGTAGTGACCGTCGGTCCTTTTGTGAAAGGGGGCATTTATTTTATGACCTATAACCCTTTCTCAGCCTGGGGGGGCATGGCTATATCATCGGTGCCATTGACTATTTCACTAAATGGGCTGAGGCGATGCCTACATGTGATAATGAAGGTCTCATTGCGGCACAATTGTTATTTAATCATGTCATAGGTTGGCTTGGTTTGGAAATCATTTTTGTAATCATATGATGACAGAGAGCTCTGCTCAATTGGGGTTATGTCACGATAACTCCACCCCTCACTATCTATAGGCAAATGGCCAAGTTGAAGTTGTCAACAAAGTCTTGGTGACCATGCTTCAACTCACGATTGGGAAGCACAAGCGATACTAGCACCTCATGATTTTGTCTACTATGTGGGCATACTAAACCTTAGCTAAGACTGCCACTCGATTCACACCATTCCAATTGGTGTATGGTCTAGATGCCACACTCCTGATCGAGTGTGAGATTCCTTCCCTGAAGCTGGCTATCAAACTCCGTCCTGGTACTTTGTTAGAAGAGGAACATCTGTTATACCTCGAGCATCTCAACGAGACTAGAAGGCTTGTTTCTTTAGTTCTTGAAGTACATAAATGATGAGTTAAAGTGAAATATTAAAAATCTGTCACACCTCATGTTTTCTCTAAAGGATGCTTGGTCCTACTTTATGACCAAGCCCATGATAAGTTGGGAGTTGGAAAGCTCAAGCCTATGTGGCATAGGCCCTAGATTATTTAACATGTTTTGGAACATGGAGCCTATGTGCTAGCTGATTATGAAGGCAATCCTTTTCCTAAGCCCCGAAACAGGCTCTATCTGAAAAAATATTATGCTTAATCTTAACTTTGATAAATTTGTACATTAGTGTGTTATTCATTAGTGTGATTTGAGTTTTTTTTTGGTCTGATTGTTTTCCTTGTAGACATGTTTCATTTTCCTACCTTGTGTTCCACTTGGTTTACAGATGTATTCAGATCACTACGTTGGTTTTGCTGATTGCACTTGTCGTAGCACACAGAGCATGTCTTTCGCAGCATGGGAACTCTTTGCTCCTGATGGAAAGTCGGTTAATTTACAAGGTGTTTGTTTCGGTCATACAACTAAAATTGGTTAGCTGGCTCTTCATATTAGCCTAAAACCCCTCGAATCAGTTGAAAATCATTAGTGCCAAGCAATCCACCGCATACTGGAACTGCAATTTCGTTGCCTCGTTAAACACCTAGGCTCCTGCCACTCTGGTGATACAATGTAGTATCGTGCGGAGGGGGAGCACTCTGATGGAAGATATCTCTACCTCCCACTCTCTATCTTCCCTGCCCTGGGACAATATCTCTAGATGAGCATGCTCATGCTCTCACCCCCTCGGAGAGCCCTGAAGGGTTGGATTCTCTCTCATCGCCTAGACAATCTGGTGATAAAATAGATGTCCATGAGATCGAGATCAAGTTCTTGGTCCCCGATGATTAAAAATGTTGGTCCACATCCCAGATATTGATCAAGTACTGTAGAAGCTCCAGTTGAGCTCTCAAGCCAGACGTTTGAAATAATTTCAACAATCTGCACCTTAAGCTCCTTAATTCAGAAAAATAATTTCTAAATGAACATGATGAAAATGAAAAGGAGGTTCAAAGTTCTTACCTGGTAGAGATGGATCGACGAATGGAGTTTCAGATTGGCCACACAACTTATTTGAATTTCAGAGGGAAAATGGATAAAATGAGCTTTTAAAAATGGAAAGGTGAAAATTATTTTGTTTTCTGGTCTATTTAGATATTTTTGAAAAAAAATTGCCAATATTTTAAAAAATTTCCTTGATATCCGTGATTTTTTATATTTATGTGCAGTACAGGACTTTGACACTACTGATGATTGTTTTCAATGAAAAGGAGTTTAATTTTATCTCTTTTTTAGGCTCATTAAACATTTACAAAAAAGGAACCTCGTGGAGTCAACTTTCAACTCTTTTCTGACTCTCGAAAAATTTTAATATTTCTGAGTACTTGTCACTTTGAACCCATTAAAGTGAATGAATTGACATGATCTCAGAATACATTTAACCATTTTTCGGGCTGAGGTTCACTATTTAAGAAAAAGGAATACCTTGATCAAACATGGTCAAGAGGTTCTCTTGAACATAGTTTTCTACCTTTTCGGATTCGAGAGACTACTTATGAAAAGGGACATGATGGAGTTTCCTTTTTGCTTATTTTCAAATTCCTTAAACATGAAAAGTTATCTAGTTTACCTTTCCTTGGAATCATTAAATATTAAACGATGAAAGTCTTGTCACCATGACGAGACCGAGTTCCTCCTTCCTAGGACTCGTTAAATTACTAGGATGGATTCATTCAAAGAATGAACTTACATGCTCAACATATGTTATCCTCTTCATGCTCTTTATAAAAAATAAATAGGTACTCATTAGCAATAACTGGGGAAAACTGAAAGTGAACATCCTATGTGTATTTTGGGCAGCTTGTCACTCTTGAACATGACACTCATCTATAATTCATGTCGGTTCAAGGACATCCTACATTTGTCACTTTGCTTCCATGGGTTTAGAAAATCCATTTTCCTCTTACCTGATTACCAATTTTTTCAACATGACCTCTGATCCTATTTTAGTTAAATGTTGCCACTCTCTAGAGTCATGTCGCCAATATGTTCAAGAGAAGTCCTTTTTATCAAACACCTTCTGCATATATAGAATCCTCTGATACAATCTCGAATCACTCCTATCATCTTAAGATATCTGAAATTTCGTGTCGATGATGTGGGAATCATTATGGCCCTCCTTCGATGAGTCACTTCCTGTTGACTTGAGCTCATTATCCAGGAAGGTGATTTAGAGACTATTTTCAGTACCTAAGAGTTTGCATGCCTCAATGGAAAGTTGTATGTGTTCAATGACAGGTTCAAAACATTGGCCTTCCATCGAATAATTCTATAAGTGTTTGACTTCAACACATCCATTAAAACTTTTAGATTGTGCTATTGTACCTTGAGGTCCATCGTCATTATTGGTGGTCTCTCTCGTGCCTATTAACGGTTATCATCATTGACCGGTAATCAAGTGGTTTCTACCATGTTCGACATCAACACATTTATTCACATGGCTAGATTCGTACATTGTGTTGATTAAGATCGTGGTGAAGAACCTGGGTCACTTCTGATTTTTGGTCCAAGTTGCATGATGTTATTGACTATTCATGATTTTATACATGATCATATCTATACGGATGGTTGTTTCCATACCGCAGATCCACTTATATGATCTCTTTTAGATGGGTGGTTGTGACCATACCATGGGCTCATGTGTCATTTGATGCCTATTGCAACATTATGTGGTTAGGAATATCTATACCAGATATGTCATATATTGTAAATGTTTGATTTTGCAGGTTCTCCGAAGGTGGTATGTATTCTTTGCCTTGGTTCATAAATCATTTCATCCATCACTCCCTATTACGCCTTCATGCTTTATGGTGCATATCTTACATAATAATTTGTCACCATGCTCATTTCACCATCCCTGATCATGAAATGCCCCATGACGAATCCTCTGCAATGTTTCCATAATCAAAAAATATACTAACATATCCCCTTGAAGATACAAAGAAGACTTCCTTGAAATATTACTGGAGAAACTTGGTCAATTTCCTAGTTTCCTAGGTCAGTGCCCTTCCTAATGTCCTTATCCCAGTTCTGGCCCAATGTTGTCAATGCCCTAATTTATCAGAAAACCACGATGATCCCATTTTTGGTAGTGCTTCCTCAAATGGAGGATAATCTTCAACCTCTAGAAGCTCATGGGTGGCAAGTTGGTTGTTGGACAGAGATGATAAGGTCGAGCTATCTCATTTTGGAGCCTTGATATCATCCATGGGGGATCATCCCTTAGAAAGTAGGCCTTCCTCCTCCTTTCGTGGGCTCCCAACCTCCCTCTCCTTGCTATAAATTCACATCCCTCATTCCCCCAAGTTTAGATCCTAGTTGATCATTTCCAGACTCGTTTGAAATATCATCCATTTGCAAGTTTGCATTGTGATTAAGCCTAAGTGCACGGGAGAAGGAATTCTTTTGGGCTTGGTGAAGGACTCAAATTTTCAACTAAGGATGCCTCCAACATTACGCTCTAGTTGTAATATCTCCTTTTGTAATTTATCAATAATAAAATATGATGTTTTCTTTCTATATTTGTCTACATGATTATGCAAATATTTTGGTACTCCTTGATTTACTAGATAGCTATTGTTTACGTTTATTATATATTGTATCATGTTTGTTGTTGTCTCTCGATCATTCATAGTTATTCTCGTGCCATCCATAGCAGAAAGTGGGCCTACAAGGATTGTTGATCGAGGTCACCATCAACAGATCCAAGGATAACGACTAGAAAAAGGTATTTATGTCCCTTTCCTTTTTGCATTGTAAGAATTAGTTAATAAATATTATGTTAGGAATAATATTGTGTTGTTATACCAACTCTAGGGCTAGAGAGATCACCTTTTTCTGCAAAGGGGACTTATCTTGACAAAAATAGGGGCCCAATTCCTCAAGGAAGAGCACAAGGAGATAAGATCTCAAGAAGAGGAAACAATTGGTAAGTATGGGTTAGAGGCCTTTAATGAGTAGAGATATAGGTTATGCACTTGCAAGGTGTGCTTAGTTGAGAAAATAAATTGTAATACATCTCTATTATTATGATTAATGCAAGCAAGCATTGGGGTTTTTTGACGTGTTAAATTAATTCAATTGCAAACCTAGATTGGTGAGCCTGTTAAGTTAAATAAAAATAGAACATTTGTGGATGTTTTCATACTTAGTTGGAGCATATACACATCATTCATAGATCTATGTGTGAGTTCACTATAAAATAGGATATCGTGTTCCACACCAACCACAAGACAAATCCTTCTATATTATGGATCTTAAATTCTATATTCTCTCAAGTTTTAACAAGAAAAACAATATCAATTTCACTTGAGATCTAACTTAACATATCCCCCTTTTCTGCATTGAAAGCCAAAATAGTTCTAAGATAGGCATTTCAAATGATGATGTCATTTGGGATAAGGATCAAATGATAATAATAAATAGTTCTAAGATGTTAACTTGTATGAAATGGCTTATGTCACCAAGTTTACTTAATAAATTTGAGTGGGAGGAGTTAGAGCTCAGTTAAGCATGTGTGATTTCTAATTTGTAGCAATCAAGGTCAGTTATCTAAGGTTGTTTTCAGTTAAACTAGTTCCAAATATTGTAGGAAGTAGTGGAAGGTCAAGTTGTGAAGTGGGACTTCAGTCAAACTCGGTTATAATCTAGTTAACTGATCAATCATCCCAAAATAGGTGGCACATGCAGAGAATTCGAGTTCCCCAACCTTGGTGGAGATTCCAAGGTGATGTAATATCATTTGTAGACTAGTCTTGAGTGTATAGGTGTTGCATGCAGTGAAATGATCAACCTAAACTTAATTGTGCAATCAATTTGAGGAATTTCCTAAATAATAGGGGCCTAATTCCTCAAGGAACAATGCAAGGAAATTTGAGCTCAAGAAGAGGAAACTTTTGACTATTTCTAGGTCATATGCCTTCAGTGAGTAGATAGATAGGTTATGTACGTGCAAGGTGTGCTCAGTGAAAATGTGAAGTTGGGTTACACATTTTGCCCTTTTTCAAGAAAATATATCATTTTTTTCTATTATTCAAATTTCTGCAAGTCAAAACAATTTTTCTGTTTAGAATTTCATTTTACGATAAAAAAAAAAGTTGTCAGAAATTTTATTAGCTTTCTATTACTTATTTTTTGGAATTTTTATTACACATTTGATATGTCAACTTAACATTTCTTTGAGTGTGTGTTATTTAACAATCAAAGGATTCATAAAAATTCATGTTCAAATGCGTTGGTGTATTCTTTGAAAACATTGTGTTTTTGAGAAACAAAATGTGTTACAACAATCTAGACATAGTCTACTCCATTTCATTATATTTACGAAACCAACTGATGCATATCATAATTACTAGATTTTTTTGAACTAATCCAATATGAAAAAAATGCATATTTTGAATATCTTTTCTCTCGCAGAAAATTTCTCTACATATAACTTATAAACTAAAAATCTAAAAAACACCCATTACAGATGATGGACCAATGTAATGCACCATAATTGTTTCAATTTTTTTACAATGCATTTTGGAAGATACAAAATATTGATTTCACTGAATCATAATGACCTTCAGAAATTGTTTGCACCCATTTTATTAAAAAATTAATTAAAATTAGTAAATATTTATGAAATTCCATAAAAGTTATATTTCCTTAAAGCAGATTGAATTATGCAAATGCTTGTCTTAGTTCCAATAGTTAATTCATAAAGTTTCATGGAGATTAATCAATCCAAAGTTGAAGAAATGTGTTCATAATCAAGCTGTTGCGTAATTGAAAACATGTTAGATCGGTCGAACTTTTAAAAACATTCGACCGAATTGTTTTTTGTCTCAACGGTCTGTCAATTCTAACGTCATGAAAGTTCGGCTGAAGATTTTACAAAAGTTCAGCCGAACTTTTTATCGACTTTTACGTCGGCTGAAAAATTCGTTGAAGCCCCTCCAAAAAAACATTTCGCGATTATATAAATAGCCAAAAACAGAATCATTATCTTCGCATAATTTCACACATTTCTTCATTTGGGCTAATTTTGCAAAGGACTTTTTTTGGGCTTAATTTTCAAAGGACTCTTTTTGGCTTAATATTCAAATGACATTTTTTGGAGGTATGTGATACATTTTTTGGAGGTATGTGATTTTTTTTTATGCTTTTCAGGCTTAATTTTCAAAGGAAATTTTTTTGGAGATATTTTGTTTTTAGAGGTTTTTGGGCTTAATTTTCAAAAGACATTTTTTGGACTTTTTTTGGGCTTAATTTTCAAAGGACTCTTTTTGGGCTTAATGTTCAAAGGAGACTTTTTGGAGGTATTTTTTAAAGTGATATTTTTTTAGAGGCTTTTTGGGCTTAATTTTCAAAGGACATTGTTTGGAGGTATTTTGTTTTTAGAGACATTTTTTAAAGGTTTTTGGGCTTAATTTTCAAAGGACATTTTTTGGGGGTATTTTTTAAAGTGACATTTTTAAGAGGTTTGGCTTAATTTTCAATGGAAATTTTTTGGAGGTATTTTTTAAAGTGACATTATTTTAGAGTACATGTTTTGGGTTAAAGTAAATCTTTTATAATGAGTTTTTTAAATGAGTTTTTTTATAACATTTTAAATGAATTTTTTTTGCAGAGCTTGGAAGGATATATTTTGAGCTTCATTTCATTTTTAGAAGACATTTTTTTCTCAGATTTTTTAAAGGAAGTGTTTTGTCTTGAAGTATGTCTTTCGTGAAAAAAATTTAAAAGGAGTTTTTTTAAATTAAACATTTTATGTTGCTTTTTTAAATTGAGTTTTTGTCTAAATTTTTGAAGGAAATGTTTTGAGCTTCATACTCAATTATCATGGGAAATCAAAGGAATTGCAAGAGAAAATATGATCGAACAAGATACCTTGAGGAACGTAGAGAAAAGGGGAGAGAATATCGCAAAAAAAAGAGAGAAAAGAACACTCAAATATTGAAGAACATTTATGAAGTAGTTTCATTCTAGATTTGATCATTTAGTGAGTCTAAAATTCAATAGAAAATCAAGCTCTGAATTATTAAACAAAACTATTTTTCTAATTTTAATTTTCTGAATTCTCATTTTCCCACAGCCTCTACTGAGAGTAGATCCATTCATATATGTTCTCCTTGACCAATTACATCACCAAAAACATAAATTGAAATCTCATATTTCCTTCTCATTTAATTATTTAATTAAGTTTGATTGAAGATATTTTATTCCAAATTTTATATTTCGATTTGATTTTGCATTTTAATTTAATTTTGGATTTGTTTTTTGTAGGGAAACAGTTGAACATATGAGAAGACAAAATCTTAATCAATTAGAATACTCCAGTAAGAGAAGAATGGGATTTTGGCCCAATAAAAATTTATGGAGAAGATTTATTCTTCAACAAACTCAAGATTATTGAGGATTTTTATTTTGCATTTTGAATTATATGTGAAGAGAAGAGCTTGTATTATTAAAATTCTTGTTTTAAAAGAAGAATTTTAAAGCATTGTAAAGGATTGTTGGAGAGCAGAGCGAGAGAAATGGATTCAATAAATTAGTATTTATAACAATATTATTTTAGAATCAGGGCTCGAAATCTCCACAGTTCTCATTTTATAATTACTAGTTTCATTTTATGATAGCTCAAATGTGTCATTTTATTCATATTTGTGCACTATTGTGAGTATGAGTAATTTGTCTCAATTATATGTTTTTATTTATCTCTGCTCTTGTGGGTTGAATTCTAATTTATGAGTAACTATTTACTTCAAAATCTTTCTTTTAATATTGGTTTAACAAACAATGATATAGTTGTTTATCAGCTTAAGGATCACTCCCTTGCCTAATCAAAGAGAGGGTTTATCGGATGTCTCTTCTTCATTGGTAGATGAAAGTCATGTTTTAAGCCATTGGAGATGGAGAGAAGGTAACTGGACCTATTTTAACTAGTAGGAACCACCATTTCAACAGAAAATGAGCTACTTTAAGATCCAAAGCGAGTGGTCTCCCTTATAGTGTTGTAGGAAGACATTTTTGGCCATCAACAAAACCCTAAGATGACTGGTTTTTTTTGTGTCTCCTCCCCCTAGCACTGACGCAACAACCTCTGTGAGGTTTGTTCCTGGGTCGCCTTACTGACTAGGCTCATCCTCAACCATGTGTGCTAGTAGGACTTGACAATGTTAACTTTTCATTTTCTATGACACACACACATACTTTAAAAAAAAATGATGTTTTCATTACTTTTGGCCCATACTAAATGATTTTACATATTTAGGTATAATTTTGATTGTTTTATAAAATTTTGAAAATATAGTATAATAATATCATCTAAGCTCTAATCACATAATTTAATGTCTCTTTTTGTTGCAAGTTGTCTCCTTAGTGCATTTCTTTTTTCTATTCTTAGATTGTGTTATATTTTCCATTTTTTCATCAAAGCCTTTCATTTTCTGTCATTTGTTTCCCATGAATTAATGAATTTTCTCCATGGGTTGTTGCTGAGGACTTTCATGGGTATCATATTCTAGATCTAATCAATGGGAGGCTGGAGTAGTAAATATGCTACATTACTAACAATATTTGATAGATATGTTTATTAGTTATCACTAACATTTATTTGAGTATATTTGGCAGTATTCATTTGTTGAAAAATAATGGTGTTTCCTACTTTACATCTATTCTAAGGAACTTGAAGCAATGTGATGCTTGTATCCTAGGGCAAGTACAAGTAACACAATGAAGTCTAACAGTTATAGGTACCACAATGAAGTCTAATAGTTATCTATTCAGATAGACTTTGGAAATGCAAAATTCAAATATACTACCTAATAATGAAATTTACACCATGAATATAACACGAATTCACAACATTTTTCTCAGTACCCACAATATACCTTGAGAACACAATACATCTATCATATCACAATTCTAAATGAAGAACTGTTATAAATCTATCCACCATGTCAAATATGTAGATTCAAAACTAAAAATCATAATGGGGGTCAAAACAAAATTAAGAAATAATCTCAAATAGTCTAGTATGGAATGCAACTATAGTAATCCTATGATTAAAAATTCAGCAGCTTAAAAATCTAGTGATACAGCAAAGATGATCCAAGATATGCAGGATGACCTCCAGCGACAGGGGCTCCTAAATCCCTTTGCAGCAGAGGGTCTGCATAGTAGCTTCTTTCAGTTGGCACATGACCTATCAGCGTTCGATATTCTGCCTCCAACTTTTGACGATATAAATATTCAAATTCACATTGCTTTGGTAATAGACTACCATATGGATCTTGAGCTTGAAGAGGAGCCTTAGGTATATAATCCCTTACTGCAAATCCATATGATCCTAACAGCTCCCTCTCAACTATAGCAGGATCCAAAATGTTCAAACTTTCCAATACATTACTCAAAAGTTCCTCAAAATCATAGGTTGTCTCTTCATAAAACCCAGCTATACTTTACTGCTTTTCTTTTGTCAATTTCATCTTCTAATTCGGTCCTTGGCTGAATTTTTGTCTCCAAGTTTCTCATCAAATATTCATCTGCTTCATCACATGTTTCCATCACCCTTAGTTTGTCCTTCCATGGCTGAAACTCTACTCCTTTGAGATTTTCCACTACTGAGAATTTGATCTTTGTCTCAACTTCAACTACAACAAATTCAATTTCATTGTCATCTAGTCTTCCTCATATTTCTGTAATAGTCCTCTCATCATCTCTAGTTGTAATTTGACTTCAAATACTTCTCTATCAAGTCTATCTTGACTTGATTTACTTTAATATAACCCTTAGTAGTCAAAATTATCATTCGTCTATGAACTCCACCATTTCCCAACTCAAGGATATTACTTTTGACACTGTTATGGAGAAGTTTGCAAGACAAGAGAAGTGTTTTGGGAAGAGGAAGACAACCAATGACTAAAGAAACGACAATAGAAGAGGACGTGGAAGAAAGAATCACAAAGGAATGGGAGCTAAACACCATAAAGTGGGAAGTTATGATCTCCACTACATTTCTTGTAATATAAATAGACATAATGCATCCACATGCATAATCCCTTGGTAAATAATCAACAAGAACACAAAAAAGACAAAGGTAAAACACCAAATCCAGTGAAAGGTAAAGCACCTGAATCTACTCATCACAGTGTTTCCCATTGCAATATTGAAGTAACTAAAGATTTATTTCATACTTAATTTCTTCTTGGAAGGATGCATGGCTACTTGATACATGTGTAACCGGCGATATGACATTTTGAAAAGACTCTTTGAAGACCTAAGTGATAATGTTGATGGACAAAATTCAAGTCTCAAGCCATCTGGACTGAAGCTTAAAATACATGGACTTTCTAACTTTCTTCTACATGGTGCACTATACCTTATGGAACTACAAAGAAACTTGTTGTCCCTTGTTCACATTCACCAACAAGGACACTCCATTCATATGTTTGATAGAAAATTCGGTATAAGAAAAACATCACACAACAATTGTCATGGCTAGAATAGAGGAGGAAATACTTTTGAAGTTGCAAGGAAAATTTTCTAGTGCACAAAGTTTGCATACAATTCTCAATGCAATGAACTTGGTACATTACCATCCAATCTTCTATAGAAGTTTTCATTTGTTAAAAAATAACGGTGTTCCTTGTTTTCCATCTATTCTAAGGAACTGCTTAATGTGATTCTTGTATCTTAGGAAAAAATAGCAAATAACCATTACATGATTCTTCTAATGCTTTATCTAGAAAGATTGCATTGATTCATATTCCTAGTGCAAATAGAAATAAATATATGATGATTTTTATTTATAATTGCACCAAAATATGCTGAAGAGAAATCTATCATGACACATTATGAAAAGAAAGAAATATAACATGATACATCAAAATTGCTAGACCAAATGCAACAAAATTCAATGTGATAAAAAACTAATAACTGGTTAATAGTCCAAGATATCGATAAATTACAAGTAAATGCTTGTGGTTCTTTAGGGCAAGTACAGATAACACAATGAAATCTAATAGTTACAAGTACCACAATGAAGTCGCAATGAAATCTAACAGTTACGAGTACTACAATGAAGTGTAACAGTTAACAGTTATCTATTCAGATAAACCTTAGAAAAAACAATAAAAAATACACGTAAAACTTTATAAGGAATATCAGACTGACGGTGCACAAACCACACAATCAATCATTTTTAATCCACCTAATACACCGCTTCTCTTGCAAAGTTCAAATACGAACCAAACAATGAAATTTCAAATTCAAGAGAGCGATTTTAAATACTATACAGACCATGAAAATGCAAGAGAAGCCTGGAATATATGGCTGCGTCCTTTGGTTTCAAATTGTATAAATTCCTGGTTTACAGGGGATGAGTAGAATGGTTGATTCTGTTTTTTAATTTTGTTTTTATCATATTTTGATATTTTTTCTAGAATTTTGCATGTGGTTTATGTTGAATACTTTTATATTAGGAATCTGTATTTTTGTTTATTTCTGTCTACGGATAGATACATACAAGGATGATGCATCTCATTGCTGACATATAATCCAGATTATAGTTTTTGATGTTTACTGTTTATACTTTTAATGGACAATTTTTTTTTCCTTCTGGAAAAAAAAATTAATTATCAAAGACTAGAAGAAAAAATAACATTTCCAGAAATACGCCTATCGAATCCCAAAAGAACAATCTCAAGTATATGTCATTTATAATTCGGGCACTAAAAACACAAAATGTTGTCACAAGCAACATTATTTTACGTTAATCTGAAGAAATATTACCAATACGGAAAAAGAAATGGCAAACAGCTTCAATGAACTTTCCAGAACTGTGCACATTAAATATTTCCCAACAAAAATTGCAAGGAAGATCATTTATAATGCATAATTCAAATCTACTACCTAATAATGAAATTTACACCATGAATATAACACGAATTCACAACATTTTTCTCAGTACCCACAATATACCCTGAGAACACAATACAACTATCATATCACAATTCTAAATGAAGCGACTGCTATAATTCTATCCACCATGTCAAATATGTAGTTTCGAAACTGAAAATCATAATGGGGTTCAAAGCATAATTAAGCATTAATCTCAAATAGTCTAGTCTAGTAAGGAATGAAACTATAGTAAGCCTATGATTTCAACAGCTTAAAAATCTAACGATACAGCGAAGATGATCCAAGATATGCAGGAGGACCTCCAGCGACAGGGACTCCTAAATCCCTTTGCAAGGGAGGGTCCTCATAGTAGCTGGTTTTAGTTGGCACATGACCTATCGGCTTTCGATATTCCGCCTCCAACCTTTCACGATATAAAGATTCAAACTCAGGATGCTTTGGTAATACACTACCTGCATATGGATCTTGAGCTCGCAGGGTTGCATATTGATCTTGAGTTTGAAGAGGAGCCTGAGGAATATAATCCCTTGCACCTCGATATCGTAACAACTCCCTCTCAGCTATAGCCTCAGGATCAACACCATATCCAGTTAATGGAACATAATCAGTACGTCTTGCAGCTTCCTCCTGATAGCTACGTATAAGCATATCATTTCTCAACATTTCCTCTCGACGCAATTCCTCTCTCATCATATCCTCCCTGAATTGAAGCTCCCTACTACGCTGAAGGTCAAATTGAACTCTAGGTTCAAGAGGGGCAGCCTCCACAGGAATGCGGTGATTTTCAGGGCGAGAATTAATCTGTGATACACGTCGGAAGAGCTCCGTAAGCTTTTTCACCTATAAAAAAAATAATTTTCGTAATTATGGAAGCCTTAAAATAAATATGTGGAGCATGAGTTTCATTACAAATAATTAATTATCGATAGATAGATACCTGTTGAGGATTGAGTTCAAACCTAAACTTGTTATTCCCATCGTAGTTATCTTTGATTGCTTTCTTGAATATGTTTTCAGAAAGTGGCGAGAAATCACTTTGAATTCGGAACCGCACCTGCACAAACATACTTCATTTAGAAAAAAGCTAATCTCAACAGAAAAGACATGAAACCGAAATTGCATAGGACCAAAATAAGATTGTATATATAGTCAAACATAAAGATTACCTGTGCGGGGAATGGCCTTTTAGAACTCCGGAAAGCATCTGGTTCCAGATTCATTCCTCCGGCAGACGCAGCCTTGAAGATACCATACATCAGCCTAAGGTCAAAATCATACAAGAAGAGCTTCATTCCGGGCTTCACCTTTTCTACAAGCTCCTTTTTGGCTGCTAGCAACCCAAACACTTTGTATCAGAAACACTCCTGCTTTGTTCCAGAATTACACATAAAAATCAAGCCCGCAAACTTATCTTTGCGATGACTGCCATCTAATTCATTGTTTGCTTCCTAGCCGCCTTCTTTTTTCTTCTTATTTTGATCAACCTTTGACACAGCAGGGTCTGCTGAACCAGCTTTGGGTTCGTTCTCCTTTACAGCCATCTCTTTCTTAAGAGTCTTATCAACAACATTAGATGGTGTTGGCTCATTTTCAGCTCCTCCAGCTACTTTCTGACCATGACCGGATCTCTTATTGTTATTTCCTTTAGCCATCTTGTTGACAACCTTTAACCAATTTTACGGGTAACTGGTTGGTAGATAATTTCCCTGAATGCAATATCGAGGCGCAAAAATTTAAAAATACTAAGTTGTGTCAAATATGTAACAAATGCAAGGCTCAGAAGATGACAGCAGAGCTAAATGGATACACCTTTGAACATAATGATTTTTTATGCTTAAAACGTACTTAAATGGCCTCATTTTGTATAATTAGACAAGGGTTAATTTAGAATAACTAGCCGAACTTTAAAATTCATTCTAATTTAAACTTAAAAAGGTACCAAAAATTAACCCCACTCCAAATTTGACATGGGCAAGGATTATTAAATTTTGGTCGAATAAAAAGGCTAATTCTCACATAAATTAAGTTAAGTTGGTCCAACAAAATTTTGGAACATAATTTATTATTGTTAGATCTAAACTTTTGTGATTCATAGTTTAGATATCATAATGATTTGGTCCATAGCTGTTAAAAACATCTATAAATAGTGTGGATACATCATTCGCAGTGATAGCACTAGCCTTTAAGAAAATAGTCATTATTAATTAGTTATTTAAAAAATTTATTTAATAAGTATATTTTAAAAAGAGAGATTAATTAAAAGTTTTTAAAGATTATTATTTCATTTTATTATTTATTATTTTAAATACCAAGATAATATAAAATCTAATATAATAAAATAAATACCAAGCACAAAGAAAAAATATATATACTATGAGAAATGGAAAAAGGGGGTTGGAGAATATATAATAATAAATATATTACTTTATTATTGTTTATATATATATATATATATATATAAACAATAATAAAGTAATATATTTATTATTATATATTCTCCAACCCCCTTTTTCCATTTCTCATAGTATATATATTTTTTCTTTGTTTAGGATTCCTATCCACAAGCTGCATTACATCATTCAGCAAATGGTGCCACAAAATCAACTTTGGAAATGCCACATCATCCAACCAGTTCTATGATGCCACCTCATATCCTTTTGGGGATCTTGACATCAATTAGGGTGTAGTAGCTTTGACTCGGTTTATCTCACAAACCTTGACGGCCCACAAGATGCTCCACATACCACTAGAATCATCATGATGAGAAGACTCTTATGGTGAAGGTTTCTGTGGCAAAATCACATATCTGCATTATCAAAATCTCCATCAAAGTGCAGGGTATGACCATTATCCAAGAAATCAAACCCAAGGGCTAGGGTTTCTTCGACCACATCATCTCATCCTATTGCATATCTACTCCTGCTCTTGCTTGGACATCAATGACATGTTGCACACCTTCTCTACATCCTGCAACTACACCCACTTTGACATCAATGACAACCTTCTCAATAAAATCAATTCTTCTTCTTCTTTACATATTCATCAAATTTTCAACTTAGATGCAATGTACAAATATAATGAGACACAATTCTATCAACATCAATCACACTAAGCCTCCTAGGTCCAACCCTATATCATACAATATCCTCATAACATGGCAACAAACAAGTTTATCAAGGATTCCTTCACAAGGCCTCTGATAGGGATGCCTCCTCATCACTAAAAGTACCATATATCTTTGTCACAAACATATCACTGTCACCGCAATCATAAGAGCAAGTTTGACTACCATACATCCATGTCATATCATTTCCATATATCACTGTATTAAGGAGTGTCATACATCTATGTCATATCATTGCTATATATCATGGTTATAATGACTGCCATACATTTATGTCATTATGTCACTGTTATACATCACTATCATAAAGGGACTTCCCTACAAGGGCATTGTTATACATATTGTCTTAGAATCAGGCAGAGTCAGGTGTGACGGACAGGTTGTAGCGACGATGGGAGGAATCGGGTGCAAGTGACCCAAGTGTGTGTAGACTCAGGCGATTCCTGCAACAACTTGGGCAAACCCTAACCCACATGCAAAAAGGGCCACTGTGGGCTGAAATTCCTGCAACTCGGTCACAACGTGCACGGTTCACTTTGTAAATTTGCAGAAACAAGTTTTTAGTATTCACAATAATGAAAATATATATGTTATTATAATATTTTCATGTGTGTTTAAGGTTTGGTCTCTGGCATAATATGTTACTAATGTTGTTATTTTTATTCTGCATACATAACATTTTAATGAAGAAAAAAACAAGTAATAATGTCTAGAGGAGTAGTTCGGAAAATATGATGAAAAAAACTAAGTACGGATATTTAGTCAGTTCCACATGACCGCCAATGAGGGGAACAGACTTGGGGGTGTGACAGATGCTATCAAAGCGAGTACAAAAGTATGCAGAGACCAGCTATGTATGCAGACCCATGTTCCACGAAGAAAAGGTTGGTTGCATAGCTTAGGGTTTCTTGACTTAGAGATTCTTGGCAGGAACATCCAAGATTTAGTGGACACAGGTGCCACACATAATCTTATGATGACCAAGTTAGCGAAGAAATTTGGGCTGTAGATTCTTCCCAAGGATGTGGAGGTCAAGGCAGTGAATTATAGGACAAAAGTGTCGGGATTGGAAAATGATGTGCTGGTCCAAATTATTTATTCGCAGGTTTGTTCTGACTTCACAGTGATGGAGATGAATGACTTTGACATGATACTAGAGAAGGATTTTCTGAAGGGAAACAAGGCAGTTGTTGCACCATTTTTTGATGAGATAGTGTTTTTTAGAGACTCACGGGCATGGACTTTACCTACCCACCACCACTGAAGGGAAGTGTCAGTGCATCATGTTTCTACACTAAGTATGAGTAGGGAAATGAAGGACCCAGAGATCAAGACATTTGCGAAATTCATTTGAGGACTCAGGGATGATGATGGAATGGGGATGCCTATTCCAACTGCGATTTCCAATGTATTGAAGAAAAATGAAGATTTTTTGCCTAATGATTTACGTAAATTATTACCACCGAGACATGTAGTGGACCATAACATTGAACTACATCCTTGGAAGCAACCCCTAGCTAAAGCTCCTTATTAATTGTCAGGGCCAGAGTTGGAGGAGTTGAAGGAGTAGCTAAAGGAGTTATTCTAGGAAGGTTTCATATGACCTTCAAGGTCCCCATATGGTGATCCAGTATTGTTCTAGAGGAAGAAAGATACGAATGAATTGAGGATGTGCTTCAATTTTCATGCACTGAATAAGTAGACGATAAAGAACAAGTATCCTTTGCCACTTGTAGCAGATTATTTTGACAAGATGGAAAAAGACTGAGTGTTTTCGAAGCTAGACTTCGGACATGGATATTATCAGGTGCAGATAGTATAGGGGGATGAGAAGAAGACGGTGATAGTGACAACATACGGGAGTTTTGAGTTTTTTGTCTTGGAATTTTGGTTGTGCAACGCTCCCACCATGTTCTTCACATTGATGAATGATGTACTTCATTCATACCTTGATAAATTTGTTGTTGCATACTTGGACGACATTGTGATTTTCAGTGATAACATGGAGGATCATAAGAGACACTTGGATTTGGTCTTTGAGGCACTGAAGAAAAATCAGTTGTGCTTTAAGAAGTCAAAGTGTATGTTTTCTCAAACTGATTTTCCATTCCTTAGATACATTATGGGTCAAGGTAACATAAAAATGGAGCTGACCGGAGTGTAGTAAATTGAGGATTGGGCTGAACTGAAGAATTTCCATGATATGATATTTTTCTTGGGGATGAAAAACTACCAATGAAAGTTTGTAGAAGGGTATTCCATGATAAATACACCATTGACAGACATTATGAAGAAGGACAAGCAATGTCATTGGACAGAAAAGCGTCGTGAATCATTTGAAGAGTTGAAGAGAAGGATGGTGACAACACTGATACTGAGGATACCTAATTTTGAGAGACCATTTGAGGTCCACATTGATGCATCAAATTTTGCAATTGGAGGGGTTCTATCACATGATGGGCATCCAGTGGCTTGTGACTGTCGAAAGTTGCAGGACAGAGAGTGACAATATCTGGTCTAGGAGAAGGAGATGACTGTCATCATTCATTGCTTACAGGCATGAAGGAATTACTTGATTGGGAAGCATTTTTTTCAAGAATGACAATGTTGGAGCGAGTTACTTTGCATCCCAACCGAAGTTTGTAGGAATTTACAAGGTAAGTTCCTTAGATCAAACACCAAGGGTCACTACTCACAAACAAATCACAGATCAGTACACCAATATTTGACGTGGTTAAAACGCTCAAATAGGGAAACAATCCATGGTGTGAGCCATTAGGGGAATTTTGAGGTCTAAAATGGGCCTCCTAAGAAAAATGTACAACCAAAATAAACTTTATAAGAACCAATAGGGTTCAAGATGATGATGTCAACCATGGGGGATGATTCACCATTTTTTAAGTAAAAGGGTAAAAAGATTAAAAAATAATAAAATAATAAAACTACTTTTTCAACTCGTATTTTCAACTTATATCCCAAAGTTTTTGCTCAAATTTCAAGCGGATGTACTCGTTGGATGAAAAATTTAATTCCTCATCCAAGGGGTAGCCATGTTGCATAATTTTGATGGACCCTGCTACATGAAAAATGAGAATTACATAAAAAACGTGATTGCAAACATGTTTTTCATGTATTTCTCATTTTTCTTGTAGCAGGCATCGAAAGTATTTAACATGGGTACTCCTTAGATGAGGAATTAAATTTTGCATCCAACGAGTACTCCCACACAAAATTTGAGTAAAATCTTTGGGAGATAAGTTGAAAAAGTAGTTTTTTCTTTCTTCCATCTAAAATTTGAATATGTAATAAAATCTTATTTTGATATTTCCATTATTATTTTATAATTTCCTTAAGAGGCCCATTTTAGACCTGAAAATTCCCCTAATGAAACACGACCACTTTAGGAAATTTATTAATATAAAGAAAGAAAATTTCATAAGCTTCTCTCATAAACAGTCGCCAGAAAAATGACCGTCCATGCTCTTTAAATAGAGATCATGGACCAATCGAGTGTTAAGACGTAGATCAAGTGTCGGTAATACCGAGGAGAAAATGAACCGTCAAATCACTACATATCGTGACTATCGGATTATAATTTAAAAAAGTACATACTAAAGAAGCACACGTTACCTAACTTTACGCTAGACCAAGTTATACTTAACTATTTCCTATGTGTCAGAATATCCTAACATCCCCCCTTAAGAACAACTTGGGATAGGATTGAAGGATATACAAAGGTGACACAATAGGAGAAGGAAGGAGGCATTAGAGCCTATCCCCCCTTAATGATAACTTTCCTGAACTCCAAGCATAGATCGAAGTTTGGTAAACTTCACTTCTGTGAGAGCCTTTGTAAAGATGTCAAAAATTTTATCATTGGTTAAAAAATAATGCACTTCAAGAACGCGATCATGAATGATCTTTCTGATGAAGCGCATGTGTAGCCCAATGTATTTGTTATGCTGACACTGAACTGGATTTTTGCATAGCTAAATGGCACTCTGATTATCACACCATAGTGTAGTCGGTTGTTGTTGATGAAGTCCGAATTCGGATAGGATTTGACGAAGCCACGGGGCTTCCTTGTTGGCTTCAATAGCACCACAATACTTTTCTTCTCCCAAAGAAAGAGAGATGGAAATTTGTTTCTGACAAGACCATGTAATAGCTCCTGAATCAAGAGTGAATACATAACCTGCATTCGACTTCTGGTCATCAGGGTCACCGGCCGAATCAGAATCAGTGAAACCAACCAACAATGGAGATGCTCTTGCACTGTAATGAATCTCAAACTGAATTGTACCTCGAACATATAAAAGTATTATTTTAGCTACTTTTGAGTGACTTTCATGAGGTTTATGCATAAAATGAGCAACAAGACCAAAAAAAAAGGAAAGGCCAGGACAGGTATATATTAGATACATAAGTTTACCAACAAGTTGATGGAAAAAAGTAGGATAAACTTCAAAGGAAGTATGAGTGATTGTAAGCTTGAATCCAAACTAAAAGGAGTAAGGGTCTGGCTTACAATCTTCCATATGAAAGTGGCGTAGAAGATCACATGCATATTTGGACTCAAAAAGGGTAATAGCTTATTTGGATTGCAAGACTTGAAGATCAAGTAAATGATGCAAGTGTCCTTAGTATGTCATTTCAAACTTCTTTTTGAGGCTAGAATTCACATGGTTTATATGGTTGGGATCACTACTAGTAATGATAATATCATCAACATAAATAACAAGGATGATTAAGGACTTACCCACTTTCTTGGTGTAGACAGTGTTATCGGAATGACATCTAGAAAAGCCATTATCTAAGAGAAAGCTATCCATTTTGGCATACCAAACCTGAGGGGCTTGTTTGAGACCATATAGAGACTTCCTAAGGCAAAAAACAAGGCTAGAGTATTTTGGATAAAGCCAAGGGGTTGTTCCATGTAGATTTCTTCATGTAATTCCCCATGTAAGAAGGTGGATTTAACATCCATCTGATGGACTTCCCATTTATAGGAGGCAACAAGGGAAAGAATAAAGAAAATAGAATTAATTTTAGCAAAAGGGGAGAAGGTTTCAGTATAGTCAATTTCTTCAAATTGTGAAAATACTTTAGCAACAAGATGAGTTTTATGTTTATCCACTTTTCCATTTGGTCCAAAAAATTTTATGTAAACACATTTTCATCTGACAAGTTTTCTTCCCTTTGGAAAAGGAACAATGTAATATTATTAAATGGAATAATGCATTGATGCACAAACATAATATTTGTAACACAGAAAATGTACATGTAAGTTTATGATCAACATAGATATAGACATAATAGCTTAGCCTTTTTATTCGTCGGAGATGATTCAGTTACAACAGTGTATAAAATAAAGGTACTCTAGCCAAAGAGATGGCCTAGAATGACCCTACAAACATGCTACAACAAGAACTGCATAACTGGAGAGATGCTAGAAGAAAATACTGTGTTGTCTCTTCAGCAGATGATGTACATATGACTGTTGGCTAAATAAGGAAATGAAGATCTATGGAAATCTGGAGCTCTGATGATGCCAAGATTCTAGATCTGGCTCTATGATGGCAACCCAAGACAACCCAGAAAGGAAATTCCAAATCTATGAGATTGGAAATTTACCCTCTTGGGGTTTGATCCTTAGTCGACTAGGTTATGCAGATCTGAAGCTAGATCTAAAAAACAGATGGCTGAAATATGTCATAAGATCAGATCTAAGCTTGAAGGTTTGATCCCTTCACTAGACCTTCAAGCTAGAAGCTCAAGATCTAGCTCCTCAATCCTCCTCTGAATATTACAGCTGCTGCTACACAACTACTCACAAAAACTGCGTTATAAAGGAAGGAGGCTCTCTAGCCTATTGCTAAGATATGCAGTGTAGCTCATAAATTATGAAAACAAGTAATACAATGTGAAGGAATGGTCCTCCACTGGATTACTAGCTGAAATGCTAACAATTTCCCTTCTCCCTTGGATCTACAGGAATGGACTGTGTAATTCCTTATGGAAATGTTGCTACTGGGAGATAAATAATAGATGGCTTGTTTCCTGATACATATCTGAAGTGATGGAAGGCCAATATTGAATCTCAAGGTGATAGGATAAATCCTTCACCAGTTCCTCAGCTAAAATACTGAAGACAACCTCCTCCTCCGAAACTGATCTTCAGAAATGTGCAATTTCTGAATATGGATGTTTTGTAAAAGGTAGGAAAAATATCGCACCAATTCCTGATGATGAATGTAGCTCAATAGGAAACCTTCCCAGAGTAGGCACATAAGTCCCCTGTAGGTAAGGGTGGGATTTCCGCTTGGAAACACCCTGTGCTAAACATCACTGTAGACTTAGCTAAATAGCTCAAGCATACTTGGAATGTCAAATGAAAAATCTAGATCTAGATAGATCACACATAAATAATAATCTCAAGCCTCCTTCTTTGTTACATTCATCTTCATTATATATTTCTTGAACCTTCCCATGCCTTGGCCCACCGATAACTACGATGTACATGTGGACATAGGTCTCCATGTTGAGTGCGTTGTTTCTCCATGATCTCCATCATGTGTGCATGTAATGATCACCCCTCCATCATGTGTGCATTAAATGCACTACTCCATCATCTCATCATGAATGATCTATTATGTTACATTTGATTCCTTCCATGATCTTAGATTACTGCTTCAACCTCCATGATCTTTCTCATTAATGAGACATGATCTCCACTCCTTTCTGTAGAAATTATATGCACTACGCATGCATATGTCCAAGATTCTCCTGATCACACACTATTTTAACTTCATGCACAATATAGAATCTATTCCACCATTGATCATCACATGCGGAAATTAAATCAATTGCATGCACACATTGAAGCCATAAAAATTCACACATATTAACACAATTGTTTTAACGGGAAAGCCTAAAGCTAAAAACCCTCAACTATCTGTATATAATATATGTCATAGAGATCATGTAACAATCCTCATAAAAAGCTTATCACAAGCTATTAGTACAATACAATCGCTACACACTAATCAGGCCCGATCTTGCAAATCCATGCACCGATCTTTGCCAGCCTTTAGCCTGCCTCTACTGTGCAATCCTTGCTGAAGAATGGATCTGAATGAAATCGAATTGCTCCAGCCTTGCTCACCCAATCCTTAAAGGCATCTCTACTAAATTTTTGGTGCAAAAAACACAACACTATAATCACAACTGATAGTCACACTTGCTCTTTCACCTACCTCTCCACTAGTCTCCGCTGAAACTGTCCATGCACTGTAGTTAACTAATGTATTATTCAATTGATTAATGAGTTATTATTTAGTGAATTAATTAATAATTAATTCACACCACTCTCACTAGTGTATCAATCAGTTAGACTAGATACAACTAGCTCAACTGAGTCTAACTCAGTTAAACTGAACACAACTCCACCAACTACTTCTACAACTCCACCAAACTCTGTCACATGAGTTCTAACTGAAGTCTCCATGCAATAGCTCCACTTAACCCTTGAGAATAGTGTAATTCCTTATGTCAGCTAATGTGTCACATCTGTGCACTTAATCGAAGTGCTCCAAGAGAATAAGATAATGTTTAGAGTCCAAATATTATTAAGAGCTAATAATATTCGACATATTTATTTTTAGACTGGCAGTCTAAAAATAGACTCCGCCCAATATGTCTAAAAATAGAAATCCATCTATTTATCCAACTTGATCAACCATCCACAAATAGCATGCTGCAACTCATAGAATATGATCGACATGTCGAAAAATAGACTTCGTGCCAAAAAATCACCTGTGTGGGCCCCACCTAGTTTAGGTGATTATTTTTCAACTAGGATCAGGAATGATGTTTCAAGATGCCTCCTTCACTATTTCTTGTTGCAATATTCAACACTTTCACATTAAGTAGATGCTCCACTACTCCATTATGTAGATGTAGATCTAAAATATCCACATACACACATAAAAAGTGGATTTTATTTATCTTTGGGGTTTTTGGGTCCCTACACCCTATTATTTACTTAATTACTTAAGTTTATTAATAACTCTAATATTCCAATTATCTTGTGGAAAAATTGGGAATATTACAAACAAGATCCTAAGTATCGTCTACCAATAAGGAACGATATTATTCATTCGTAGTTGCATCCCAATCTGGATGACCTGAAGCTTCTTCAAAGGTATCTCGATCATGATTTTCTAGAAATTGAGTTAGTAAGGAAGAGGCAATGTCGAACTGAGAATGTGTACGACATTAATCTGCAAGGTCACCTATACGAGAACCCGATGCATCCCAAGTAGAGTGGACCCATTTTGGAAGTTGTGGAGCTGATGAAAGATCCTGAGGAGGGGGAGGAGGATTTTCATCCTCGCTGTCATCATCTAAAGTACAAGGAATTTTGTCATAAGTAGAATAGATAGAGAGAGGTGGCACATATGTTGAATCAGGCTTGCAGGACAAAGGTGGCACACCCACCGAACTAGGTTCACAGGCCGAGATATGTTCATCAAATTTTACATCTCTTCTAATGATTACACTTTTGGATTTGGCTTGAAGAATTCTATATCCTTTGACATCTTCAAAATACCCAACAAAAGGCTTTATGTTTCTCATCTGGAATATGGGCCCAAGTTTTAGTTCCATAAACACGAAAGTGACTTACATCTGGTTTGATTGAGCTCTAGGATTCTTTTGGAGTGATATTCCTTAGAGCCTTAGTAGGAGAGTGATTTACTATGTAATTTCACAGTTAATTTCTTCTACCCAAAAATTAATACTAAGTCCTTTAGATTGAAGCATACAATTATCCATTTATTTTAGAGTGTGATTCTTCCTTTCAGCTACACCATTATTTTGTGGAGTATACGGAACAATATGTTGCAATTGGATTCCATGCTTAGTGTAAAAGATGATACATTTGTTGTTATCATATTCTGCTCCATTTCCAGATCTTAACTTAAGAATTTGATGTTCAGATTGTTTCTCAACAAAGGCCTTAAAGACCAAGAACATGTTAAAAACTTCACTCTTAAGTTTTAAGAAGTATACCCATGTGCATCTGGAAAAATCATCAATGAAAGTTAAGAAGTACTTATTTCTAGAGAAAGAAACAACTAGAAGTGGACCACATAAATCACCGAGCACAAGATACGAAGGGGATGAAGCATGCCAAGAGGCATGTTTGTCAAAAACTATCTCGATGAAGTTTTCCAAGTATAGAACCGGAACAAACACTATCTTGACAAGATATCATACGAAGACCTGTCACCAAATTTTCTTTACATAGATTTTGAAGAGAGTGATGGTTTAACTGACCAAATCTCTCATGAAAATTTTTTCTCACTTCATCATTATGAGCAAAAAAAACAAAGGAAAGACATGATGACCCAAATTTTTTAAATTTATACAACCTTGTGGAATCATCAACAATGTCAGTAGCTAAAATATGTCCAGGATATCTTAGGTCCTTAATTAAAACATCATGAGGTGACAATTCTATAGCTTTCAAGACTTCTTGGTAGAGTTTGACATGAATCTTGAGTATAGGTCAAGTAAACTCAATGCTGTTGCAGATTCCCTCAGTAGGAAGCGACAGTTGGAAGCACTTGGGGAGGAATAAAACCATTATGGGAGAACGAGGATTAGATTCAACATGACCGATGAGATGCAGAGTACAGTTTTAGCTAGTGTGGAGAAATATATTCAGGCAAAAAGCATTCTAAAGCAAGTGAAGGAGGGGAAGACACATAATTTTTTTTTTAGGGGATGGACTCTTGTTCTATGGGAACCAACTTTACATTTAAAATTCATTTGGGCTTAGGGGGCACCTCTTGAAGGAGTGCCACAAATCACCATGGGTTGGCCACTGAGGGCAGCGTCATTCTTTGGAATTGTTGGAGATGAGGTACTTTTGGCAGAGGATGAGTCAGGATGTGGAGGAGTATGTAGATACATGCATAATTTTTCAACAGGACAAATAAAATACTCAGAGACAAGGACCTTTTTTACAGCCTTTTTTGATTCCAAAGATACCATGGATGAGTTTCTCTATGGAATTCATCACTCAGCTACCACAAGTTCATGGGTTTAATGAGATTATGGTTGTTGTCAACCGTTTTTCAAAGTATGTCTTCATTTTTCCAATGAATATACCATGTGGATATGAGAAGACTGCTGAGTTATTATTCAAACATGTTGTGAAGTATTGGGCAGTACCTTTGAGTATCGTGTCTACTAGATATCCATGCTTTATAGGGAAGTTTTGGAACACATTGTTCAAGCTAGTTAGGACATATTTCTGCAGAGTTCGAGTTACCATCCATAGATAGATGGGAAAATTGAATGGATCAATGAATTAATGGAGGACTACTTGAGACATTATGTGACGACTGATTAGAGTAATTGTCTTGAACTCTTAGATATAGCTCAGTTTAGCTATAACTTTTAGAAGAGTTCAACAACCGAGTATAGCCCTTTTGATTTTCTCAATGGATAGATGCCAGTTGCTCCACACACAATGTTCCCAGGAGGTTTTTTGAGGAGCCCTCATGCGAGGATATTCTTGATAGCATGGGAGGAAGCCTTAGAGTTAGCATGGGTAAACCTACATGATGCTGCAAGGAGGATGAAGAAATTAGCAAATAAGGATAGGAGGGATGCACACTTTGATGTTGGAGACATGGTTTTTCTGAGGATCATTGGAGATCAGTTTTAGGAACCTAAGGGGACTGTGAGATCTTTGACGAGGGAATATGAAGGGTCATCCTGGATGAAGAAGTGATTTGGGGAAGTTGCATATGAGTTGGATCTTCCGAACCACACCTGTTTGAAACATATTGTGCTCCATATTAATCAACTAGAGAAATCCAAACTTGATGTCAATCATCCTGAGTGGAAAACACCACTGAGGGAACCAACTATGATAGTGGACAGACTTCACTTGATTTTGGAGAAGATCCTTGATCTTCGTACTACAGGTGTCAGGAGTGCAGCATGAAGGTAGTTCTTCATTAAATGGAAGGATTCATGAGAGGAGAGTAATTGAGAGATGGAGGATTCACTGTGGAGATGGAAAAAGGATATTGGAGAGTTTAATGATTAGTTGATGAGGTCGATCGGATTGTTGAGGATGATACTGATTCACGGTGGGGGAGGATGTCAAGACCCCAAGTCGGCATCGACCGACCTGAGTGAATCAGGTGCCCAACATGGGTGCACATGATGATGCGCGGACGAGCATGCCCAAAAATTGCGATCGTGACAAGGTGGCGGGTGTGCTCCTAGATGTGTGATGGGAGAGTCATAGTAGTGGGCACACTCAGGCGACTCATGTAACGGGTTCGCGGGTGAGCGCACGCCCAAGTCAATACAGTTGGACGAACTTGGCGAGCGCAGAAAAATAACACGATGGGGTGCACACCCAGTGGATGAACGCATGGGTGAAGTGGAAAATCGACTAAGTGTTAGGGAGGGCGACCACTTGAATTATATAGTAGAGCATTGAACACATAACATTGGGATGTCATGAGAAGTCATGAGAAGTAGCGGTGTCGTGTTATATTGGCATGGGTCGGCTAAGAGACAAATCCCCTCCAAACGACACAACCGTGGGATCGTCATACCATATAAATGGAGGTGGCAGAGCATGGTGGAGAATACATTGAATTCATTCAGCATAAGATAACCAAGGGTGGTGCGAAGCTGGGTGGACTCGGGTTGAAATACGGTAGATGATCCCACAACGCGGGCATAATCATGCAACATTCGGGTGGATTTGGGTTAGAACTCAGGTGTGGCAGAGCGGGAAGATTCGGGTGCGACAGATATAAACAACAGTAGCACGAGCGAAGTCAGGTGCAATGGGTGTAGAACTGCAGATAGGTTGTAGCGGCGATGGATGGAGTTGGGTGTAGGTGATCCAAGTGCGCGCAGAGTTGGGCGAGTCATGCGGCAACTCGGGTAGACCCTAACCCCTGTGTAGAAAGGGTGGTTGTGGGCAGAAACATGTGCAACTGGGTCACAACATTCACGATTCACTTTGTAAATTTGCAGAAATAGGTTTTCAACGAAATGTTGCCTGGATATTCACAGTAATGAAAATTTATATGTTGTTATAAATTTTTCATACTTTTTATGGTTTGGTCTCTAGCATAATCTGTTACTATTGTTGTTATTCTTATTTTGCATACATAATGTTTTAATGAAGAAAATAACAAGTAATAACATTTGGAGGCGTAGTCCGGAAAAAATGATGAAAAAAACTAAGTATGGATATTTAGCCAGTGTCGCACGACCAACCAACGAGGGGAACGGACTTGGGGGCGTGACAATTAGGGTCGCACGAAGATATGCCAAAGAGACTACTTAACTTCACTAGAACAATTCTTACCTTATCAAGGAAAAGCCACATATAATTATGATAAGATCACAAAGAGAAGGTAGCATATACTCATAGATAAGGAGTTGAGATACATACACAAAGGTCACATAAAGCTGCAAGGAAAGGTTTGTGTGTAATCATAGAGAAAGGCCACAAATAGGCTATAGGAAGGGAGTTGCACAAGATGCCACAAGTAAGGCCACATATAGGACTAAGGTAGCCACATAAGATGTCACATAAAATGCCACATATCATGCCCATTAGGCCACAAAGGTTGTCATTGTTAGGACATAGAGATTGCCATTTTTAATCCACAATAGATGCCACCATTAGGCTGCAGATATTTCCACTATTAGACCGCATTAAATGCCACCATTAGGCCACAGAAACTTGTCAAAATAATTTTGTCCAATAGCCCTAACTTTGGCCTATACCAAACCACAAAAGAAAGTACAAACCCACGTCCATATCTCCTCTCCAACTCGTATTTTTAGGCTTGCAGTACCTCAGATGATAGCACTTGGATGATTACTAAGTTTTAATATAAAATGGTGGAGGATAGATTCCAATTTATAGTTAATTATCCATGAAAAGTGTCATAAATATTGGGGAAGGACGACTTGAAATATTATGAGGTTGACTTGTGAATCTGGAGGTTTAACATAAATTCAAATTGCTAATAAGTTCCTTGAAATTGAAGTTGACATAGTTACTTTCCCAAATAAATTTCACATGAAATAATAATGAGAGTGCCAAACACATTCATAATAATGTTTCTTTTATTCATTTTGAATGATATTTTGGGGAAATATGGTTTCTCCATCGGGTAATTATATTTCTCTTGGGGAAATTCATCCCAAAGCTACCCCATATTTTAACACATCTTCTATTTATTCCATCTTTTCTTCTATGATTCAGTACATTTCATTGCAACATCTATGATTTAGGTAGGTTTTAGGGACCAATTCTTAGTTTCTCACATTATATCATTTGTCATGAGAATATTTTTTTTTCTTTTTTTGGTTTTGTTGAATATTTGAATAGCTATTTGATAGTGCTTGAACTCTATTATGTTATTTGCATGAAATGAAACCCTGTAGCTCAAATGTATATCGATTGTACAAATATCAATCAGTTGTGATACTATGGTAATTTTGGCTTTTTAAAAGAGGAATTGTTTTGTATAAGAAACTTTTAGGTTCCAAATTATATATCCATCCACTTGGTCTAACCTTGCTTCTTTAAAATATGTGAAACCACCATCCTTATCTCAATTATAGATTCTAGGAATATCCCAGAATCTTATTCTCATGAGAGAGGTCAATTCTTTGACCTCTCTCATGATTATCAGATTCCAAGATATTTTGACCCCTCTCCTGACCATCAGATTCTGGAATATTCATGCAATTTGCAGTCAACATAAGTTCAGTTGAGAAACTAGAATATCTGGAATGGGCTAAGACGGATGGTCACATTGCCCTTTGTTTCAGAGTTTTCGGGAACTTTTATTGTTTTTTATGTTGACTTTGAGGGTGGCCCATCCCATTTTCCAAATTAATATAATTCCCATTGTAAGATGTAACATGTTAATTTTGTCTATACCTTGAACCTTTTCTACATCAGTAAAGTGCATCTTCTTTATCACACATTTTAATTTCCCATCAAACCATGTATATCATTGTAGTCTTTCATGATCTACAAGTGGAAATAAATATCATACATTATGAATGTAAAATATATCATTGTTATAATAACTATTGTACATACTATACTTTATGTTATCATATTGCAACATGGTGTGTTCACACACACACACACACATGTAGTTAAATGTAATGAACTAATTAATCATTTATGAGTGGTTTGCAGAAAGTAGAGAAAAGAGTGCAACCTTTGGTAGATTTGCGAGAACTTTCTTCTAGGGAGAGTGTGGAATTATTTATTCTTGTCTACTCAAACATTATCCAAAACCACCCTGATTTTCCGGTATGTATATTCAGTTACATTTTCTTCTTTGATGGTAGAGGATATAAACAATCTTTTGGGCCTTGGCCTTTAAAGTTTTTTATTTTATGTTAGAAGGATTTCCAAGATGAATTGTTCGTATTAAATAAGAGGACTACTGCACTTTTAATAGGAGAGAAAATTGTATTTGTTCCATTTGGATATTTATAAACTTGAAAAAAGTCGTGATTCAAGGATCTATATAAATAAGTTTATGAATTAGAGAAAAAATTTGGTCCAATTCGTTTCTTGAAATTTATCGGAGGGAGGAGTGTTTACACCTGCCTATTTGTTTTTCCCAAGTGCAGCCTGAATTTGTAGAGAAGGTCAGTGCCTTATGAGAAGGAATACCAAGGAAGGGTGGCCATGAGGTATCCTCTAACTTCCAAGTTATTTCTTATTTATGCTTCTTTGTCATACCTTGTGTCCTCCAGGTTATTGCTTATTTATTCTTCATGCTCATGTCGATTCCTTTCTGAGTATTTATTTTAGTGAAAAGGACAACTATTTGTTTGTCTTTCCTTGAAGATACTACATGAATGTAAGGACATATATAACACTTCTTTGGATTTCTATTTTCCTAACTGACTTGTCTTCCAAAAGTAGCTCTGTGGAAGAAATTTTAATTCATTCAATATTTATAGCAGATTCTATGACATCAAAGTAATTTACCAATCATTTCATCTTGGAGATGACTTTGTTGCACAATGTGTTGTCTTTAATTAATTTCCACAAAAGAAGTGAAAAAGAAGAAAAACAACATTTGTTGTTGATTCATAATCTAAATGGCAGATAATAATAGAATAAATTCATTTAGATGGGAAAGTTGTTCCTAGGGATTTTGCAAACACTCTTTCGCTAACTAATTTCTAGCCCTACTTGATACACGGACAATTCCAAGTATATTTTTAATTTTATATTTAGCTCTTAAAATTCTCTTACTCAACCATTTTTTTCTCGAACGAAAACATTGTGACAATTTCTACTTTTATGTGAGCCATAAAAGAGTGCACGAGGACTTGGAAATATGTGTCAACACTCACTCTATGACTTTTATTATGATATTACACATCTTTACCTTTTAAATCACTTTTAACCTCGGTTCTTTTTATGGTGAGGTAATGATGGAGGACACAAACATTGAATATAAACCCATAGCATGATCACTTTGAAATAACATACAATAGGGCAGGTAACAATGAAATTTGAAGTCTTGATAGTCCTTCATAGGGCATCTTGCATGTCATAGAGTAGTAGCAGAAAAATGACCTTTAAAATAAATTTAGATTTTTATAGAAACACATTTCCATGGAAGTGTTACTCTTCTATTGGTTTGTGATAGGGAAGAGCAGGTTTTTTTTTTCTTGCTTGATCAATTATATCATAGAGCATTTACCTATACATCCAAGCCTTCACATTTTCATTTGACACAAGTAACATTTTGGCCAATCTGCAAATTTTTGAAATATCAAAATCCAACAATTTGGATAACACACTTAAAAACATGGTTTAGAGTTAGAAAGAAGGAATAATTAATGATATCTATAGCCTTTTAAACACTAGCTAAATCAGATGGAGGGTGAATGAATGAATGGAAAGGGGATTTAAAGGTACACAAATTTACATTGTTATTATATGAGATAAACCATTTCAAAACAATACAGTTTATATTGGCATCCCAACAAAATTAGTATTTTGGGCTACATAAGCTCTTAGTGTCGTTATTTCTTTATTTGGGTCTAATATTGATATTAATATATATATCCTTTTTTTATTGAAGACATAAAGCGTATATTAATGATGGATGTCAATATATATATATAACCAATTATAAAATACAATTGGTATATGTTATACTATTAATTCTCTTTATAACAAAATAAAGAAATAAAATAATAGGTAAAATTATAATATTATAATATTTGTAAATGTTTATAATCATAAAGAGTAATGTATCAGAAAGTGAAGTTATAATTGTATTGGTATTTGTAAATGTTATTATCTTTGCATTGTTGGTGGTCAAAGTTATCATTGATGTTAATATGGCATTGTTGAAGGCTAAACCCTAAATTATACCCCAATTTGCAAGAATCCTTAAATTTGGGAAAACCCTAATCCAATTATTTTATGTAATGAATCCTTGAAACCGTAGCCCTAATTAAGGCATGCCCTAACACTCCTATTGAAGAAACCCTAGCTTGCCTTACTCGAGCCTTTGTCTGATGCTTGGCTAAAAGAAACCCTAGTTTATAGTGATGACCTAATCAAACCCTAAGAAAGCCATGAAACCCTAAGTAAGCCCAAAGTATATTGATAAAACCCTAATCACAGCTCTATCAATCCCATATTTCCTAATTTTCATTCATATTTCCCTATTCCTATTAGAATACCATTAAAAAATCTCTTACCAATTCATCCTAATAAATCCCTGGCTACTACTCAAAAAATTTAACATGGAGAAGGCTCTTGGATGGGGTGGTATTACTAATATGAGAAAAAGAAAGCCAACACATCAACAGATGGTTGATTTGATTTGAATTTTAACACACATGACTATATAACATGATTAACAAAGGATTTTAATACTGAATAAATTGTAGAGGCATTTTCCAAATATGGGATCATCAATAGGATCTTGATACCAGAAAACCACGAGTGAAGATTCATATTGACAATAAGGCTAGAAAACAAAAAGGAGATGCACTAATGACTTATTTGAAGGAGCTTGCAGTGGATTTTCCATTTCAAATTTTCGATGGAACTCCTTTACATCCTAATGGAGAGAATCTTATGTCAATTCTTGAGCAAAAGGGGGACACATTATTATTAAAAAAAAACAACAACAAAATAATCAAAAGAAGAAAATATCACGTGAGTGGAATAATCTCCCCACATTGGCTGTTAGAATGCTACATCAATAATTTAAATTCAAAATTCGTCTCCAACACCTTCAACTCGACGATTCCATAGAAAGCAACGACTCCATCACAAATTCGTATAAATTCAGAATGAGAAACATTGTTTTGAGCACAATTCTTGGTGAATAAAATCAAAGAATTCGATGTAGCATAAGGTAATTTCACATCTCATGAACTGACAAGAGGAAGGATACATCTGAAATTTTTGGACCAGAGCAGAGAATCTATATGATTTTGTGGCAAATTATTTTTAGAAATTCTTAGAACAATTGCAAGAGTTTTCGACCTGTGGTTTATTCTTGAGGATTTGTTGAGCGAACTTCACAGACCTTTTTTTTAACAAATTTGGAGAACTCTAACCACCGGTTCATACCTATTACAACCCACTTCATACCTATTCCTCTACCTACAAACCTAGTCTTCTAAGAGCCTATGAATATGTTGAATTTTTGTGATGTGTTAAAGTGATTCAATTGAAAACCTACATTGGTGACTTGCTTAAGTTGAAGAAAAATATAATATTTTTGAATGTTTGTAGACTTAGTTGGAGTATATATACATCATTCACAAATCTATGTGTGAGTTCATTTGTGGAATTGTCCCTCTGTAAAGAAAATTGATATGAATATCATTAAAAACCTGCTTGGAACATAGAAGAAAGACTTGCAGATATTTTGAATATCCTTTTGGACTAAATTTCAGACCTTGAATTTTATATCTTTATCAAATTAACAATCTTGGATTATTTTTTTATGCATTTTAAGAGTCAGAATTCTGGAGGATTGGTTAGGTCACTATTGAATGCTTGTAGAATAATTGTTAAATACACCTTGTGAAGACATTAGTTGACCTCATGATACATTGATGAAACCCTAATGAAGTAATCTAGAATAAAGTGCTCGGTATCATGAAGAGATTGGGTGAAACCTTCTACAATGACGAAGTTCTCATTGATGAACTAGTAGATTTTTGAAGGCTTGTTGGAGACCCTGGATCTGTGTTGAAGAAAATATCAAGGCTTGCTACATAAGTGTTTAGGAAGCCTTGAATAACTACTTGTATTCATTTTGAATATATTGATAGGGTTGGTTCCCTAGAGGATAGGAATCCTCAAGAAAATCAGGTTGGAGCCTGTGCTAGTGGAGAGGGTTGGAGCCTCATAAAGACAAGGTTGGAGACTTGTGGAAGATAGGTTTGGAGCCTCATAAAGACAAAGTTGGAGCTTGGAACCATGTAGGTTGGAGCTTGGTAGATTAAATATTTTAGTTTTCATCTAGGGTTGGAGCCCTGAAACATTATGTTGAACCTCATAATTACCCTCTCTTTGACAGCTTTTCTCACCTCTCCCCATCATTTTCTCATAATATCACAGACCCCAATCAATGATAAACGCTATTTTTTGTCTTAAGGAATGCATTAAAATGTTTTCCATATTATATTTTCATGTTCTTGCTATTTGAATAGATTTTTTCAATTTAGCTACAGAACGAAAGCTATTCTGCAGCTAACAGTGGATTCCGTAGCTACTCTCATGGTCTGATAGGTTTTAGGTGTCAAATGAAGAATTGGGCCATATGGGATTTTCTAGAATAATCTCTACATGGATTCTATCCTATTCACTTGGTCCAGATCGACATAAAAGTAGGCTTAAGATCATGGTCAAAGGTGTGGTCAAAGTACGTTATCGAAAAGCAGCAGGACCCTTGATTTGATCTATCGTAGCAAATCAAGAGTCTAACAGTCCTATTGAAAGTCTAATTCAAATTAGCCACCTGTAGCAAGTTTATCTCACAAATAGTTATGTTATTTTTCTTTAAATATCAGTTGTACAACCGAGAACACATTTCAGAAATTAAGTGTTAAGTTTAAGCTTTTTGCTGATACTCTGTGTCAAGACTTCATTTTATCATAATACAAATTTTGTGTTACCAATGATTGTTCAAGTGCATCCTTAACCAGCTAACAGTTCAGCCGAATCAGTTGCATAGGGCCCCTATAGTGGAGAAGGTTTTTCATTTGTTGTTTCCAGTTCAATTTCCATTACTATGTTTTTAGCAAATCTGTTTTCTTTCATTCCAGTTTTTTATCAATAGCATAACATTAAATCAAAATTGTGCAGCCTTGCTCTTCTAAGATATTTCGTGAAGATAGATAATTATGTTTTCAAATTGAATTAATGTTGAAGTAACAAGAATACACAGTTTCCTAGTTTCCTTATTTTTTTGTCATTCATTTTCTTAGAAAAGAATTGTCAATTAACTATGTCAATGGATGTTTTCAAAAGCCATTTCAATATGATGATCCTAAACTAATTGGTTTAATATATAATTCATACAGTGATTGAATTTACTTTGCACATTGTTATTTAATTTCTAGGAATTTAGAAACTAAGGCATAATTGACTTCTCACATAACATCTCTAGAGGGTAATACTTCACGTTGAATGTTGCAGAAATCCAAATATACATTAGTTGTTTTATATGGTTTCATATTTTCCTTTCAGGTCCTCACTTAATTGCATCACTAATATTCCTAAAATTCATTCCAAATAGATTGATTTAATCATGTTTCAAGACTAAATGGTTGAATGTTTAATGAGTGCAATTATTGAGTTACCTTTTACATACTTTACTTGGTTTTCTAGATAATTAAGTATAATTGGTTACTTAACACTATCTCAAGAAGATCACACTTCATAACTGAATGTTGGAGTAACTAAATATACATTAGATGTTTTCCTTTGCATCCTTTGCTTACTGTTCTAGGACATTAGAAGTTTTAAGTACAGATAGTTTCTTAACATAATTTCAAGAAGTTCATACCTCATAATTGAATGTTGGAGTAAACAAAAGTACATTAGTTATTTTCATTTTCTGCTTTTACTTAAGACAAGAACTTCAATTTCAATCTTAGTTTTTAGAATTAAATCCATGTAATATGGCTAATGATAAGATTAGATAGATGCTTTGTTTCCCAAATTAGGTCCTAACTAGCCAACAGTTTTTGGTTTATTTTTATGAAAATTAGATTAACTTAGGAACACTTCATTTTCTTCCTTCTTAAAAATCATCATATTCATTGAAATCTTTTCATAGTTCTAGATTAAACATTCTTAGACATAACAAAACAAAAACCCTCAAAAATAATAAAAAATAAAAAATAATGAAGTAAGAGATAGGTTAACTAAGCGTATACAGTGCACCACACCTCATTAGTTTACAAACCTCATTTGATAATTAATGAAAGAAATTTAAGACATTAAATTGACTAAAAATTTTGGCGCCATTGTTGGGGAAGTGTAATTAGGTAACCTCATTTCTTACATCTAAAAAAAAATGATATGTATATAGAAAGAGACTCTCGGGGAAGATTCATAGCTAGAGGCAGGAGTTTAATCCCTACAACACCACTCACTCCACCAAGAATAAGAAGTGATGCACCTCCATTTCAAACTCATATTCCATATTTCACTAGCCATAGACTTCCTAAAGTTCTAAGGTCATAAATCCAATTAAGAGGATCCCCTACTTCATCTACTAATGCAGTCTTAGAAGAAGAAGATCCTAGGTCTCCAAAAAAAGGAGTAACCTTTTTCAACTCTACAAGAGAACACATTTTAGCTGAAGAGTTAGAAATTCCTAGTGGAGAGGAAGAAGAACCTTTCTTGAACATACCATTGGTAGAAGAACCAGAGGAAGAGCATTTAACCTTACAAGTTGACTCTTATATCAGCTTTGAAGAATCTATAATGCCAAGAAGAGGAGAAGAAGGAGAAGGAGAAGGAGAAATTCTAAATGGAGAAAATGTAATATTTGGAGGAGGGGATAGAGGTAGAGGTAGAGGAGGAGATAGAGGAAGAGGTAGAAGAAATGTAGAAGGAGGCAGAATAAATAGGGTAATTGAGAGTTCTTTTGGATTCCCTATATTTGATGAAGATAAAAATACCACCATGAAAAATATCTCACCTTCGGTCCTCCCAAACTTTCATGGATTGAAAAGTGAAGACCTTGAAACCTTTTTATTTGAATTTGAAGTATTTTGCAGAACTTATGATTATTTACAAGACTCTCAAAAAATAAAATTGTTTCCTTCAACATTGAAAGGAGCAGCTCTAAAATGGTTTATGAGTCTAATTACTCGGTCTATCAGAACATGGAATGATATGAAGAGAGAATTTTCAGAAAGGTATTTGGATTATTTCATACCTATTAATCACAAGGATGAAGTGTTTAAAATGATTCAAAGAGAGGATGAAAATTTGGAGGATTTAATTGAAAGATTCAACTATAACATAAAAAGAGAAAAAATGGAGAATTTAGATCAAGACACTTTAAAATATCTTTTGTTGAAACCCATTAGAGATGAGTGGATATACATCCTTAACATGATGGGGAAGGGGGACATCTCTCAACTCCCATTACCTGACATTGGGGAATTATGTATTCATCTCTCAAGAGGAAAATAAAAAACTGGAAAAGGTCCAAGAGATCCTGCTCTTGCTAGCATAAATAGATCTGCAACTGGAACAGTGAGTAGGGCAGAAATTTGAAACATGCTTGATGAATTTAAAACAGAGATTTTAGGGTGTCTTAGGGAATAGATAGACACCCTTAATTTACAAAACAAGTAGAAAGCTGAGACTGATGTTTTAGCTATTTTCTGTCCCAAATGAAGAAAGAAGCATGTTTTAAGAGAATGTCCTCTTGATGCAAAATTCATAGAGACATGCATGATTTGTTTAGAAATTCATGAGACTAAGAGTTGTCCTTCAATTCCTGGTCTTAAGGCCATTTTTCAATAAGAAACAACTTCAAATCCAACAGAATATCTTTGCTTTATCTCTAGAATACCATGGCAGGGGCCACAAACTCAAGGCTTGATAACCAAATGTATACTCAGCCCCCACCAAACTAGAATTCTTGGAAGCAACCTTAGCCTCAATCTCAATCTCAACCTTGGGCTTAAGGAATGAAAAATCCCTATGGAAGATTCTCTCAATACTATCAATATCCTCCATCATATCCAAACTATTCTCCCCAACAAATTCCTCAACAAAATCAACAACCGCAACTCCAAAACCAAAACAAAAATCCACAACTCTCACTAGCATTCCCTCGGAGACCAAATCAGATACCTGCCCAACCATTGCCAAACCCCAACAATAGAAATCCTCATAATACATGTATGATAGAAGGAAAACAATTTCCAACCTACATGATTACTCCTATAGATCTTAATGATGTCCAAATTAGATCTGGTAGGATATTATTAAATAAAAATCCTTCTGTAGTCATTCAAGAACAAGACAATTCTGAGGAAGATTCTCTACAACCCAATAAACGTTTTGAAGAAGGAACATCTCTTCAAAACCAAAATCCTGAAAATAAAAACAAAAAGAACCAATAAAATCAACTCCTATCATAGAGCAACCATTAGTATCTACTTCTACACCTCCTTTTCTAGAAATATTACATGTTGATAGAGGGGTAGAAAAGCATATTATGTTGCCTAATTATGATTTTCTAAATGAATTGAAAAATGTTTGTATCAAAATCACTTTGTTACAAGCCATCAAGGAAATTCCAATTTTAGCTAAAACAATAAAGGAGTTGAGTATGAAGAAACTGGGAAGAAAAAAAAAAGAAATAAAAAGAACTCATGTTGTAGGAAAAATAGTAGATATAATGATGGGAAAAATTTCCATTCAAAAATACTTAGATCCAGGAAGTCCAGTTGTAAAAACACATATCAATGAAGTTCAAATTCCAAATACATTGATTGATTTATGAGCAAACAAACCGTGGAACAACTCAAGCTTCATAATCTTCTTTATACACCTACATTACTATAAATAGCAGATAGATCTGTAATCAAGCCAGATGGCATGTTAGAAGATATTTCAGTGTCCTTAGATTCTTGGGAGTACCTTATTAATTTTATTATCTTAACCCCTAAAAAAAATCAAGGAGGACATCCACTTATATTAGGAAGACCTTGGTTAGCTACAGCTGATGCTTTCATTAGCTGTAGATCTGGTGACATTTATATTTCTGATGGTAACTCAACTAAGAAATTCACTCTATATCCTCTAGCAGAACAATCACAGAGATAGATGGAAAATAATGGATTTATGATGAAAATGATATACAACCTCTCCTTATTATTTCAGCCATTAGTGAATATAGTAAACTCTTAAATACAATAGAAAATTTTGAATCATCTCCAGAAAATGAACATGATCAATTTCAAGAAAAATCCAATATAGAATATTTGTCATCTAGGCAGATGTCTCTCTATTCTATGGAAGAATTTGGTATCTCTATAGTTGAAATCTTTCCAGGGAAAACCATGAACATAAACAACAACGGGAAAAGCTAATCAAAACATTACAACAACATTCTTCTACATATGCATGGGAATACATTGGCATGAAAGGAATTAGTCCCAAGACTTGTATACATAACATTTACATTAAGGAAAATTGTAAACCTATCAGACAACCTCAAAGAATGATGAATCCAAATCTTAGGGAAATTGTGAAAGAAGAGTTGCAAAAGTTGCTAAATGTAAACTTCATTTACCCAATTTCAGACAGTGAGTGGGTTTCCCCCTTAGTAATTGTGCCTAAAAAAATTGATAAATGGAGGGTATGCATTGATTATCGAGAATTGAATAAATCTACCATAAAATATCATTTTCCTTTACTCTTTATAGATCAAGTGTTGGATACATTAGCAGGTAAGAATTATTTCTCATTCCTGGATGGTTTTAGTGGTTACAATCAAATTTAGGTAGCTCCTGAAGATCAAGATAAAACCACATTCACCTGTCCATGGGGGACTTATTCCTATCGAGTACTTCCTTTTGGATTGTCTAATGCACCTACAACATTCCAAAGGGTAGTACTGGGAATTTTTTCTGATCTAATACATGATTGTGTAGAGGTGTATATGGATGACTTTACAGTTTATGGTAATACATTTGAAGAATCTTTAAAAATTTTGGAAAAGGTTCTTAAAATATGTAAGGAAGCAAACTTTTCACTAAGCCACGAAAAAATGTTTCATGATGTTTACAGAAGGGATTATTTTAGGACATCACATTTTAGGAGATGGAATTAAATTTGATCAATCTAATGTTGAAGTCATCTCCAAACTATCAATTCCAAGTTGTCAAAAGGATGTTAGAAGTTTTCTAGGAGAAAATTTCACCAAAATAGCATCCCCACTCTTCAAAATACTTACCAAAGATTGTGAATTTAGTTGGAATCCTAATTGCCAATTAGCATTTGAGACTTTAAAAGCCAAAATTTCTGAAGCACCCATCTTAAGAGGTCCAAACTGGAAACTACCTTTTCACATTTCAACAGATGCTTCAGATACAACTCTAGGAGTTGTATTAGGACAAAAATATTTGATCCCCTATGCCATCTATTACACAACAAGAATTTGACTCCCACAGAGTTAAATTACACTGTAACTGAAAAGGAATTCTTAGTTGTTGTTCATGCTATCAATAATTTAGACATTATATAACAGGCTATCAAACCATTTTTCATACATATCACTCTGCAATTAGATACTTAATGAATAAATCTATTACTAATGGTAGAGTTACAAGATGGTTATTATTCCTGCAAGAATTCAACATTACTGTTCTAGACCGACCTGGAAAACAAAACATAGTTGTTGATTTCTTGTCTAAAATTCAAAATATCAAATATGATGCTCCAGTTGAAGATAATTTTCCTAATGAATATCTTTTTGCAATAACTACTCAGACTCCTTGGTTTGCATATATTTCCAATTACTTAGTTATAGGAAAATTACCTTCACATTTTCCCTCTAGAGAGAAAATAAAAATCATTCAATTAAGTGCAAGATATTGATGGATTACTAATGAATTGTATAAGACAGGTCTAGATCTCATTATTAGAAGATTTGTTCGAGAAGATGAAATGCCTGAAATTCTTAAAGCATGGCATGATCAACCTTGTGGTGGACACTTTGCTAACAAGAGGACAGCCTATAAAATCCTTCATTTAGGATATTATTGGCCATCCATATTTAGAGATGCCAAAGAATATGTCAAAAGGTGTGACCACTACCAAAGGGTAGGGAAACCTGCTCTATCAAATGAAATTCCATTACAACCTCAAGTATTCATAGAACCTTTTGAAAAATGGGCCTTGGATTTTGTTAGACCTATTAATCTTCCATCTAAACAAAAGAATTATATTTTGGTATGCACTGATTATGTCACTAAATGGGTAGAGGCTAAAGCATTACCGTTTTCTAATGAAGGATCTGTAGTTAATTTTCTTTTTGAGGATATCTTCACTCGTTTTGGTGTTTCAAGAGAAATTGTAACAAATCAGGGAACTCATTTTACATCAAAGGTGGTAAAAATGCTCGTGGAAGATTACAAGATCAAGAACAAAAAGTCTACTCCTTATCATCCACGGGTAAATGGTAAAATTGAATCTACCAATAAAGTGATTGAAGGAATTCTCACTAAGACTGTACATCTACATAGAAGATATTGGGCAGAAAGGCTTCCTGAAGCCTTATGGGCCTACAGAACTACATGGAGAAATACAACAGGATATACTCCCTATGAAATTGTTTATGGGAAACAAGTCTTATTCCCTATAGAGTTTCAGATCCGAACCTTCAAGATGGCAGTCCAATTGGGACTTGATTTATCAGAAGCACAGAAACATAGATTGGAGAAACTCAATGAGCTTGATGAAATCAGAGAAGATGCAGTTAAAAGAACCAGTATAGTCCAACAGCCAAGGGCTAAACGACATGATAAGTAAATCAAGGAGAAGAAGTTTCAAGCAGGGGATTGGGAACTTTTGTTCGATTCAAAATTCAAATATTTTCAAGGAAAGTTTCAGACTCATTGGCTTGGGCCCTATGAGATTGAAAATTTCTTTGATAATGGAGCAGTGAAGATAAGGACAATAGATGAAGAAAAGGTACATCTTCTTGTGAATGGTCATCGGTTGAAAGTATATCATAAACCGCTTTCAAAAGAAGAGTTTGACAAGATTTTCCAAGATAATATTGATATGAGTTAGTGAAGAATAATTCTTCTTCTTCAGTAACTTAGCTTTCGTTTTTCCTACATACACAAAAAAATAATAATAATAAAATAAATAAATAAACATAAAAAAATAAAGTGTATAAGTATGAAAACCAATCAATGATTGGCATACTTATACTGAAAATACAAGGTGAAAATCAGAGATTTCTGACATCCTATATTTTCCATTTTCTTTTCTGTAATAAGTAGTGACACAAAACTACATTCATATTTGCAGTTCATAATCTGCAAATTCATTTCATTTTACAGTTTCATTCCATTTCACTCTACTTTCATTCCATTTTCACACTCATTCCATTCCATCAGTCATATTCTACTTTCATTCCATTTCATATTCATGTTCCATAGCCATAATTCATTCTTTTTATAGAGTACATTCTACAGTTGATATATTCTGCAACTGAGCACATTTTGTAGCTAATACATTCTTCAGATGAGCACATTCTACAGTTGATTCCATTCTGCAACTGATCACGTTCTACAGCTGATTCCATTCTGTAGCTAATTCGATTCTGCAGCCACATCTTATTCAGTCGTCCTAACACAATTGAAAATCCTACAAACAAATGATGATTACAAGGAATTGAAGGATTATGTTTTGAATACCAACATGTTAAAAGAGTACCTAAGGATCAACACCAAAGAAAACAACAAACGAAAGGGTTAAGTTCTAAGAGGCAAAGTGAAAAAAATTTACTTTAAATAGTAAGGTTAAAACATAAAGTATGTATAATATGGATGTCATATGTTTCCTTGACAAATCATCATTTGATTTGATTGAAATCTCCATCATACCACATATCAGCCATATCCTCTGCATTATGTCACCTAACGGTCCTTAATTAACTCCCTCGTTAATGATTAAATGGTTATGACCTGTGAAGTGACATACCCGTACATGTTTATTCAAAACCCCTACCACCTACTTATCCCTACAAATCCTCAATACCTTTCATCATATCTGTAGCCAATTCATTTCATAAAATAGAAGGGTAATTCTGAAGGTTGAGAATTCTGCAGAGTAGAAGGCATGGGGCTAATTGTTAGATCAGAACCGATGGGAGAAAAGTACATGGAAGGATACCCAGAAATTAAAGAATTGTTGCAAAAATCTAGATGGCTTAAATTCATCGAGAAACTTGATGGTTTTCATAAGGAAATTACAAAATCCTTTGCTTGATCGTTTGATTGCACCGAAGTAGAGATTGGAGATATCAAGTTTGCAGTGACTAAGTCATTCATGGCCAAGGCTACAAAACTTCCAAGGCATGGTGAAAGATGGTTCAAAAATAAGGAGTTCCACAGTGAATCATGGAAAGTAATACTCAAAAACCTAGGTATGGATGTCTCTGTTTTTAGAAAAGGTATCCCTAGTTCAACTCTTAAAAGTAAATGTAGGAATATTCTCTTGGTTTTACATAAAATTATAACTTGTGAAGGAAGGTTTGGTTGCATGTATGTCTACCATATTCGTTTACTCATGAATTTCTTAGAAAATGGTGAAATCAATCTTCCTTTCTTTTTGCTAAATAGTTTAAGAAGGATGGCCTTAAATGTGCAAAAGAGAATACAATTCATAGATACCACCATGCATCATCATGGGTTGGTAAAGATACTAATTCAGTTTCATTTAAGAAGCATAGGAGATACCTGGGAGGATTTCCTTATTAGAAACCATTTTCAAGAAGCACCAGAGTCACCTAAAGAAGATAATGTTAGAAGAAGCAGAAGAAAGAAGACTGATATAAATGTTGAAAATAGACCTGAATCTTCATTACAGAAGAATGATGAAAAGCTAATTTCTGAAGAACTGACAGAAATCAGAAAGCAAATCAAAACAAGAGGTAAAATAAGAAAGAGGAGTAAGGATACAACTAAGGAGAACGAAAGTCCTCCAAAAATGAGAAGGAGCTCTAAACTCCAAGGTTCTATGAAGAAAACATTATCAAAAGGGATGGAGCTTATAAATTTAGATAAGGAAACCCCAATACCATCTCCTGTTAACATTTCTCCTGCACACAATCCTCAAAATTCTCCAATTCATCATTTTTAAGGTAGCCCCAACAGAAGATCTCCAGACATAGACCCATTTCAACAATACATATATGATTTATGTAGAATCAATGGAGAAGAAAAATGCATCAATGAACCCAAAACCTTTTGTCATTCCACAAGAACCTCTAGTTGATGCTCTTAAACAAGATATTTATGAACTAGAGATATTAAACAGACATATCAAATAGGAGAATGAGACTTTGAAGCAGTATAACAAGTTGGACAAGGTAATTCATGACAATACCATTCTACATCTAGGACTGTGGTATAAGAAAAACATGAAATTGAAAAGGAAGAATAAGTTTCTACACAGAGTAGTCATTAACCTCAAGTATAAGCTTCTTATGAGAAGGCCCAGGGTTACAGTCACTTCAAAGAAGAACAAAAGGAGACTGGATGTGCTAGCAGAAGTGTCTGAGCAAATGTAATAAAGAAGAAGAACTCACATTTTTGGCAATTTGCATGAGGACATGTAATGATTTTGCAGTGGGGGTATGTTGAACCTCAGAATTACCCTCTCGTTGACAACTTTTCTCACCTCTTTCCATCACTTTATCATAATATCACAGACCCCAATCAATGATAAATGCTAGGTTTTTTCTTAAGGAATGCATTAAAATGATTGCCATATTATATTTTTATGTTCTTACTATTTGAATAGATTTTTACAATTTAGCTATAAAATGCAGTATATTCTGTAGCGAACCGTGGATTTTGTAGCTACTCTCATGGTCTGATAGGTTCCAGGTGTCAAATGAAGAATTGGGCCACATGGGTGTTTCTAGAATCATCTCTACATGAATTCTATCCTATTCACTTGGTCCAGATCGACAGAAAAGCAGGCCTAAGATCATGGTCAAAGGTGTTGTTAAAGTACGCTATCTGAAAGTAGTAGGACTCTTGATTTTCTCTATTGTAGAAAATCAAGAGTCTAACAATCCTATTTCAAGTATAATTCGAATTAGCCATCTGTAGCAATTTTATCTCATAAACAGTTATGTTATTTTCCTTTAAATATCAGTTGTAAAGAACCGAGAACACAGTTCAGAAATTAAGTGTTAAGTTTAAGCTTTTTTCTGATACTATGTGTCAATACTTAATTTTTTCATAATACAAAGTTTGTGTTGCCAATGATTATTGAAGTGCATTCTTAACCAGCTATCATTTTAGCCAAATCAGTTGTAGAGGGCCCCTGCACTAGAGGAGGTTTTTCATTTGTTGTTTCTAGTTCAATTTCCATTACTCTGTTTTTAGCAAATCTGCTTTCTTTCATTCCAGTTTTTTATCAATAGCATAACTTTAAATCACAATTGTGTAGCCTTTTTCTTCTAATATATTTCGTGAAGACAGATAACTCTGTTTTCAAATCGAATTAAGATTGAAGTAACAAGAATACAAAGTTGCCTAGTTTCCTTACTATTTTGTCATTCATTTTCTTAGAACATAATTTTCAATTAACTATGGAAATGGATGTTTTCAAAAGCCATTTCAAGATGATGATCCTAAACTAAATGGTTTAATGCCTAATTCATACAGTGATTGAATTTACTCTGCACGTTGTTATTTTCTTTCTAGGAATTTAGAAACTAAGGCATAATTGACTTCTCACATAGCATCTCAAGAGGGTAATACTTCACATTGAATGTTGCAAAAAGTCAAATATACATTAGTTTTTTTATATGCTTTCACATCCTCACTTAATTGCATCACTAATATTTCTAAAATTCATTCCAAAGAGATTTATTTAATCATGTTTCAAGACTGAATGGTTGAATGTTTAATGAGTGCAATTACTGAGTTACCTTTTGCATACTTTACTTGGTTTTCTAGATAATTAGGTATAATTGGTTACTTAACACTCTCTCAAGAAGATCACACTTCATAATTGAATGCTGGAGTAACTAAATATACATTAGAAGTTTTCCTTTGCATCCTTTTCTTACTGTTCTAGGACATTATAAGTTTAAGTACAGATAGTTACTTAACATAATCTCAAGAAGGTCATACCTCATAATTGAATATTGGAGTAAACAAAAGTACATTAGTTGTTTTAATTTTATGCTTTTACTTAAGACAAGCACTTCAATTTCAATATTAGTTTTTAGAATTAAATCCATGGAATAGGACTAATGATAAGATAAGATAGATGCTCTATTTTCCAAATTAGGTCCTAACTAACCAAAAGAATTTTGTTTATTTTTATGAAAATTATATTAACTTAGGAACACTTCCTTTTCATCCTTCTTAAAAATCATTAGATTCATTTAAATCGTTTCATAGTTTTAGATTAAACATTCTAAGACATCAAAGAAAAAAATCCCCCCAAAAAAACATAAAATACAAAACAACAAAGAAAGAGATAGGTTAACTAAGCACATATAGTGCACCACACTTCACCAGTTTACAAACCTCGGTTGATAATTAATGCAAGCAATTTAAGACATTAAATTGACTAAACACATTATTCTACTTGATTTGTTGTAAATAGGATTGGAGTCCTCATCGATTTGGTTAATAAAGTAATTTATTATTCATTTTTTGTTTTTGTTTATAAGCAATCTTAACTAATAAAGTAACATTTGTAAAATAAATATTGATTCAACCCCCCTCTTAATATTTCCAACAATTTCTATCAAAGCCATTACCTTCACTCACAAACTAATAGCTGGAAGGAAGATCCTTAGAACAAAAATGGAAAGATCAAGGAAGAAAGGCTCAAAACCATTTGAATATTTCTCTTCCTCACTCAATAATGCAAATCAAAACAAGTTTGAAAAATATCCTATGTTGAATGGAACAAATTTCGAAGTATGGAAGGGTAGAATGAAATTAATTTTTATGTCTCAAGGTTTTAAAGTTTGGGAATCAGTGATTGCTAGAAGTATGATGAAATAAGGGTATGCAGACCATAATATGATAATAATAAAGGAAATCTTGAGTGGCCTACTAAATCCTATAAATTTCAAATGAAGAAATGATCATCAACAAAAGAGATTTGGGGGTATATTCAATATCTTCATTCAAAAGGAATTTTTCCCATAAACTAAAATAAGGAAAGCCAGGATCACATGAATGATTTGGAACCAGAGAAGGTGGTCGAAAGAAAAGTTGAAGACACCAAGATCAAGGAAGACCTAGAAGATAAAGAAAAACTCAAAGAAGATCCCATGACAAAACTTGTAGCCTCGCTAGAAGAGATAAAATCATAGAGCATGGTTGGAAAGAGTGGTTATTTAGATTAGATTTTGTAGGAGAAAGAAGGGAATTATTCTAGTTCATAAGATGCAACTGTAGTAATGGAGAATGTGGTAGCGTTGAATACAGATCCAGGTGGATGAGGTTCATCCAGAAGTTCCTTAATTTCTAAGAGGGAGTTTTGAAAATGTAGCGAGCAAGGTCTTCTAGCTTGTGCCTTATCTAATGAAGGCCTCAAATTTTCCTTCTCTGAGTATGAGTGCAAGTTCATGAGTTAGACTTATTTAGGATGAGTTATTTCCAGTTTTTTGGAATAATCATAAAGTTACCATGCCTAGAGTTGGGGGTTCACTTAAGTGGAATCATCATCAATTTGACTATAAAACGAGGTGGAAATTACAAGTTCAATTAGAGCAAGTTGGTCTTTAGTCATTATTGAAGGAAGGAAGAGTTAAGAACTCCATTTTTGATTGGAGACAAAACCAATTGTACTCTCAATTAACTTTTCATTCATAACTTGAGTTCCAAATTTGAACTGGTTCTTCTTGCATGTTCGAATTAGGCCTATAAGGAGGAGGATGAAGGTGCAAGGAAAATATTTTTTTGTGCACAAAGGTTTTTGAGAAAGATAGAGCTCACGAGTTTGTGAGAGAACCTTGATTATGGAAGACTATTGGTCGCTTTAATTGTTTTCACAATTCAAGCTCCACATAAATTTTCAACCCAAGGAAGTCTGTTTATTCCAAAGACAACCACGCACTGGATATGCTCAATTTCAAAAGCAAAAACAATGTTGTAGTAAAAAGCCACACAATTATTAATCATACAAATCTAATTATTCACACCCTGTTTAATCAAAGCTGAAGTTACTTATGTTATAGCCGAAGTAATTCCTATATTGCAGTTAAGAATCCAAATAAAGGGAAATCAATCTGCAGGAAAGGAAACCAATCAACCATAACAAGGAACAAGACCCTATTCCTTTATATAGGAACTTCAGCACCTGCTGCCTGACACTAATCACTCTGTAGAAAAGATAAACTCAAGAGAACAGGACCCTATTCCCATGAACAGGAACCTTCAGCACCTGTCTCCTGTTTCTAATCACACTGCAGGAAAAGAAAGGCAGTCAATGGGAACAGGACCCTATTCCTTTGTACAGGAATCTTCAGCACCTGCTTCCCAGCATCAATCATACATTCAAACAAATAACAGAAATGGATTTCTCAACTTCTTAAGAATGAATGTACTAAACACATGCAGCGTTAAAGGAAACAGAATGCTCAATAAACTACAGAACTGTGTAACTGGTGTTTCAACAAACAGAATTAAAGTAAAGTGTGAATATCATAAAGAAATCTAACAAACTACAGGAACAGTCGGGTGAATCTTGTGAGGAAGGCGGGCCCTTTCCTTCTCACAAGATTCCCCAGGGAAAGGATTAAATTGAAGCGCTCAAAAGGAAATTTTATTCATCTGTCAAAAGAAATGATACATTACAAATGGAGTCTAGCTCCTGTCCTCTCAAACACAATGTTCTCCTGTAGTTTTGAGCTCCCCTCTAATGATGATGTCTCCTCTTTTTAAAGAGGAGACATCTCTTACAATTACAGTAGAGCAAATCTATATTTATCCCTAAATCTGTTCTTCTTTCTTAAAACAGGGCTATTTTGTTCTTCCATAAAAAGATATCGTTACAACAGATACAAAAAGAGTACTATCTTCAGAATAATCCGTGTAACCACATCTTCATGTTGTTGCCATTGTTCCACAAAATGCTCTTCCAGAATCGAAAATTATGAATAGTGGCGGAATTTGCGTGCCTGCTGACTGTTTCAGCAACGGAGTCGACTGTTTCAGCAACGGAGTCGGTTGTTTCAGCAACGGAGTTTGACTGTTTCAGCAACGGCCAATTGTTCCAGCACAACACATAATTTATCTGCGATATTTTAGACTTATGTTAGCAACAATATACCTTTGATTAATGATGAAATATAAGAGTATTATGGAATTATATGTAAACAGATTAAATATATAGTAAAGAAGAGGATTTTATATACCTTTGGATAAAGTGAATGAGAGTGATGATGGAATCCTTTTTAAACATGGTTATAAAGGGTAAAGTGGTGTCAAAATATATGGTAAAAATGGTACATAGTGAGGTCCTAACATCCCCCCCAGCTGAAAGGGTTGCATGTCCTCAGGCAACTCCTAGTCAGAGTCAGAGTCTGAGTACTGATTTTGTGCATGCAAGTTGCTCAAGTAGTAGCTGGAGAAGGTGGCTTCTGTCGGAGCTCGGAATCCTCGATTGTTCTGCAATTACTGCCATGCTACAGCCTCCTCCTTGTCAACCAACTGGTAGTGACACTGGTATTTTTCTATAGGCATCCATAGAATTGGAAAATGAAAATGGTAACCAATCCAGTTTGCTCCACAATGCCAAATGCATCTGATGTAGTTAGGTACCCTGGAGAGTGCAGCTTGAAGATTATCAGGGCTGAAAGGGTGATATTCTTGTCTTTCCTTACATGACTGCTGCCAAAACATAGTGTTGGCATTCAATGTAGTAGCCTCCTTTACTCTGATTAGCTGTAGACACTTTAAAAGTGTTGAAGCCTGCAGTTGTTGTATGTACCTGTGCATTCCTGGCTTCTGCAAGAATCGGTGATATTGTGCTACAAACATGGCAGGATTTAAAGGTTCCGGTCTAATCCAAAGGAGCCTATTCTCCTCATTATGCCTACTTGCAATAAACACAGTTTGCCAGGTGAGCTGATTGGCCAGGAATGAAACGAATGCCCTTATTTGTACATCACCTACAATTGGAGTGAGATTGACTTTTCTATTCTCAGGCATGGCCTCGTTATGGAGATAAAGTTCACACAACAAATGTTGGTCACTTTCAGGGGCCTCAGAAAAAGTTTTAACAAATTGTTCCGCAGTAAGCAATTCATGAGGTCTGCCATCCTTTATTGCCTTCAATTGAAAATAAACCAGATGTTCAGAGAGGAAGAGAGAATAATTCAAGGAGGGTTTTCGGGTAGCCATCAATTTTTGCACTAATGAAAACATCAAAACCAACTTTTCCTTTGATTCCTTGACTTCTTTCTTGGAATCCTTGATCTATTGAAATTTCTGTTCCCAAATATCCCAGTTGGCATACATGTGATTCTGCCACGCCAACTTATGCTGTTGCAATATTTTGTCTTGATCCACAGCATATTGTTTCTTCCAGTTATTCATAAGTTCTAATTGTTTCCATGGCAGGGTCTGTGTCCTGGCATTATAAGTACTGGGTTGGGGCATTGTCTGAGTGGTTGAGATGACTAGTACAGGGCGGGATATTTGTGGTTTAGTTTCTTTTTCTAGACTTTTTGAGGGCCCTACTGGTTCTTGTGGAGCAGTAGGGCATTCTTCTTTAATTACAGCTGATGTAGATGCCTCAGATACCTGAATTTTGACTACTTTGTATCCTGCCTGTTGGTAAATGTTACCACACTCATGGCACATGTATTCTCTGCATGGATCCTTCTTTTGTGCTGATGCTGTGTGTGCCAGCATGTAGAGATTCAATTCTCTATCAAAGGCTTCTCGTGCCATGATCAATTCCTTCTTATAGGCATCTAGTTCTGACTTCAAAAACTCATTTTCCTCCAATAAAGATGCCATAGTGTGTAAACCCTGTGTGCTGGTTGATTCTGTTGGAGTTGTCTGCTGATCCACAGCTATAGCTGGTTCTTGTTGAGCAGCTATAGCTGGTTTCCCTGTATTATCATGCTTGGTGTATGATTCTTGTACCACAATGGCTGGTTCTTGTGTTTCAGCTTCTGGGTAAGTGACTGGTTCTTGTGTGGCAGTCACTGTTTGAGCAATAAACGATGTCATGTTACCCCGTGCCACTGGTTCTTGTGTGACAGCGCCACAGGATGAGACGGGTTGGGGAATTTGGAATGGTGATGAGGATTGAAGTTTTAACAAGATAGTGGTGGGGTCAGGGGAAATGGGAGTAACTTCAGTTTCAACAGTCATTTTCATTTTACCTTTTGGTAGGAAAGTAGAGAAGTCAGTGTCTTTCCTTTTCTTTGTAGGAGAAGATTCTTTTCTAAGGGAAGGGCTTTCGGAAGAAGTAAAAACTTGGGATGTGGCCCTTCTTTGTCGTTTTGAGACAGAGACTATTGGGGTTCATCTCTTTCTTTTATGAGTAGGTGGAGATGGGGGTGTTGGAGAGTCATTGCTAGAGATATGAATAGTGGGAAGGGGTGACTCTACTAAGTGGGACGAACTTGGGGGTAGGTCAACTGGTTCTGAGGATGAAATTACTGGGGGGTCTGGGATATCGTCCAGTTGCCTTTCATAAGAACTCTCAGGAGTTTCTTGGGAACTTCCGGCTTGTTGGGGAATTTCGGCTTGCTGGGGAATTTCGGCTTGCTGGGGAATGAGGAGTGGATTATTCAGAGGGGGGTTTTGCTCAGAGGGGGGTTTTGATGAGCAAAACCCCTCTGAATTAATAATTGACATAAACGATGATGGGTAAGGGATAACAATGGGAATTTAACGCGTCTGCAATAATATGACATGTTTTTGATACAACCAAGCAGATAATAGGGAATATTAACTAATCGACCATGCCTCAAATGATTCATCAAAACGAAGTCGTGTTGATAGACTACCTGGTAACGCCCTTCGCATGTCAAGTAGTGCTTGATGAATTCAGCTACTGTTGGCCATGGTCGAGGTAGTGAATGCAGACTTATACCGCGGCCTTTAAGTTCAACCGGTTCTTCTGGAAGAAGAAAATCTTGCTGTGCGTTTAAAATAACTTGCTTCCTACTGAACCAGCGAGCCCCTATAACCGGAAAACCTGAAACTTGAGCTATGTCCTCCTCTGTGACTGAAATTCGGACCCCTTGAACCACTGAATAATTCCCCTGAAGATTCTGTGCGAACTCTAAAACTTGCTGCTGATCAAATTCTCCTAACCTTTCGAAGTATGTTGTCCATCTTGCTTGTTGAAAGATTTGATAGGCCTCTGGGAACAATTGAAGAAGAGTTATCGAACCAGGCTCGTGTCTGATAGCCGACCCTCCCATAGCTACTAGCTTGAGTCACATGCAGAGGCGCAGAGAACAAAAACACAGGCTTTGGTCAAGCTAATTGTTGCAACAGAGGATATGGAGTCTCAATGACGGCGGAAATGGATATGAAGAATGACAGAGGATTGGATGATGTGAAATGATGATTCAGTTTTCGAAATTCCCCCCCCTACGTATGGTGCAATGATGTTTAAGCGTGTGGAGATTGTAATCATTATGAGCAAGATCCTCTCTTTAAAATATTATTTAACTGCATTACATAAAAACCATATACCTTATATTTTTACCTTTGTCTTTAAAATTCGAAGTATAGAGTGCTTCATAATGGCTTGATATTAATGGAAGAATCTGTAGATTTCTCTGAAATGTAGAACAAGAGCATATCAGGATCTGCTCAATACTGAATAATATTCACCCAAGGGAACTGAAGAGTAAAAGTGGAGAACTGAAAAGCTTGTATAGTAGAGGAAAGAAATGATGTTTTAATGATGAAAAGATAAATGACAGGTTGCTGAAATTGGTGTTTCAGCAACGGAAAAATGAATGACATGTTGCTGAAACTGGTGTTTCAGCAAAGGGAAAAATCAGGAAAATGGGATATAATGATTTGGGTTTAAGACAAGTGGGGGAAATATTTGCTAAGGGATAATTTCAGCAGTGAGGAACGGGAATTACTAGTTGAAGGATGATATTTCAGGAATGGTGGAAGTGGGAAAAATGGAAAAAGGGAAATAATGTAGAAATGGGATAAAAGGGATATTGCTAGGAAATGGGTTGAAATGAAGGGAACAAGCTTCTGTGATTGAAGCTTCAGATCTTCTTTTGATGAATCTGTCCTCCTTAATGAGCTTTTCCAGAATCTGCAAAATTCAATTGTAATATGCCAACCCTTGATAGGGATTATTAGTTTTAAATCTAATCTAATACTAGAAATACAGTGCAGAAAATTAAATGCTGTGAGGAGCAAAAGACTCCCCTAGAAAAAGATAATGTGTATCAGTCATGCAAGCAGTCTTGAAATCCTCTTTAGAAACAGGACGCTGGTACAAACGAAGCCTATGACCATTGACTAATAGAGGTGTTTTAGAATCATCAATTGTTAGAAGTCTTACTGTTCCATTAGGAAAAACAACATCTACTTCATATGGTCCAAGCCAACGTGTACGTAGCTTACCCTGAAAATTTTCAAACCGAGAGTCATACAATAGGGCCCAATTACCCTTTTGGAACTGTTTGTGTTTGATAATTTTATCATGCCACTTCATTCTCTGTTGTTGAATCATGGTTGTTTGGTGAATGTCATCTAATCTCTTTTCATCCAATTCAAGAAGCTACTGCAGCCTAGCTGTCTGCACATCAATCAAATCAAGATTAACGGCTAAAGCAGTTCTTAGAGTTTTAATTTCAAATTCCACAGGAAAAATAGCATTTTTACCATAAACCAATTCATAGGGAGAAAAACCTGTAGTGTTTCTCCAAGTAGTTCTGTAAGCCCATAGTGCTTCAGGGAGCCTTTGAGACCAATCCTTCCAGTTGTCCTTCACTGTTTTAGTTAGAATGGCTTCTAATACTTTATTTGTGCTTTCCGCTAGCCCATTGGCCTGGGGGTGGTATGGTGTAGTCATTCTATGATGAATATGATATTTCTGAAGGGTAGACTTAAAACCATGAGAATTGAATGGAGGTCCTCCATCTGTAACTAGCTCTCTAGGAATTCCAAATCTAGTGAAAATTTCTTCAAATAAGAAAGCTAGAACAGCTTCTTCATTGGCTCTAATAAGTGCTTTAGCCTCCACCCATTTAGTCATATAGTCTGTAGAGACTAATATATAAGTTCTTTGATTGGATGGAGGATTAATGGGTCCTATGAAATCCAAGGCCCATCTTTCAAATGGTTCGGAAAGTACCTAGGGGTTTCATGGCATTTGATCTCTATGATTGGGTTGACCCATTCGCTGGCAGTTGTCACAAGCCCTCACATATTTCTTTGCATCCTTAAATAATGAGGGCCAATAGTAACCCATCCTCAAAATTTTGTGTGTTGTTCTTTTATCAGCAAAATGCCCTCCACAAGGGCCATCATGACAAGCTTTCAGTATGTCATACACTTCATCTTCCCTAATGCACCTTCGGATTTCCTGATCAAGCCCTGTGTAGAAAAGACACCCACTTATCCAGCTATACCTGGCACTTTGTTGAACAATTCTTCTCTTTTCTCTGTATGACAGGTGTGATGGTAATTTTCCTGCAACCAAATAATTAGCAATATCTGCATACCATGGAGAGTGAGCAGAAACTGCAAACAAATACTCATCAGAAAAAGAATCATCTACTGGAATATCATTATCAGTTTTTAACTGTGAAAGGAAATCAGCCACCACATTTTCTTTACCAGACCGATCTACAATTGTGATATCAAATTCCTGCAGTAATAATAGCCATCTGGTAACTCTAGCATTTGTAACAGATTTGTTCATTAAATACTTAATAGCTGAATGATCAGTGTGCACAAAAGTAGAATAACCAGTGATATAGTGTCGGAATTTATTAATGGCATAGATTACTGCAAGAAACTCCTTCTCGGTAACTGTATAATTAAGCTCAGCAGGGGTCATATTCTTACTGATAAAGTAGATAGCATAAGGAAGATGATTTTCCTCTTGTCCCAAGACGGCTCCAATTGCAGTGTCTGAAGCATCAGAAGATATATGAAAAGGGAGGGCCCAATCAGGCCCCCTCAAAATAGGAGCAGTAGACAACTGATGCTTGAGTTCTTCAAAAGCTTTCTGACAAGAATTAGTCCACTTAAATTTAGCATTTTTCATAAGCAACACAAATAATGGAGAAGCTATCTTAGAAAAATCTTTAATAAATCTTCTGTAATATCCAGCATGTCCTAGAAAACTTCTCACATTAGTTTGTGTTTTAGGAACAGGAAGATTCTGAATGACCAGTATTTTAGATGGGTCTACCTGAATACCTTGAGATAAAATAAAATGTCCAAGCACTACTCCTTCACTCATCATCATATGACATTTTTCAGTACTTAGGGAGAGGTGAGCTTGTATACAACGTTTAAGTACCTTCTCAAGATTTTGTAATGCATCGTCAAAAGACACACCATAAGGAGTAAAATCATCCATAAATATTTCCATAGAGTCATTCAGCATATCAGAAAAGATTCCTATAACAGCCCTCTGAAAAGTTGCTGGTGCATTACATAGCCCAAATGGAAGAACTCTATAAGCAAAAGTTTCCCAAGGGCTAGTGAAAGTGGTCTTGTCCTGGTCTTGGGGTGCAATTCTAATCTGATTATACCCACTGAATCCATCTAGAAAAGAAAAGAATTTCTTCCCTACCAGACTATCCAACACCTGATCAATGAAAGGTAAAGGAAAGTGATCTTTTTGAGTAGCTTTGTTCAAGGCTCTATAATCAACACATACTCTCCATTTCCCGTTTTTCTTAGGGACAATTACCAATGGGGAAACCCATTCACTGTCAGATATGGGGTATATAAATCTTGCATTAAGCAATTTCTGAAGTTCTTCTTTAACAATTTCTCGTAAATTAGGGTTCATTCGTCTTTGGGGTTGACAGACTGGTCGGCATCCCTCTTTAATGTAAATTCGGTGAGTACATAGTTCAGAAGAGATCCCTTTCATATCCGTATAATGCCATGCAAATGCTTCCTTATTTTCATGTAATAACTTCATTAACTGTTGTGTTTCAGCAACTGTTAGATTAGGATTTATGTTTAATGTCTTGCCAGGTTCAATTTCAACTGTTATGCTCTTAGATGAGATGGTGGTTAATGTCTGAGATAAGTCTTCAGATTCAATCTTTTCTTGGGTATCTGTTTCAAAAATTGCAGTCAATTGATTGTGTGTTTCAGCAATTACAGAGGAAGGTTCACAAATAAAATTATTAATTATTTCATCCTCTGTATTGTCTTTAAGAGTTAAGGCTTGTCCAATAGTTATAATGGGCTGAATAGCATTATCATCACAATCCATCCACATAGAATCTTCATTATTAATTATGGGTGTAGCATGAGGATAAAGAGTAAGCTATTTGGTTTCATAACCATTAGAAATTGTCATTGAACCAGATCTGCAACTAATAAAGGCATCAGCTGTGGCCAACCATGGCCTCCCCAGAATTAAAGGATGTCCCCCCAGCTTTGTTTTAGTTTGCAATACAACAAAATCAGCTGGGTAATTCCAGGATTCAACTGAGATAAGTAGATCTTCAACAACTCCTTCAGGTTTAATTGTAGAACGGTCAGCCAACTCTAAAATGGTAGGTGTATCTCTGATTGTGTTATTCAGCTGTAACAATTGTGAAGTTTCAAGAGTCATTATGTTTATTGCAGCACCTAAATCTACCAAAACTTGAGGAATCATTGTTTTACCAATTTGAACTGTCACGGTAGGATGTCCGGGGTCACCATATTTCACAGGAGGGGTTTTTCCGGACATTAATGCAGATAAATCACCCATCACATGTACTGTAAGGGAATCTTTAGTTTTCCTACCAGGTTTCTTAACACAAATATCCCTTATTGTTTTGGCATAAATTGGTACATCTCTTAGTGCTTGTAAAAGTGGAATTTTAACATTCAAGTTTTTCAATTCCCCTAGAAGGTTAAAAGCAGGTGTTTCAGGCGTTATATTTAAAACTAAACGCTCAGGGAATGGTGGTTCTATTATTTCAATACCCTTGTTAGAGGGTGGTTGTGCTTTCTTATGTTTCTCAGTTTCCTCTTTATCAGAATCAGAAGAAGTTATGTCATCAATAATAGGCTCTACTATTTTCCCGGATCTTAAATGAATATCATTACATTGCATAGTAGGAAATATAGACTGATTCTGAATATCAATGACTTGCACAACTTTATTATTGGGGTTAGGATTTGGTTGCATAGGTAGTTGGGGTCTCATTTGGTTATTTGGCGGAGCATTTGATGGCAGAGGAAGTGGTTGTTGGAATTGAGGCAATTGATTTGGATACGGGAGTTGTTGGCTTCTCCAATTTGAATTCCAAGGGTTAAAAGAAGATGGCTGCTTTGGGGGCCAAGGAGTCCACATTGTAGAATCAACAAAGGGAGGGTTTGATTGTTGCATGGGTGGGAAATTCATTTGATTAAAGGGTGGGTATTGAATTTGATTAAAGGGAGGGTAATTTGTTTGACTGAAAGCAGAATAATTATTCCAACGATTAAATGGCATACTAGAGTTCATACCTTGTCCTTTTGGTTGCCATTGTCTTCTTTGAGTTAGCAAGTAAACTGCTTCAGCTTCTTCTTCCGTTGGCTATAATGCTGCCTTTATTCCTAGTAGAGATGGACATTGTTGTGTTTCATGATCTTTCTCACAAAGGGTGCAGATTGGTATTTTGTCCAATGGGCACTCCCTTAGTGGATGTTTGTCTCTGCACTTCGGGCAAAAGACAGCCAGAGTTGCTTCTGCTTCAGCCTGCTTCTTCTTAACCTGCAAAGTGTTAATTTGTGAAGCAAAGGAACTTAACATCTCAGTTTTAAATTCTTCAAGTAAATTACCTATTTCCGCTCTTGTTGCTCCCCCACTGGCTTATTTCTGCAGTCTTGAATAGGTGGGATCTCTATTACTTACTCTGTTCCTTGCAGCTCCCCTTGAACACCTCTTACAAAGTTCAACAATCTCATCATATGATTCTTTAGATATATCTCCCTTGCCAAGCATGTTTAACATGTCTAAACAGTCATCCCTTAATCCTCTAAGTAATATTGTTTTACGAATTTCCTTACTTATATTCGGATGATCAGATCTCTGTATATTATACTGCAGCCTTTCTACGTAGTCCTCCAGATTCTCGTCCGGCTTTTGTGCCATATTGAATAGTTCGTCCTTCTTTTCTCTCGTCCAACAGTAGTCTTGATATTTAAGCAGAAATTTCTGTTTCATCTGTTCCCATGTTGTGATTACCTGACTCCCAAGGCTCATGAACCATCTTAAAGCATTTCCTTTTAATGTTGCTGGAAATAGTTTCAACTTTTGAGCATTAGTAACATAATCATAACTTCTGCATAATATATCAAATTCAAAAAGAAATTCATCCGGATCTTCAGAGGATAGACCATGGAAGTTAGGTAAAGCTGACAATGGAATGTTCTTCATAGGAGTTGTTCCTCTAGGGAGATCACTGATAGGAAATCCCAAGGTAGAGAGAGAATTTTCATCCTTTCCTTCTCCTTCAGGATCCACACGTCCTCCACCAAAGAAGTCTTCGTTGTTTCCTTCCATTGGTTGTTCTCCTACTGCACTTGCTCGATCGTCAAAATCTTCTACTGGCTCTTCAATGTTTTCCATTGGTCGTCCAACACTCTCTATTATTTACTCAATGTGCTCTGCTGATTTGCTAGCACTTTCTTCTGACTCTCCGGCACTGACTGCTGGTTCTTTAATCACTGGCTCCTCTATGTTTTCAGGGCCCACAACTTCCTCTGTTTTGTAATCTGATTGAGGGGAGTGCTGAAGTTTTGGTCTTCGAGAACTTAATCTCTGTGATGATTCAGCCTTTGACACAATCTCGTCAATAAAAGTCTTTCTTCCCCCCTTTCCTTTGCCCTTGCCACCTGTGGGGTTAGTTTTCTTCTGGTTTCCGCGTCCTCTCATACAATCTGCACATCTTGAAAGAAAATATTAATGCTTTTGAAATCTACAATTGCCTTCCCCGGCAACGGCGCCAAAATGTTGGTCGCTTAAATTGTTTTTACAATTCAAGCTCCACATAAATTGTCAACCCGAGGAAGTATGTTTATTCCAAAGACAATCACGCACTGGATATGCTCAATTCCAAAAGAAAAAACAATGTTGTAGTAAAAAGCCACACAATTATTAATCATACAAATCTAATTATTCACACCCTGTTCAATCAAAGCTGAAGTTACTTATGTTATAGCAGAAGCAATTCCTCTATTGCAGTTAAGAATCCAAATAAAGGGAAATCAATCTGCAGGAAAGGAAACCAATCAACCATAACAGGGAACAGGACCCTATTCCTTCAATTAGGAACTTCAGCACCTACTTCCTGGCACTAATCACTCTGTAGAAAATATAAACTCAAGAGAACAGGACCCTATTCCCATGAACAGGAACCTTCAGCACCTGTCTCCTATTTCTAATCACACTGCAGGAAAAGAAAGGCAATCAATGGGAATAGGACCCTATTCCTTTGTACAGGAATCTTCAGCACCTGCTTCCCAGCATCAATCATACATTCAAACAAATAACAGAAATAGATTTCTCAACTTCTTAAGAATGAATGTACTAAACACATGCAGCGTTAAAGGAAACAGAATGCTCAATAAACTACAGAACTGTGTAACTGGTGTTTCAGCAAACAGAATTAAAGTAAAGTGCGAATATCATAAAGAAATATAACAAACTACAGGAACAGTCGGGTGAATCTTGTGAGGAAGGCGGGCCCTTTCCTTCTCACAAGATTCCCCAAGGAAAGGATTAAATTGAAGCGCTCAAAAGGAAATTTTATTCATCTGTCAAAAGAAATGATACATTACAAATGGAGTCTAGCTCCTGTCCTCTCAAACACAATGTTCTCCTGTAGTTTTCGAGCTCCCCTCTAATGATGATGTCTCCTCTTTTTAAAGAGGAGACATCTCTTACAATTACAGTAGAGAAAATCTATATTTATCCCTAAATCTGTTCTTCTTTCTTAAAACAGGGCTATTCTGTTCTTCCATAAAAAGATATCGTTACAACAGATACAAAAAGAGTACTATCTTCAGAATAATCCGTGTAACTACGTCTTCATGTTGTTGCCATTGTTCCACAAAATGCTCTTCTAGAATCGCAAATTACGAAGAGTGGCGGAATTTTCGTGCCTGCTAACTGTTTCAGCAACGGAGTCGACTGTTTCAGCAACGGAGTCGGCTGTTTCAGCAACAGAGTTTGACTGTTTCAGCAACGACCGATTGTTCCAGCACAACACATAATTTATCTGCGATCTTTTAGACTTATGTTAGCAACAATATACCTTCGATTAATGATGAAATATAAGAGTAATATGGAATTATATGTAAACAGATTAAATATATAATAAAGAAGAGGATTTTATATACCTTTGGATAAAGTGAATGAAAATGATGATGGAATCCTTTTTAAACATGGTTATAAAGATAAGGTGGTGTCAAAATATATAGTAAAAAGTGGTACATAGTGAGGTCCTAACAGAGACTCCAATATTTTTTTCCTAAGAAATAGGAGGCACAGGTGCACTATGACTTAGGAGTTGGTTGTGTTCAAGAAAGAGGATTTGGGGTCCTAATAAATAGGGTTTGAAGTGTGCTAAGAAATAGGGCACAAGTACCCTATAAAATAAGGCCTAAAGTGCACTAGGAAATAGGATATCAATGCAAGGAATGAGGCTATCAAGTGCATAAGGACAGACGAGAAAAATTGAATCAAGACAGCAGGGTTTGTAGAGTAAGTCAAGGAAGCAGAAAAGGATAAATTGTGTGCACGATACAGGCCATACAAGCTCAATTGTATCAACTGAGTTTAGTGTGAGAAGCAGAATGATTTCTCAAGAGAGATAGATTACTTTTTTATAGATTCCATTTCTCCACGAATAATCAATAAAATAGCCACATCAAGCAAGCAAGTTTTCCTGATTGGGTTTTCTAAGAAAAATAAGTGTGTCAATTTGTGCGTGTGAGTTTATCTCTATGTTTTGTATCCCACTACTTACGAATTGTTAAGAGACTTTGTGTCTTGGTGAAAGTAAATTAGATATCAATTTTTAGATATTCGTCGAAGTAGTTACAGAGTCTCCTGGAAATTTAACAAGTTCCATTTTGAAAAAACAATCCTTGAAATAGTAAGAATTAAAATCAATAGAAAATCGTAAATACACATTGTTCACAATAGTAGATTACAAATCTTCCTGTAGTAAAACGTATGGTCATACGGAGTGCATATATTCCCTCAGTAATGTCAGATATTATGACTCTTATTTTCCTCTAGTTTGCCTCCACTACAGTCTATCATGAAGAAGGATTTTGTGTCTTGGTAGCAAACATACAAGACAACATTTGATAATCTTTTGTGCATCCCAAAAACCATCATAAAATTCAAAAGGTTAATACAATTAGACAAAAAATATTCTTCTCAATCAGAAATTTGATTCCACTAAAAAATTTCCGGCATGACTTTTATGGTACTTAATGTTTTCAATTTAGGAAAACAACCCCTGGAAAATCAAATAGCGGAATTTAGCAACCCAATCAATTTTCAAGCATGTTGAAATTTAGTGCAAAAATTGAAACATAGTTCATTAATGAAAACTAAAACCATCAAATTCATCTTAATCATTCACTCCAGTCCCAACAATACATAAAATAGCATAATTTCAGGCAACGTGCATGATGAAAATTTTGACATTGTTTCAAAATAATTTGTCATGGCAACCACAAAGGATCTCTTATTTGAAAAAAAATCAAGTTTTTAATTGGTAATGTTGTTACTAAGGGTATGTTTTCCCTTTTTAGTTAATAAAATTAAAATTTAAACATCAAAATGCCACTTCTCAAAGTTCTAAGAAATCCCAAAATTCGTAGCTTTATAGCAATTTCCACCTACAATCAAAGATTTACACCATAGAAAATTAAAAATGTAGATCTTGCTCACTGCAAGTACCCAATGTGACATTTTGAGCACTTGGAAAGAACATGTCTAGGTGGCTAATAGTTATGAGGATCATATTAAAGACTTTGGAAGAAGAACATGTTTATATCGCTACAATGTGTTAAGGGTAAATATCATGTTAAACAAAATGTTTTACATAGTTGACTTGGTCCAATTATCTATGTGTTCTACAATTTATTATAAAATTTCCTTTCACGGCCTAAAGGATTTATTGTCGCATAAGAAATTTTTCTCAATGACAATTGTTGTGACATTATGGTAGTTGGGATCAATTTTTAGGTTAGGAGCAAGTATTGAAGTTATTGGTATAATTAAAAATTGAAAACATGGGCACTTCTCTCACAAATCGTTATCTCAAATATTGGTTCCTAATCACATTAAATCTCTCAAGGAGCCATAGTGGTCGAATAATAGCTTTATCATTGTTGAACGAAAATACAATGAGTTTAATACTTTAATTTGAAAACTAAATTTTCATCATTGGACCATTCCATACCAAAAAATTTTAATGCAAGCAACAATGACGAAGCAAATGTTTTCCATATATGTGTGGAAACATTGCAACTGGAATTGTTAGGATCACAAAACTGAGAGAATTGGTGTTGTCTAAAGACATCATTGTTGGGATCCCACTAGTACCCAAAATATGAATTAACATGGAGTCTTTTGACCTTTAAATAGGTTTAATTGGAGATGAATACTGTTGGAAAAACCATGGGTTACCATAAACCTAGAGCCTGAAAACCACTGGTAACTTGGATAAGTCAATTTTACCCAAACCACCCTAACAATCACCCCCTTAGACTTGAGTCAGGGATATTAACCCACTCCAAATCATCCATCAACCATCTCACTTGAGATCTAAAATTCCCTCCCTCAAGCTAGGATACCAAAACACCCACCACCCTAGTACCTATCCAACTAGGTCATCCACAACTTGATGACTCCATGCACCACTGCACTACATGTATGCATGATCAAAGTCTTAACACCTTACAACAATTTGTATTCTTGTGTAACATCTATGTATGAACAACAGTTCTTAAAATTTCATGGGGAAATACACCTACCTTGCACCAAAATTCTTAGGGTGTTCACACATGACTAGTTTTATCACACCACTGCATCTCTCATCACAGAATAATTCCTTCACTATCCTCAAACCATTGAATCCTTCTCCATTTTATCATCCATATGACCCCTCTCTCACTACATCTCCATATTTTTTTATCCATACCTTGACCCAACCTTCCAACATTATTTTCACTCAGGAAATCCATGCGATCTATCATGACTCATGAGTATAGCTTGTTTCCATTCAATGGGAATAATTCTCCTTTATCAAGACCAGCAAAACCTTTGATTCCTTTTGTCAGCTACCTTCTCCTGCCCAAACCTAGCATAGTTGGCTCACTATCCACTAGATTTTCTCTACACTAATTTGGAAAGCAAACCATCTAACTTTGTCGCTCGAAATCAAATTTTTGTTTCATCCAAACAAACAACAACTTCTATGAACACAACCCAATGGAATTAATAGTTCATTGAACATGCACACTCTTTTATCAGCAAATTATCCACACCCTCCAAAACCATATTTTTTGGTCCTAACATGTGCTCAATCCTCGTGGATTAAATTACACCATAGTATTTTTTTAAATCACTCTATGTTATGCACTATTTCGAAAATCCTTCTTCTTGTTATCTTGCATCGTTGTCTTCATTCTTGGAAATAATTTGTTTCATCTATCTCCCCTTGACGTGGTTTTCTAGTTACAAAGATGACTCGCCTTTTGAGCTCACCTTCTCAACAAGCATATGGTGTGCTCATCTCGCCTAAAATTTTATATCCCACCAGAGCTCTGCCTGAATTTCCTCTTTCTTTGGCCAACATTTGTTTCTTTGGTCAAGTGCCTACAAATGGATCACATTGACTAACATTGGTTTGTTACTCAGTGGGATTTAACCTTTCCCTTCTCCAATTACCATTTAATTTCATATATCTAATCAACTTCCAATATATTTTGACATCTCCTCCCTTACAACAAGGCTTCTCACTACATCAAACTCTGACTCTGCCTCCACAGAGGATGCCAACAACTATGGTGGGTATGAAACTAGAAAGTATCATTCTAGAACCTCACTAAAATATCGAAAAGATCCAAGATCCAAGCCCCTTATATTATTAATAATGTACTTATCGATGGCTTATATACTTATAACAAATAATCCTCCTAAGATTGCTTGGCTTGTTGGTTTTCCTCGACAATTTTCTGCTCAACGGACTCTTTTGTCTCGCCTACCTTTTCTGCCATTTCACGGGTTTTTCCCCTATTATGCTCTTGGCCCTATTCTAGTGTTTTTTTTCTTCATTTGATGGCACCCCAGGTTGTTTCTTTGACAAAAAAAATTTCTTGACCAACTTTGTCTGAAATATCTTACCCCATTTCCATTTCCTTCTTCCTAATATTGCTAGCTTTTTTCTCCTTGGATTTCTCTTTGGCTTGCTCAATGGTTTCACCTTATTTTTCTTCTACATTGTTGAATTTTTATTTAAGGCCTTCCTTTTCCCTCAAGATTGCATCGTAAGTGTTTTCCTTGTCCTGCCTAAGCTTTTCCTATGTTTCTATTTTTAAATTATTTGTGATCTTTGTTGGTGCCTTTGTAGTGTCTTGAGCTCTCTCCTTCACTCGGGTGCCTAGCTAACACACCTTATCACGAGTTGCTTGTATCTATGTATTATTTTTCATATATTCGTTCCAATAACTTCATCTACACCCAAATTTCTTTCGATCCATATTTTTCATTGCAAGGTTTCTTATAACATATTGCCTAAACTGCAAAAGGGTTCTCTCATTTTATGAGACAATGCTTAACAACCATGTAGATTATTTTTTCTGCAAAACCATCTACACACATACATTACCGAGCCACTAATGTTTCACACTCAACTCCAACTCTAATAGCCACTAGGCTCTGAGATATCCACTTCGACCCTGATACCAATTGTTAGGATCATGAAACTATGAGAATTGGCTGTGTTTAAAGGCATTGTTATTGGGATCCCACTTGTCCCAAAAGTACGAATTAAAATTTAATATTTTGGCCTTTAAATAGGCTACATTATAGATTAATATCATAGACAAAACCATGGGTTATCATAAACCAAGATCCAAAAATCGTTCTTAACTTGATTGAATCAAGTTTACCAGAATATCCTAACAATAATATGGATCCACAAGAAGTTGAGAATTAATGAAATTGATCCATTTCTATTAAGACATGTTAATGAATGATCAAATTTCCGCCATGGTCAAAATTTGTAGATACTACATCGACTATAACACAAGCAATGTTGGTTTACTAGGACTCAAGGGAAGCTGCACTTCACTAAGCATGCATTGTTTTTTTCACATAAGTTTTATTGGGTGGTTATATTTCCAAGCTACACCCAAATTTAAGTCCCCTATATCTGACCTAGTAATTCATTTTTTCTTAAATCTAATAATTTATACAGAATACATTGAGCCAAAGAAGAAGGTAGGCAAAGTCTCGAAAATAAGTTATTACTATAAGCAAAGAGAACTTCCATAGAATCTAGAAATATGATGGCTATATTTCAACAAAGTTTGTTCTTATGCACTTTCAACCTTTATAATATAGTGCATTTGTGTCTTCAATTTAATATTTTTCATTAGGTCTGTTGAGCCAAAGAAGTAGGCAGGCAGGGTCTCAAAAAAACGTTATTAGAATAAGAAAAGAAAACATCCATAAAATCTAGAATCTTATGTCTATATTTCAACTAAGTCTCTTCTCAGACACTTCCAAACTTTACAAGATAGTCCATTTAGATAAATTTGGTGGTATTATCCTTGACGAGGAGTTTCTCTGCAACAATAATTCCTGACATATTTACAATTCCATAGAGATGGTGGACTAATTCCATTCAATTCATATATGGACAAATTTAACACTTCTAGTTCCACACATTGGCTAATGTGATCAGGGATTGATCCCTCATATTGTTTTCAAATATATAAAATTATTGAAATGAAACAAAACCAATAATACTTTCACGAATGCTATCAGAATTATGGTTTGAATTCAAGAAGAAGATAATGAAGCTTCCCTATACCTTTTGGAATTGTACATGTAAAATAGTTTGTATCTAAATAAATTTGTTTAATATTGTTCAAAGTGGCATTGCCCTCATGCCATCGGAGATTATACCAGTTAGGTTGTTTGTACCAAGATTGAGGATGGTCAACCTACTCAATTTTGTAATGGTTTCAGGCATGTCACCAGTGAATCTATTTGCATGAAGATTTAGTTAGATAACTTAACTCAAATTGTCAATGGATTTGTTATTTCCAATTAGACTTAGGGTGGAGAGAGGAAGCCCAAATATACTTATAGGTAAAGAGCCTTTTATTCAAGTATGCCATTGGTGAATTTATTTGCACCAAGATTTGAGTAGATAACCTAACTCAAATTTCCAATGGCTTTTCTGTTTCCAACCAGTCTTAGGGTGAAAGGAGGTAGCCCAAATATACCTATAGGTAAAGATCCTTGAATTCTATTTTATTCTAAATCAAACGATACAAAATTGTTGTAGTTTCAATTTTTAGAAAGGATAAGATCTAGATTATTACATGGACCATAAACCATGGCTTATCATAAAACTAGAGCCTAAAAATAGTTGGTAACTTGACTAAATCAAGTTTACCTATATATCCTAACTGTGGAGCCCTAATTTGGGAAATTAACTAAGTCTTACAAAAACAAATATTGCTCAAAAATCATAATTTTAAGGCAAAATTTACCAATTTAATACACAAATATATACATGATTTCCATGGTTGAAGTAGATCCCAAGTTGTCATAGCTCCAATTATGCTGCATTACCAAAAAGACCAAATCCTCGCTGCCAAACTGGGCACAACCTCGGTACCCAATTCTAGAATACTTCACAATTGAATCACTCTAGCCCCTGTGCCCAAAAGCTTCAAGAAGAATGAGGCTCAATATTTTTATGTGGCTCTCTCTCGTAAATTCCTCCTCTATCTCCTTGTGTAAAAAATCATTTCCCCTTGTTATGGCCTCCTCGATTCCCATATATTCTCTCTTCCACTATCTCAATCTCTCCACCACCCACACATACTATCTTCTCGACTCCTCTCTATTACTTTCCACAAGAAATTTCTTTAATGATTTTAGTCTGTCTTTCTTCCTTGCGTTAAAGTGTGTGTGTGTGTGTATCTTACGTGACTCATGGATTTGAGGTTTCCACGTTTATTACTTTTCTTTTGATTATATAAGTTCTATGTTATATTTTTTTATATATATTTTAATAATTCACTTCATTTAAAATTTAAATAAATTATTTTATTTACTTAATTAAATTATATATATATATATATATATATATATATATTAGAATAAAGGATTAATCATATATTTAGATATATATGGGTGGTATATATCAAATGCCCCACTCGATATATTTAATATATTATGGTGAGATAGGAGTTTACTTTGATAATTGATGTATTAACCTAAATTATATATTTTCCAATATTAGTCGGTATGTATACTAGTTCAATACATGTGGTTTATACATATGTAACTATGATATGGATGCCCTATATGTATGCTAATATTCACATTCTATTTGTAACTGTAGGTGATTCATTACATACACCCTTCCTTCTGAAAACTTTGTCCCGAAGTTAGGGTTTATATAGTATATGTGTAATTATTTATTGATTAATATAATCACTTCAGATTTTTGTTTCAAAATTGATTTTTTTTTAACATGAGGGCACTTTAAAATTTGTGTTTTGAACATTGAAATTTTACAACTATAATAGTTATGTTTTGCCCCTGTCAGGTCCCCACACTATTCTAGAATCATCCTATCCTTCGTAATCTCTTTCGCTCCCATCCTATACGTCTTCTATTGGAGTATTCCATGGCGTCAACTATACTGACCTAACCATTCATAGACCCTAAGGATGACAACGTCGACTATATCCACCTGATTTCCCAGTAGGCATCTAGCAGTCATCATCACACATTTAGGGGAGCGTGACTCACACAATCCTCCCATGAATCCATATTTTGGAGGATAAATGGAGGGTAATACATCCACCCCTCCTAATGGGACCAGGGTCAACACCCTATCATGGAATCTCATTGAGCCTCAATTTTTCTTGGAGCTTTTTTCATCACATGGTTATTTTGGTAACAAGGCTATCTGCAATATAAACACTTGTCCATACATTATAACATATGGCACAATATATTCAAATTTTTTTTTATTTAAATAATACTTTATGTGTATTTAATATATTTTTCTATCTACGATATAATGTACTTGGCCATGTCCATCCAATATATTTGTAAGTTAGCTTTCATTATGAAGTAGTCATCCATTTATTTCCATTTCATCAATCATGTCGATATGTGAAATAAAATAAAATTATAGATATCTCATCCATAAAAATAAATAAAAAATTAAAAAAATCATAATTTAGATTTCATAGCAAGGTTATTGAAATACTAAGCTTCATATTGGTATCCATATTCCAACAATGTGAATTAAATAACATATTTCATATTAGTATTCACATACTAACAGGGTTAAGAAAATAACATATACCATGTACCAACAAAATAAAAATCCATTTTTACATGTGATAGTTAAAAATTATAGTCTTAAGTATCTAACTAAAATAAATTAGTCATAAACAAAATAAGGTTTTAAGTTCATTAAAATCAACAGAAGTTGGGTTATATTCAACATATGGTCTCTATATCTTCCTATGTAGTTGATCCAAGGCTATACTTGTCCCACTAAACCTTAAATTTTTATACCAGCTGGTTACTAAGTTGTTGAAATCTACATTCCAATATACGTAATGGTTCGACCAAAATGGTTCCTTCATCAGATACCATCAGTTCCTTCAATTGAAGGTGATGAGATTTTTTAGCTATGTAATGTGTTAATAGAGATACATGAAATACATTATGATCTTCATGGAAGTGGGGTGGCAGTGCAATATGATAGGCAATAGGTCCAACTTTTTCCAGTACTTTGAATGAGCTAATAAATCAGGGTGATAACTTTTTTCCTTTTCCAAATGGGATGGTGATTTTGTTGGGTCTGATGCAGATGAAAACAAGATATTGTACTTCATAATTCCTATATGTCCTATGAGCGTCAGTATAACTTTTTTTTCTATCGTCTGCCTCCTTTAACCGTTGTCTGATTTTTTTCACATGTTCTTCCAATTATCGAATTAATTATGGCCCCACTATCACTCGGTCCTCTAACCTATCCCAAATCAATATGTTCTGCAAGGTCTATCATATAATTCTTCAAATGGAGGCATTCTGATTGAACTATGGTAATTGTTATTGTATGCAAAATCAATGAAGGGAAATTACTTTTCCTAGTGTATTTGCTGGTCCATAACATACATTCTTAGCATAACCTCTAGTACTTGGTTCACCCTTTCTCTTTTCCCATCATCCTCATGATGGTAATTTGTACTTAAATTTAGTTGAGTTCATAAGGCTGACTACATACAATTCCAGAATCTTGAAGTAAATCATGAATCTCTATTCAATATGATCTTCTTAGGTACTCCATGGAATCTAATTTTTTCTTTTATAAATACTTGAGCTACATCAACAACTTCGTAAGTATATATTATGGGAATAAAATGGGTGATTTATTTAATATATCCACAACCACCAGAATTGAATTATGCCTTTGTGGAGTAATAGGTAGCCCGACGATAAAATCCATAGAAATTATCTCCCATTTGGTCATAGGAATGTTGTGAGGTTTCAATAGACCTGCTCGATGACAATGGTCATCCTTCACTTGCTGAATTCGAGACATTTTGTAGCGAATTGGAAAATATCATGTTTCATGTCTGGCCAAAGTAAGAATTTATTTGTATCAACATGCATTTTCTTTACACCAAGATGTGCATAATACAATGCTCTATGGGGTTCCTTAAGAATGGTGTTTCAAATATCCCCACTATCAGGTGTGTACATCCTTCCATGGAATCAGAAAATTCCATCATCTTCTAGTTCATATCCCTCAAACATAAATTCTTTGTATTTTTATTATCAATTCTAGATCTCACTTTTAAATACCAATTGTCTTTCAAGATATGTACTAGTATTTTCTTTCTAAATTGTACCTTGATAGGTATGAGGGAAAATATTTTTGGTCTTCTACTTAAATCATATACCACTAAATTCTCTTTCTCTTTTATGTAGAAAATTTCAAATTCATACTCACTGAGGAATTCACTCCATCGTCTTTGTATAACATTTAAGTTACAGTGGGTAAACAAATATTCTAGACTTTGATGGCCTCTTTTGAGCTTAAAGTTTCTCCCTACCAGGTAGTGTCTCCATATCTTTAAAGCTAGCACTACAACGACTAACTCTAAATCATGTGTGGCATAGAGTTCTTCATGAGGATTTAATTTATTGAGGCATATGCTATTATGCCTATGTATTTCATTAATACTACACCTAATCCTTGCTTGGATGCATCAATACATACAATAAAATATTTTTCCATATCAGGGACTCACAAGATTGGTGGACTGGTTAACAATATTTTAAGTTCAGAGAATGCTCTGTGATATTCTTTGGTCCACTCATACTTAACTCCCTTATGTTGAAGGATTGTGATAGACTTTACAATTTTTTAGAATACTTCTACAAACCTTCAGTAGTATATAAATAAACCCATAAAAATTCACACTTCATGTGCATTCTTTGGTATCGACCATTCCATGATTTCTTTTACTTTCTCAGGATCTACTGAGATTCCTTGACCACATATAATATGACCCAGGTAATTAATATTCTTCTGAAATAAGGTACAATTGGATAACTTTCCATATGTTTGGTGTTCCTTGAGACAATATAATACTATCTGCAAATGTTCTTCATGATCTTTCTCATTTTCAGAGTAGATGATAATATCATCTAAGAAGACTTGTACAAAGAGGCTGAGGTATTTGTGGAAAACAATATTCACAAGGTTCATGAATATTGTTGGTGCATTGGTCAACCCATATGGTACCACTATGAACTCATAATTCCTGAAGCGTGTTCGAAATGCATTCTTAGATATATCACTTTCCTTCATTCATAATTGATGATAACATGATCTTAGATCGATTTTTGAAAAGACAGAATATCCTTTCATTTTGTCGAAGAGGTCATCAATTTGAGGCATTGGATACCTATTATTTGTTGTAGCTTGATTTAAATGCAGATATTCTATGCATCGCTGCAAGGAACCATCCTTTTTCTTGAAAACAAATACACGTGCACCCCAAGGTGATGCATTAGGTCTGATTTTTCCTATATCTAGTAGTTCCTTCAGCTAGATTTGTAACTCTTGGAGTTAAGGAGACATCATTGTGTAGCGTTTTTGAGAGATTGGTTTTGTATCATGTTTAAATTCTATTATAAGATAAAGCTCCCTTTTAGGAGGTAATCCTGGTAGTTCCTTTGAAAAAACATTCGGAAATTCAGATAACATCAGATATTTCTCTAAGGACAATCCTTTCTCTTTCTTTACTTCTTGAACTACATATACCAGACTTCTGTTACTTAAGAAACACTTGATTTTCATTGCTAATATGAAGCGTAAATATACCTTCCTCTTAATACCTTGAATTTGGATCGCCTCTCCTTCATCATTTATGCAGAGAATTGTTTTCTTGTAATAGTCTACCCAAGCTTGACAAGCTTCTAACCAATAAATCCCTATGACGAGGTCATAAGTTCCTAGGGTTGTGAAAAACTTTTAACTTAGTCGAATAGATCCCTAGATCAACTTTGCATTCCTCAACACTTAAATCTATGGATTGAAGTTCACTTGAAGCCATTTCCACCTGTCTTAAATAATTTTGCTTTTGGGCTTCCAACCCACATTTATTTAATGCATATGAAAAAATAAAACTATCAGTAGCACCAATATCAAATAATATTTTTAGTTTTATACCATTAATAGTACTTGCAGATTCCACTACAATGGATTGATGCTTTGCCTAGTTTTTGTTGACTACTGCATGAATTCTATGATTGCTTTGGTTATTTGATGATGGATTTTTTCCTTCCCTATACATTACACTTGACAAAGTTTCCAGAAAATTACTTTGAAAATTCAGTCCTCAACATCCCCAATAATTAACCTGGGGTGATCCCCTTGATTCATATTGTGAGTTTCTAGAAAATGAGCTCCATCCTCTTGTGCTACTTCCTCTCGTGCTTATTTCTCTATTTGTAGTTCCTCGAGGTTTCCACTGACTTGTGTTTGACGATTCAAAATTTATATTATTAACTCTCATGGTAGCTCTTGCTCCTACTCGTCATGGGGTAAATCTATTACCGTAAGGAGGTAGCATCGAGCTAATCCCCCTAAAGAAGTTCCAGAGAGTTTTCCCTGGAAATCTTGGCTGTGGGGGTCTTGTTGGTTTGACATATCTTTTGATCCCTAGATGGTCCTCTGCAGAAAGGGAACATTCAATTTCCTCTACTATTGATAACAGATTCCACATTCTAACCATGGCCTTGATTCAAGGATTTAGCCCATACAAAAAACACCCAACTTGACATTCATCACTATCTAGATAAGGAACATATTTTATGAGTTCCATAAACCTTATCTCATATTCCTCCATTGTTTCGTTACCTTGAACTAACATATGGAAAGTTATGTCTTGTTGCTCTTGAAATTAAGAACACAAGTATTTAGTGTGAAATATTTCCTCAAACAACAACTCCCAGGGAACATTTTCTAAATCAAAATTAGGTTTCAAGTTAGTATATTGATTTTATTAATTAGTTAACATAAATAATTGTACATCTCTATAATATAAACAAATTAGTGATAAGATGTAAAAGGGGTATAGATTAAAAACTAAAATTATATATATATAACATTTGAATTCAATCTAGTTTAATTAACTTAACAACTATGACCCTATGATGTAATAATTTTATAATCTTGTAATTATATATATATCTATATATATAGTACACTTTCATGGTCATATATGCCACACTCTTCCACTATGATAATTGAATTATAATAAGGGTATGCTTAATTTTATTTATGTCATATCTCCTATAAATTGATATTCTCATTCCACTTGACGAAGTAAATACGCCATTGAAGGGAAAAATTAATAACTTTTTATAAAATTAGTAATTTTATAATCTTTTATATATATAACACTTTCATGCCCATATATGCCACAATCTTCCACTACGATAATTGAATTGGGTATGATTAGTTTTATTTATGTCCTGTCTCCTATAAATTGATATTCTCATTCCACTTGAATAAGTAAATACACCATTAAAGGGAAAAATTAATAACTAACGTGAATGTTAAAAGGGATTAAGTTCCAATTTGGTAGGGCTAAAAGATGTTAGGTAGTATTACACTTGTGTATTATAATAAGTACCATGTATTAGGACAAGGAGGTAGTGATTGACCTTAGTATTAGTAAGACTTACGTGCAGGTAATAATAGAAAAAAAATATACCCGTATGTGAATTTAAATTTACCAATAAATATTAAAATTCTAAATTATATTTTATTACTATAAACTTATATTTAAAATAAAATTTATTTAAAAGATATCTAAAATATTTTACCTGAAACTTAATTTGAATATAGTTAATAAAATGCTTTACCTAAAACATTTATGCAGGAAAATAGCCACATAGTTGGAGGTGGATACAAGGGGTGAAAACATTCACATCTTCATTAATGCAAAGTGTATGCGCAGCTGTTGCGAGAGTCATGATGTTACCGTTTTGGATTTTATGTAGGACATCAAACTCAAACATGCCACTTCACTATGTTAATACCACATATGCATTCCCGTGCACATTCTAACATTCCTCGAGCATGACAACATAAATAAGTTATTATATTAATTAATATGAGTTTTAATTTTAAAGTTAAAATTTATTTTATTTTAAAATTTTATTATTTAAATTTAACATATAAAAATCAATATGATATTTTATTGTAAGAAGCTAAACCTGGACATACCGGAGGTGATTTGACACCTTCGGTTCTCCCATCTCGGACAGATCACCCCGCTCTGGGAGTACGCCCAAATTTTTTTTCTCTTATCGGTCCATAAATGCGTCATGGGTGCCAAAGATGAAGTACGTGATTTCTTGTATCGGCACATTTTGGGCCAATGGAATGAAAATAACGTGAAACTCATTACCAATTTTCTTTAGGGTAACTCTCTGCAGTTTACTTTACCAAACTACTCAGCAAAATAGAGCCCAGCTCCTTGAGTTTCTTCTTGCGCCTTTTCACTAATGGATCATCAATTGTGATCCCATACCTGCTGCAAAAAGATTTAGTACCAGGCAATCTATTCAGTTTATCAATAGATTTATTCATTTTAGAACTGGTACAAAGAGTAATCAATACTCTGGTTATTATGCTGTACATCTGACCCCATAAATATGTTTTCAGTGGCAACTGGAAAGCATCTTGTAATTTGAGAATATCTACCAGCTTGGAAGGCAATGCTACAAGGTAGACTTGCTTCCACATAATGTTCTTGGGGTCTTTAACCAGGAAGATTCCTTGCATCCAATCTCTATGGAAATCTTCATACTGGTTAATATTGCGACATTTCAGGTTCATGAGAATCATTTCATTTTGATCTGAAATGTTTGGGTCATCTCCACAGAATGTCTGCTGAATTAATGATGTGAGAGCACCAATCATGTTATTCATGGCTTTGCCATCTTCATGAAAACGAACATCTCCATTTTCATCTTTTAACACCTCAGCTTCCATAGAAGATATGAGAGCAGGGGAAGACTCTAGCTCCCACCATCTGGCTAGAGTTCCTGTAAAACATGGAATGAGGGATTTACATGCCTCAACTTCAGATTTTCCATCTATGCACATCAACTTATACTCTGTGATCATCTGATCAATGACTTGTTTGATCTGGGGAGAGGATAAGTTATCTATGTTCCATTCTTTATGACTCTGAGGATAGAAAGTTTCTCTTACAGGGATTTTTCCCAAGCCATTTAAATCAGGAGGAGAGTACCTGGTATATTGGGCTTCAAGGGGCTCATATACAGGTAAGACATGATCTTCTGATTCTGATTCATGGAACAAAGAGGCAATAGTCACTTTAAACTTTGGAGACTCTGGAGCAGATTCTTTGGGAAACAAGCTGGTAAATCTATCAACATTTTTCTAGATTTGTATAGCTTTCCCTTTGTGGAGAAATCCTGAGGGGATTGGCTTGTCTGATTTCTTTTCTTTCTCTTTCTGGGTTTTTCAAGACAATTCAGTCACAAGTTGCCGAGTAGACATAGATTGGTCTATAATAAAACTTTCTACTTCACCAATATTTTGTAATGATTTCAAAGAAAAATATTTAACTACTGAACGATTGTAATGTACAGAATTCAATGCCTTATTTACATCATTCAAAGAAACTTGTAAATGATCCATCTGATTCTTTACAACAGAAGCTTTAGCAACATTCTTCTCTAGTCCTGTGATGGCAGTATTAGTCCAATTTATTTGTTCATTTACAGTCTGGACTCTCCTTTCAATTCCTACCAGGTTTTCCTTTTACACTATGGGGTATGCATTAGCTGAATTTTGTCCTTCTCCTAGGACAATCCCTTTGAAAGGGGGATAGCTGGTGGATGTTTCTATGTTACTACCATCAATTGCTGTCCATGAATGACCCGTAGAAGATGTGGGTTCATTCATCAACACAACTTCTGACTCTTTGACCTTCTTCCATGAATAGAAAGAAATCCAAATCTTCCTTTCTTCCATATATTGTTTCCATTCTAAGGCTAAAGTTTTCTTTTGTTCTGGACTATGACTGACAGCAAATTCATCTGCTTCTGGGTGAGTAAACAGTGCCCAATTTATCATCTGCTTCATCCATTGAGCAGGGATTCTGTGTTTCTCACAACCATCCATAAGTGTATAAAATTTCTGGATTTCTGGGACAGATGGTTTTTTGACATCTTCTGGCAGATCTTTAAATCTGGATTCTGGAATCAGGAAATCCTTTTGATTGTAATACCCTAAGCCATGCTTATCTTTAGGGGATTGCATATTCAAAAACATCTCAGTTAGTCTGGGATCTTCATCTTGTAGAGAAGGAACAAGATGCATCATAAGTACATGATCATCTTCATGTGGGAAAGGAATATCAGAACATTTTGGGTTTGGACAGGGTGTAACTGATGTAGAAGGAGGAGCATCACCCGTTCTGGGATTATGGTTCTAATGTCTTATGACCACTTCAGCAAGATGTTTAAGATTTACAGACTGATGACATTGAGGGCATTCAACTTGTAAGGGATTGAAATTGACTAACAAAGCAAACTCAAATAAAGCTGTATGATGACAAGAAGTTTTTACAATACTGGAACATGCAGTATCTGTACAGTTAGGAGCAATGTACAATGGAGACTTTTTACATTCGGCTTCAATCCTACGCCTGTCTATTGTAGATCTTCTTGGGAAAGACAAAGTGGCTGTGGATTGATTTTCTGTGATATTAGCAGAAGTGATTTTTTTGTACAGAGAGAGGCTTTGGATTTGGCACAACCCAGTGTTCAGGAAAAGATAGATCCTCCCACTTTATAGCTTGATGTTCAACCTTTTGGTTTTTAGGATCTGTCATAACTACGACACTGGTTTTTGACTCTCTGCTGGGGGCATGGAGGACTGCAGGAAATAGAGTGGTGGTATGGCGAAAACAACCTCTAAATTGTATGGCAATATTATTCCTCTTTTTCTTCATATCAAATCCAGTGGTTTGGATTTGCAATTGCAAAATATCGGCCAATGTTTCATCAAATACATATACAGAGAAGTTGGGATAACAGTCAAACCACACAGGACCATTTGATAATGGTGCAACTATTCCTCCAATTAAGGAATCTGTATACTTGTTATGTGTTAAGTCTCTGACAGTGGCTAACACATATGAATCAACTCCTTGATGGACAAGTGCTTGGATTCCTACTCTGATGCATCCGAGATGTAGGAATTGTGTGCCCAGCTTTCTAGCTTCTGCTTGAAGCTCCTTTGGATTTAATAATGGAATTAACTGTACCCGATCAAAATTTTCTTCTATAGAACTAATGGATTCTTTTATTGTTATTCTAGTGGCAGCTTTTAAATGGCAAACACCAAGATCATTATAAACTTGTGAAGCAGAGATCTTGGGTAGAACCCATTTAGCCTGAGGCTCAATTTCTTCATACAAATGATCTGACTCATTTGTGACTCGACTACTACTAGAAGCAAACATTTCTCTGAGAGGGTCTTGTTGAGCTTTATCTTGCTCTTCAAGTTCTCAGAAAGATACAGATTTTTTGAAAGGTTCCATTTGTATTTCAGAAAATAAAGAGAGAATGATTATAAGAACTGACCTTTTCACGAACCAGTTGATAAATTGTACTGCCTCTGATACCAATTTTACTGCAGGGACCTCTCACACAGGTTTGCACTACAAACTGCTCAACAGACTGAGTTTCTTCTTGCTCCTTTAAGAGACCCTATGCGAACCCATACACAAACCTACTATCACGTTCACACTTCTTTTGGCTCTCTCTGCGGCTTCCTTCGCCTTTTCTGGCCTACTTCGTGTCCCTCGGTGATTTCGCCAATGTCTGGCAAAATTTCGGCGATCAAAAAGAAAACAATACTACCTCAGTGGACATTCATAAAGCTCAGAGTTACAGTTCTTCTCATGCGGAACAAATACTTCTCTCTTTATTGATATTCCAAATGATTTTACAATCAGATTACAGACTTATGGACTTCAGATCTCTTTCCAGAGATTGACTGCAGTGGCATTTACCAGATTTGCTACTCAATAAATGAGCGAGCGATACTGGAGGCTATCTGGCCAGTTGCAGACTCTGTCTCAAAGAACAAACACACAAGTTTTACAGACAGACTCAATCTATGATCATGCCACTTTAGGTTCTTGCCTCTCCCGAGCACATAGACACGCAGGCTTCTCTGATCACCTAAGGACTTGAGTCTTAGCACCGTGATGCAAGCAGATCGCAAAACTTTGCGCAGATGCAGAGCAGGGAGCTTCGGCTTGACTCAGACTCAAACAAAAATAACTTTAGACTCTAGACTCTCCAAATGCAAATACCAAACAATGAGCCTTAACCCTCCTTATATAGGAAAAGAGGGGGGACAAACATTTGCTTGGTCCATCGGATTAATGACACGTGGAGGAGAATCATGGCTTTCGGGTAACACCGAAGTGACATCCGCACCGAGATTCATCCATCCGACACTAACATGTGAAGTGTGTGTACATTACACTGTGGATAGCTTTTTTGTACAAGGCCCACGAGGAAACATAATAATTATATACAGAGAGGATGATTTTCGGACAAGTGAAAAGCCCTCGGGAAAAGACTTGTCACTGTAAACCCGTGACTGGGTATCATTACATTATGGATACTTTTTTTTTAGCGGAGCCCACTAGAACCGCTTGTACTAGTTTCAGCCTGATCAAGAATAGTAATTCCGGGAAACCTGAGTCTTGGATACAGATCATCGTCCCAAGCTTTAGTATAAATTCTTCTGAAAATCATGGGTTTATTTAAAATGATCTGATGTTTTACTTTGGTTAGAACCAACCATTGTAATTGCCTTTTCTTGTAGCAATTTAATATTGGGTTTACAAGTTTGTATTCAAGTTGGCTCAAATCACGGACTGTTTGACATGGACTATGAAAACATTCTCCCCAAGTGCTTTCTAGACAATCATTGCATTGGCTTTGAAAATATGATTCATAGTAGACTGGATCCATGCCATATGCACTTAGTCCATAAACAAACAACCGGTCACATGTCCAGGGGCATGCATAGTGGGACTGATTTATCCAAGTGGGTCCAAATCTGAGCTTGGTGTGGTGAGTCTCACTACGCCCATCTTTATTCAACAGATCCCACCAAAGTTGCTTATATCTTGCAAAATTGTACATAGTGTCAGGAAAAATCAAGTCAGGATTGTTACCTGGCCATGTCTGGTACCTTCCTCTAGTATATTCTCCAGGCCACCTTGTGCGGTTGATTGTATAAGATTTATAGTAGATTCTTGTTTTGTCACTTCCACGAGTACAAATGACTGACAGATCACAAAAATCTTGTGAGAGGGATCTTTCTGCTTCATAAAAGGTGGTCATACTTGTGGAATATATCATGTCATGTATCCACTTATTTCCTTTGGGGTAGACCCGCCTTTCAGGTACAAGATGCATAATATCAGTATGGCTTTGCAGATTTGCATCAAGTACTTTTGTATTTCTGAGCTGCCATGTAGGCCTCCATTTCTCTTTGTACACAGCCCATGATTCATCATCTGAAACAGACCTGAGTGTCTCTTTTTGCTGTGCATGATCCCATTGTGTAATAATAACCATAACATGGTTATGATCTTCTTCTTGTTCCTGTTCTTGATGCTGGATGAATTCTCTGCTGAGAAAATATGGCAGAGAATTATCAATTCCCTTAATATGCTCAACCTTAAAATCGAAATTAGCAAACAAAGCTTGCCATCTTGCAAACTTAGCATCTTCAGGGTTCTTGATAGTTTTACTCAAAACTTTGTCTAAGGCCTTTGCATCAGTTCTTAGCAGAAAAAATTTGTTAGCTAGATGAATAGAGAACTTGCTGACACAGTTCCAAGCAGCCTTTACTTCTTGTTCTATTGTGGAGTAATTTTTTTCAGCTTTACTCCAAGTTCCAAAAGCATACTGCACAACCTTTTCTTCATCTTTCATACTTTTGTCAGTAGGTATCTGTTTGAGCACACCTCCCCAACCAATATTAATGGCATCTGATTCTACAATCTTGAAATATCCATCTTCTGCAACATGAAGAATGGGGAGCTTCCTTACCTTCGCCTTGATTTGTCTGATTGATTCTGTATGAGCTTTTGTCCAAGGTTTAGGATTTTTTCCGAGTCTCTGGTTTAGGAGAGACCTGTTAATTGCACAATTTGGATAAAAATTGCTTACATAATTTAAGCAACCCAAAAATCTTTGCAGTTGGGTTTTATCCAGAATAATGTCTGGAAATTTATCTGCAAATTCAATAGCATGATTTTGTAAAGAAATTAATCCATTTTCTATGGTATGCCCCAGAAATTTGATCTTAGTATTACATAATTCCATCTTCTTCTTACTTAAGACTAAGCCATTTTTCTTCACTAATCTCATAAAAATCTTTAGATGCCTGAAGTGATCTTGAAGATTTTTTGAGAATATTAGGAGATCATCAATGTATGCTAGGAGCCATTCTGCATAAGGTTTAAAAATAGAATCCATTACCTTCTGGAACTTAGAAAGTGCATGCTTCAGTCCGAATGGCATCACATTTCATTCATAGTGGCCTCCAGGAATGATGAATGCAGTTTTCCACTTGTCTTTTTATGCTATAGCCACTTGCCAGAAGCCAGACTTCAGGTCAAACTTAGAAAATATCTTGGCTCCTGCTATCCTTCCCAACAGATCTCCCTTATGTGGGATAGGATAAGTATCATCTGCAAGAACAGAATTAAGAGGTTTATAGTTAATGACTAACTGCAAGATGCCTCTTATGAGCTAAACTCTTTGTTACGCAAAGCCATTGAGTTCTAAGGGCCCAGCATTTCCTAATCGGTTGTCTTTGCGATGTTTGATTTATTTCTTTTTCACAGAGCTCTCGGTATTCTTTGTTCATTGGAATTGCTCTAGATTTGCATGGTCTTCCCGTATATCCGTCTTTGTAGGGCAGTTCAATACTATGCTGTTTCCGGTGTCAAAATGCATTTGGCTCTTCTGCACAGCATTGTTCTTCAAACTGTTTCTGTAGTTCAGCAATTTGTTTCTGAACTATTGCAGAACTCAACTGGTCTTCAATTCTGATCAGGTTCTTGTGGTCTTTTAGTTCTGCAAGACTATCCTCTGCTTTTTTGAGTTCCTGCATGGCTTGTACCATAGTGGATATTCTCTGCTTCGAAACATAAGGCAGCTCAATTCTTTTTCCTTTTCCATCAGAAGTAGGCATTGTAATAAAATACCCTGCCTTATTATTTTTGGTTCTCCATGAACCATGAGGCTCTACTGCTGCAAGGAAAACATTTCCTAGGATGTAGTCATTAGGAATGTCAGCCATAGCAAATTATGCTTTTAAACAGTGAGAATCAAAACAAACCATGGCTTTAGGAATCTCATATTCAAGGGTTTTGTCCCCCAACCCCACTATTTTTCTTTCTACTTTAGCCCAAAACTTGGAGGGGACAACTTTCTTATCAAGGATGTTTACATCTGCACCTGAATCAATTAAGGCAGTTACATTATAGGTCTTACCATGCACCAAAATATTCACCTTGACATGATGGTGCTGGTATTGAACAGTAAGAACCTGCATTTCTCTAAATCCAAAAATAGGATCAGCTTTTCCTTCAGCAATTTCAACCTTTGGTTGTTCAGGAGCAGAATATGAGGGAGTGCCATGAATAATATAATTAGTATTTCTACCTAAAACATGATGATTTTCTTCCTGTTTACCTTTTTCTAATTCAGATAATTTGAATTTGAGGGCAGAAATTTCACCTTTCAGCAAGTGTATCTCCTTACTCACCTCCCCCAAAGTGAGTGCACGAACTGCTTTCTGTTGTGATCGAGGCCGCTACAGGTTCTTGCCTCAGAGCACATAGACACGAGCTTCTACGATCACCTAAGGACTTGAGTCTTAGCACGTGATGTAACGTTCTACGCAAAACTTTGCGCGGATGCGGCTTGGGGAGCCGGCTCGACTCGGGCCTCAGCCCACAAATGACTCTAGACTCTAGACTACCCAAATGCGAATACCCAACAATGAGCCTTAACCCTCCTTATATAGGAAAAGAGGGGGGACAAACATTTGCTTGGTCCGTCGGATTAATGACACGTGGAGGAGAATCATGGCTTTCGGGTAACACCGAAGTGACATCCGCACCGAGATTCATCCATCCGACACTAACATGTGAAGTGTGTGTACATTACACTGTGGATACCTTTTCTGTACAAGGCCCACGAGGAAACAGAATAATTATATACAGAGAGGATGCTTTTCGGACAAGTGGAAAGCCCTCGGGAAAAGACTTGTCACTGTAAACCCGTGACTAGGTATCATTACATTATGGATAATTTTGTTTTAGCGGAGCCCACTAGAACCGCTTGTACTGGTTTTAGCCTGATCAAGAATAGTAATTCCAGGAAACCTGAGTCTTGGATACATATCATCGTCCCAAGCTTTAGTATAAATTCTTCTGACAATCATGGGTTTATTTAAAATGATCTGATGTTTTACTTTGGTTAGAACCAACCATTGTAATTGCATTTTCTTGTAGCAATTTAATATTGGGTTTACAAGTTTGTATTCAAGTTGGCTCAAATCACGGACTGTTTGACATGTACTATGAAAACATTCTCCCCAAGTGCTTTCTAGACAATCATTGCATTGGCTTTGAAAATATGATTCATAGTAGACTGGATCCATGCCATATGCGCTTAGTCCATGAACAAACCACCAGTCACATGTCCAGGGGCATGCATAGTGGGACTGATTTATCCAAGTGGGTCCAAATCTGAGCTTGGTGTGGTGAGTCTCACCGCGCCCATCTTTATTCAACAGATCCCACCAAAGTTGCTTATATCCTGCAAAATTGTACACAGTGTCAGGAAAAATCAAGTCAGGATTGTTACCTGGCCATGTCTGGTAGCTTCCTCCAGTATATTCTCCAGGCCACCTTGTGCGGTTGATTGTATAAGATTTATAGTAGATTCTTGTTTTATCACTTCCACCAGTACAAATGACTGACAAATCACAAAAATCTTGTGAGAGGGATCTTTCTGCTTCATAAGAGGCGGTCATACTTGTGGAATATATCATGTCATGTATCCACTTATTTCCTTTGGGGTAGACCCGCCTTTCAGGTACAAGATGCATAATATCAGTATGGCTTTGCAGATTTGCATCAAGTACTTTTGTATTTCTGAGCTGCCATGTAGGCCTCCATTTCTCTTTGTACACAACCCATGATTCATCATCTGAAACAAACCTGAGTGTCTCTTTTTGCTGTGCATGATCCCATTCTGTAATAATAACCATAACATGGTTATGATCTTCTTCTTGTTCCTGTTCTTGATGCTGGATGAATTCTCTGCTGAGAAAATCTGGCAGCGAATTATCAATTCCCTTAATATGCTCAACCTTAAAATCGAAATTAGCAAACAAAGCTTGCCATCTTGCAAACTTAGCATCTTCGAGGTTCTTTAGCATCTTCGAGGTTCTTGATAGTTTCTCAAAACTTTGTCTAAGGCCTTGCATCAGTTCTAGCGGAAAGAATTATTTAGCTAAAGATGAATAGAACTTCTTTGACACGGTTCAAGCAACCTTTACTTCTTGTTCTACTATGGAGTAGAAGACATCGGCTTTACTCCAAGTTCAGCCTTATCTTACAGCCTTTTTCTTCATCTTTCATACTTTTGTCGAGTGGGTCTGTTTGAGCACAGCTATAATATCCCAAGGATCAAAATTTTAAATAAAACAACACATCTAGGTATTTAATATAAAAACACAGAACACAACACATATAAGAAATTGAAGCCCAATTGTGAATCCTGAATGGATCCACCACATAAACATTACCGCGGGGTTTTCGTCCCGGGATCAATAAAAGAGCTGGCCAGGCCAGGTTCTCAACCCAAACATAATAAAATAGATAATCCAGAATGCCCTAAATGCCTAGCTTCTCTCCCCTTTTATAGGCTTGATGGGTCAATACCAACAAGAGATACCACGGGTCAATACCATGGTAAAATACCATAAAGAAATGCCATGGGTCAATACCATGGGTTAATACCATGGGTCAATTCTATCCACTTTGACGGGATCAAAAAAGGGGATATTACAAATCCTCCCGCCCAAAGATTGCTTGTCCCTCAAGCAATCCACTTCTATCCTCAACAAAAGCATTTGTACATCAATACGAGGATCCCATACAATCCGATGTGCCTTTCATGTTGAATTATCCACGAATGGATCCTTCAATACTGGATCCCAAGCAATCCTCGACCAATCCTCTGTAATAGATTTACCTAGATCCCAAACAATCCTTTGGCCAATCATTTCCCCAATGGATTCTCACTGGATCTCAATGCCACCTAAATCACGGGACCTATGGGTTATGGTACCATTTCAACCCCTCCATCATTATACTGCACAAAGGGCCCAAGCTGCAATATGCCCTCGATTGTGAGTATCCTCCAAAGAATCAACCTATCAGATAGAATACCAACTCATAATCTCTCGCAATCCCGAGACTTGGGGAGGGATGAATATTTACAAATCTACTATGTTGATGTTGTTCGATGCTCAATTCATGCTTCTCTACTTGGTTACCCAACCCTGATGCGATTGGAGAACTCTTCCTTCTCTTCCCAATGTATAAAGGTGGGTTGTTAGTGTTGCAAGCCTTATCTATGTATTCTTGTAGAAGTCTTTGCTATGGGACTCCCGATTGTACTCCTCATGCGGCCTTGTGAGGGACTTGAGTTTTTTCCTCAATACTAGACAACATGGTCGATGATTTGGCACATTTCCCTATGAGTTCCTCAAATTTTCTGTTTCTCCTGTAAGACGGTGTCTCGAGGATCATCCGGACTTTTTGCTTCAACAACATAAGATCTACCTTGGAATGCATGATCCTTTCTGAAAATGCATGATCCTCTCCTCATTTGATTCTCCTTGGGTGTATTCATCCTGGACCTCTTCACATGTGAGGATCGATTTGTCCATCCTCTCACGGTTTCCAAACATGGATGTATTGGTGGAATTTTGTCTATACAGATTGCCCATACTCTTTATGGATGTCATCCGTTGTATTTATAGATTCAACTACCACAACATCGGGAGAATTACATCTTTCCTTTCGTCATGTACTTTGTCAAGTGATTGCTAAGCTTGTCCTGCAAGATTTCTACGAAGAGCATGATGTTGTTGTTCACCATTTGTACTTGAGTCAGCTCGAGATCCTTCATAGATCCTCTCCCGAAAACCGGCAGAACCCATCAATGGATGAATCCCCATTATCCGAAGAAGTCTCTAATTTTGCTATCCTTGTTGCCTCCTTATTGTCACGGACATGAATGGTCAAGTGCCCAAACTCCCTTGCATACAAAGCATAAGCCTTTCCTCCTTAGTTCATCATCTTTGTCTCCACAAATCTTTGTTAGTTCCTCCTTGGTTAACTTCTTTCTAAGTAGTTTGATGCTCTGTTTGATCAACCCCTCAACTAGTTCATAAGCGGCAAGTGATGCAATTAGCTCCTTCCTCCAGAAATGGCCAACAATTTGGATCTCAATTGTTCGCAGATGGCCCTATCTTCTCCCTTAGATCGGAGACATGATCTTTTTTCATGTCTGTTTTGATGTAGTTTGGATGAGATGTTGTAATTCCATTGCAGAAGTATTGGAGCATTTGAAGGATTAAATCATCACACTCTAGATCCGGCATAAGCATACCAAATCGAATTTACGCCATGTGTTCCAAAATTGTGCGCTTACGGAAAAAAGGTAAGAATGGTGGTGTTGTGTTGTCCAACCCTTGAGTGCTTCTACCATTACCCGAAAATTCCCCCTCATGATGTCATCATTGTAGGGCAATAGTGGTGCTATTAAGGCTATGATTTTTCTGAGACAAGAAGCGGCGGTGAGTCTAACATTTTCACAAGAATGCTCCAAGAACCTAGGTTGTATCCAAAGCAAGCATGGATGGCTTCAAGGCCCGAGCTTGACTCTTCCCATTCGATTTATCTATCAAGCTCAAAGCCGCATTTAATCTATCTAGTCAGTAGGAGAACATCTTTTGACTTTGTACCCTGCAATTTGGATCCAAGTTCAAAGAGACACTTGCTTGTTACATCTTCCTTAGGATATCTTTTGACTACGAAGAATAACATGGACCTTTCAAAGAGAAAGGCATCAGCCGCTTTGTTCTTGCTTCTGATTTGTATGTTGTTGCCATATTTGATCCCTGCAGTATTGTAGCCCAAAGAATCGTGATGATATCATTATGTTGATTCTTGTGGCGTTTCAAAAACAAAATGATGACATTGGCATTAATGGATCTCAATACTTAGTAATGAGAAACACGAGAATGATCACTGTCTGCAGCAATAGCTTCCCAACCTTTCAACAATGACCATATTTGCAAGAAAGACATGAATAAATATCATGGGTACATTCATAATATTCCATACAAATGAATAAATATCATGGGTACATTTATTCATAAGAATACATATACTAGCAATAAATGATTTTTTTTTAATCATGCCTTCAAATATTTTCACAAATTTAACCCACAGACATATAAATGATTTTCCCTTCACTTATATCTCCCAATAAAATAATTTACGCAAAATAAAAAAATCAAACTAGGGGTGATAAATATCACGAAGTAGAGAAATACGGCTAGGGTGAAAAAATAAATTTCACCGAAGTTCGCTTGCGTAAAATTCTCGAGTTTGGCGGGATGCACGGCATACGATACCGCTGTAATATCCCAAAGATCAAAATTTTTAATAAAACAACACATCTAGGTATTTCACATAAATACACGAACGGAACACATATAGAAATTGAAAGCCCAATTGTGAATCTTGAATGGATCCACCAAATAAACATTACGCGGGGGTTTTCATCCAGGGATCAATAAAAGACCCGGCCGAGCAGGTTCTCAACCCAAACATAATAAAATAGATAATCCGAGAATGCCCTAAATGCCTAGCTTCTCTCCCCTTTTTAAGGCTTGATGGGTCAATACCAACAAAGAGATACCATGGGTCAATACCATGGGAAAATACCATCAAGAAATGCCATGGGTCAGTCCCATGGGTTAATACCATGGGTCAATTCTATCCACTTTGACGGGATCAAGAAAGGGAATATTACACCTCCCCAACCAATATACGGCATCCGATTCTACAATCTTGAAATATCCATCTTCTACAACATGAAGAATGGGGAGCGTTCTTACCTTCGCCTTGATTTGTCCGATTGATTACAGTATGAGCTTTTGTCCAAGGCTTAGGATTTTTTACGAGTCTGCGTTTTAGGAGAGACTATCAATTGCACAATTTGGATAAAAATTGCTTACATAATTTAAGCAACCCAAAAATCTTTGCGGTTGGGTTTTATCCGGAATAATGTGCGCAAATTTATACACAAATTTATACGCAAATTCAATAGCATGATTTTGTAAAGCAATTAATCCATTTTCTATGGTATGCCCAGAAATTTGATCTTAGTCTTACATAATTCCATCTTCTTCTTACTTAAGACTAAGCCATTTTTCTTCACTAATCTCATAAAAATCTTTAGATGTCTAAAATGGTCTTGAAGATTTTTAGAAGATTAGGAGATCATCGATGTATGCTAGAAGCCATTCGCATAGGGTTTGAAAAATAGAGTCCATTACCTTCGAAACTTAGAAGGTGCGTGCTTCAATCCAGAATGGCATCACATTCCATTCATAGTGGCCCTCCCGGGAATCGTTTGAATTCGGTTTTCCACTTGTCTTTCTCGACTATAGCCACTTGCCGGAAACCGGACTTCAGATCAAACTTAGAAAATATCTTGGCTCCTGCTATCCTTCCCGTGAGGATCTCCTTTGTGTGGGATAGGATAAGTATCATTTGCAAGAACATAATTAAGAGGTTTATAGTTAATGACTAACTCTGAGGATGCCTCTATATCGTTCGCTTCTTTTTATTCACATAGAAGCCATCAACGGTTCAAGGGCCGCTTGACTCCCTAATCGATTGTTTTTTGCGATAGCTGGTTATTTCTTTTCCTGAGCTCTCGGTATTCTTTGTTCATTGGAATTGCTCTGGATTTGCATGGTCTGCCCGTATATCCGTATTTGTAGAGCAGTTCAATACTATGTTGTTTCGGTGCCAAAATGCATTTGGCTCTTACTGCACATTGTTCTTCAATTCGTTTACGTAGTTCGGCAATTTGTTTACGAACCTCTGTGAACTCAGCGGTCTTCAATTCTAATCGAGTTCTTGTGGTCTTTTAGTTACTGCAAGACTATCTCTGCTTTTTTGAGTTTCGCATGGCTTGTACCATAGTGGATATTCTACGCTTGAAACATAAGGCGAGCTCAATTCTTTTTCCTTTTCCATCGAAGTAGGCATTGTAATAAAATACCTGCCTTATTATTTTTGGTTCTCCATGAACCATGAGGCTCTCTTCTTGCAATGAAAACATTTTCCTAGGATGCGATCAACTGGGAATGTTAGCCACAACAAATTGTGCTTTTTGAACGGTGAGAATCAAAACAAACCATGGCTTTAGGAATGTCATATTCAAGGGTTTTGTCCCCCAACCCCACTATTTTCTTTCTGCTTTAGCCCAAAACTTGGAGGGGACAACTTTCTTATCAAGGATGTTTACATACGCTTTTCTGAATCAATTAATGCGAGTTACATTATAGGTCATACCATGCACCAAAATATTCACCTTGACATGATGGTCGTGGTGATTGAGCTGATGAGAACACTGCATTTCTCTAAATCAAAAACAAGGGATCGGCTTTTCCTTCATCAATTTCAACCTTTGGTTGTTCGAGGAGAAGAATATGAGGGAGTGCCATGAATAATATAATTAGTATTTAGCTTTGAAACGAGGATGATTTTCTTCTGTTTACCTTTTTCTAATTCGGATACTTTGAATTTGAGGGCAGAAATTTCACCTTCGGCCAGAGTGTATCTCCTTACTCACCTCCCCCCAAAGTGAGTGCATGAACTTTTCTTTGCTTTGTTGTTGATGGAGATAAGCTAGCGTGTGTTACTGCTCATAAGAAGTATCCAATAATAAGGACTTCTTAGAGGGTTTTGCGAGAGGAGGAAGAACCGAGAAGAAGGCTGCGGAAAAGCATCAAGCAGGGCGGTTCTTCAAATCACCATCGTCCATGGCTCGGATATGGGAGAAAATCTTGATATCATCCTCGGTGGTTTGAGCCATGAGAACTTTAACTTTTCATGTAAATTCATACGCACGCTGATCATCGGAAGAAAAACCGGAATGCGATGAAGAACAATGTTCACATTGACAATTGTCGAGAATACGGGACATTCACAATAAGCATGAAATTCTTCAATATCGGATTCGGAAGAAGAATATTCGAGAATTAGAAGACGAAGAAAGAGTCTTCTTGGGCTTGTTGGATTAACAAGTGAGGGCGGTCTTTACGTCTTGTGATAACTAGAGCCACATTGTCTACGTTTATCTTCAATCTTTACTTACTTTGTTTACCCTTATATTTCTATTGGGATTTTTTTCCCAATCCTTTTTTTCGGATTCTTTAGCATCGGGACATAGATTTGCGTGATATGTCTCGTCTTTCCTAAATCCAACAAGTTATCTGTTGCATCCTTTTCAACTTAACATCTTTAGGATGAATATCGTGTGGCTCGTAATAATGAGTCTTTGGGACATATTTGGATGAGCGTCCCTTAGCGGGCTTTTACTGTAGATCTTGCGAGGCCTTTGAAGTCTGAGACAATCTTTTGCTATGTCTATGATAAGTATAAGGTTGATAACTTCTTGAAGTCTTTTTGGCCCTTTTCTTGGTCTTGCGCTTTTTCACTAATGGATCATCAATTGTGATCTCATACCCAGCTATTACAAAAGATTTAGTACCGGACAATCTATTCGAGTTTATCAATAGATTTATTCATTTTAGAAGCTGGTACAAAGATTAATCAATACTACGGGTTATTATCTTTGTACATCGACCCCATAAATATGTTTCAGGTGGCAAGTTTGAGAAGGCATCTTGTAATTTGAGAATATCTACCGGCTTGGAAGGCAATGCTTGCAAGGTAGACTTGCTTCCAAAGAATCTTCTTGGGGTCTTTAACTAGGAAGATTCTTTGCATCCAATCTCTATGGAAATCTTCATACTAGTTAATATTGCGACATTTCAGGTTCATCAGAATCATTTCATTTTGATGCGAAATGTTTGGGTCATCTCCACGGAGATGTGCTGCTGAATTAATGTCGTGAGAGCACCAATCATGTTAGTCATGGCTTTGTCATCTTCATGAAAACGAACATCTCCATTTTCATCTCTTAACACCTCGGCTTCCATAGAAGATATGAGAAGCGAGGGGAAGACTCTAGCTCCCACCATGCGGCTAGAGTTCTCTATCAGAAACATGGAATGAGGGATTTACATGCCTCAACTTCAAATTTTCCATCTATGCACATCAACTTATACTACAGTGATCATCGATCGATGACTTGTTTGATGCGGGCGGGAGGATAAGTTATCTATGTTCCATTCTTTATGACTCTAAGGATAGAAAGTTTCTCTTACGGGGATTTTTCCGAGGCCATTTAAATCGGGAGGAGAATACACGGTATATTGGAGCTTCGAGGGGCTCATATCGGGTAAGACATGATCTTGATTCTGATTCATGGAACAAAGAGGCAATAGTCACTTTAAACTTTGGAGACTACGGGAGCGATTTCTTTGGGAAATAAGGTCAGGACGGATGGTTTTTGACATCTTACGGCGAATCTTTAAATCGCGTGCAGGGAATCAGGGAAATCCTTTTGATTGTAATACCCTAAGCCATGCTTATCTTTAGGGGATTGCATATTCATAAACATCTTAGTTAGTATCGGGATCTTCATCTTGCGAGAGAAGGAACAAGATGCATCATAAGTACATGATCATCTTCATGTGGGAAAGGAATATCGAACATTTTGGGTTTGGACGGGGTGTAGCCGATGTAGAAGGAGGAGCATCACTCGTTACGGGATTATGGTTACGATGTCTTATGACCACTTCAGCAAGATGTTCAAGATTCTACGGGTGATGACATTGAGGGCATTCAATTTGTAAACGATTGAAATTGACTAACAAAGCAAACTCAAATAAAAGGCTGTATGATGACAAGAAGTTTTTACAATGCTGGAACATACGATATCATGTACGATCGGGGAGCAATGTACAATGGAGACTTTTTACATTCGGCTTCAATCATACGCTGTCTATTTGTAGATCTTCTTGGGAAAGACAAAGTCAGCATGGATTGATTTTATGTGATATTAGCAGAAGTGATTTTTTGTACGAGAGAGAGGCTTTGGATTTGGCACAAACCCGGTGTTCGGAAAAAGATAGATCCTCCCACTTTATAGCGTGATGTTCAACCCTTTGGTTTTTAGGATTTGTCATAATTACGACATTAGTTTTTGACTCTCTGCAGGGGCATGGAGGGCTACGGGGAAATAGAGTGGTGGTATGGCGAAAACAACCTCTAAATTGTATGGCAATATTATTCCTCTTTTTCTTCATATCAAATCCGAGTGGTTTGGATTTGCAATTGCAAAATATCGGCCAATGTTTCATCAAATACATATACATAGAAGTTGGGATAACGAGTCAAACCACATAGGACCATTTGATAATGGTGCAACTATTCCTCAATTAAGGAATGCGTATACTTGTTATGTGTTAAGTCTCTAACGGTGGCTAACACATATGAATCAACTCCTCGATGGACAAGTGCTTGGATTCCTACTCACGATGCATCGAGATGCAGAGTTTATGTAGCCCAACTTTTCTGCTTCTATTTGAAAGCTCCTTTGGATTTAATAATGGAATTGCTTGTACACGATCATAATTTTCTTCTATAGAACTAATGGATTCTTTTATTGTTATTCTAGTGGCGGCTTTTAAATGCCAAACACCAAGATCATTATAAACTTGTAGAAGCAGAGATCCTCGGTAGAACCCATTTAGCTCTGTGGCTCGATTTCTTCATACAAATGATGCGACTCATTTTGTGACTCAGCTACTACTAGAAGCAAACATTTCTCTAAGAGGGTCTTGTTGAGCTTTATCTTGCTCTTCAAGTTCTCGGAAAGATACTGATTTTACTGAAAGGGTCCATTTGTACTTCAGAAAATAAAGAGAGAATGATTGTGAAGCCCCGACCTTTTCACGAACCGAGTTGACAAAGCACTGCAGCTCTGATACCAATTTCTATGCAGGGGACCTCTCACACGGGTTTGCCCGTATAGCTGCTCAACGAGCAGTAGCTCCACCGAGTTTCTTCTTGCTCCTTTAAGAGACCCTATGCGAACCCATACACGAACCTACTATCACGTTCACACTTCTTTCGGCTCTCTCTGCGGCTTTCTTCACCTTTTACGGCCTACTCCGTGTCCCTCGGTGATTTCGTGAACGTCCGGCGAACTTTCGGCGATCAAAAAAGAAAACAATACTACCTCAATGGACATTCATAAAGCTCATGTTCATTAATGGGAGCAATTACCTCCATCAAATAATACTCCAACTCAGTGAGGAGACAACATCAGATATACTTCCACGCAGATTTTGAATTTGAATTTGAGCACGCTCATCGCTAAAACTGACCCCGGGTCCTTTTATTTATTCAAATCCAATAATTTGAGCAAGCATGAAGGAATAGAATCATTGACCAATTCCTCGTTTTTCCGCTGCCAGGAAGGTTTATGGTTATGAATATCCGCTATAAAGACATTGACACGTATGTGATGGAGGATTGGAAATTCCAAATTTCATTTGTGGGAAAAGGGCAAAGAAGAAGTAACACGGTGCAGAATAAACGATGGGAATGAGGGTTGAGCAGTATATGGTTCAATTAGAATGATGGAATCACAGGTAATGCGAGCATTGATACCATTCTGAATACCGATGTGCATTCCCTTGTTAAGGAAGCCGCCAAAATTAGTGAAGAAATGTGTTCAGGAATCGAAATCATCCCAAAGGGTGCAAATAGTTACAATACATGAATATTATATCAGAAAATACCTGTTAAATGCATAATGCTTTAAAACTTAATTTTGAACTATATGAATGCCTATCAGTTGCAGGATGCTTTAGAACTTTGAATTTTGAACTATTTTTTGTGCGTTGTTTGTAGTTTTTTCCAGTAGTTGAACTCGTTGTTTAGAGAAAAAGCTTGTGAAGGAGCTCATGACTTGGGTTTTTTTAATAGTTTGGATCTGAATCATCATGACTTGGGTTTTTTATTAGTTTGGATTTGAAGGACTTGGGTTTGCAGAGTTTTTATTAGTTTCAATGAATGGGTTCACAATTTTTTTTTGTTTGAATTTGTTTCAAGGTCGTTCCTACATACCTGTCAGATCTGGATCCTCCAAAACTCCGTGGAGGACTCAATATGTTGTTCCAGTTGGCCACAACACTTGTGATTTTCATAGAAAATTTGGTTAATTATGGAACTCAGAACTTAACACCATGGGGATGGCGTCTTTCTCTGGGTTTGGTTGTTGTTCCTGCACTTTTGATGACAGCTGGAGGGATGTTTCTTCTTGAGACTCCCAACAGTCTGTTAGAACGTGGTCGCTGCAGACGGAAGGGGCTATCCTGAGAAGAAGAGGGGCACGGGCGTGCGGGGATGCAGAGGGACAAAGATATGGTGATGTCGCACCGACAGCGTCATCGAACATCCATTCAGAAATATTTTTGAGAGGAGGAATCGACCACAGCTAGTGATGGCCATCTGCATGCCCATGTTTTAGATCTTGACTGGAATCAATTCCATATTGTTATATTCCCCTGTTCTTTTCGGCAATTTGGGCTTTGATGCAAATGCTTCCCTCTATTCCTCTGTTTTTCCCGGAGTTGTTCTTGTGCTTTCCACCCTCGTATCAATTGAAATTGCTGACAAGTGGGGGCGCAGACCCTTGCTACTTGGTGGCGGAATTCTGATGATAGTATGTCGGGTAAGAGCTGAGATAGGGTATGGCGCACGTTTTTAAGTTTTTATATACATCAACTTTCAGTTGGTGTAACCAAGGGTTCCAACATAGCATGCCCATGCCCATGCCCAGTAGCAGATTATGGAGAGAGTTTTGGCCTTTTTTTCCTGGCATTGTTGTTGCTTTGCTTTGCAGATTATGGAGAGATTTTTGGCTTTTTTCTTCTTCGCATTGTTGCTGCTTTTCTTTGCAGATTATGGAGAGGATTTTAGAATTTTTTTCTTCGCATTGTTGTCGCTTTGATTTGCTTTCTGCTGCCTTCATCACTAACAATATTATACTTTTTTTTTTCACAGGTTTTTGTTGGCATAGTCTTGGGCCTAATTTTGGAGGAGACCAACAACTATCCAAAAGATTCTCAACATTGTTGGTAGCAGCCATCTGTTTATTTATGGCTACGTTTGGGTGGCCATTCCTCTTGGATGGGCTGTGCCCAGTAAAATTTTCCCACTAGAAACACGCTCTGCTGGATAGGCCATAACTATCATTGTAAACCTCCTCTTCACATTTGCACTGCACATGCCTTCCTATATCTTTTATGTACGTTTAAGTACAATATTTTCCTCTTCTTTTCAGGTTGTATTTGTATATGAATGCCTTTGTATACTTCTTCCTGCCAGAGACTAAGGTTGTACCCATTGAAGAAATGATTCTTCAATGGAGAAAGCACTGGTTTTGGAAGAAAATCGTTCCATGTATTGATGAAGAGGTGATCAAGCAGCCATATGTGTTATTGAAATAAAGAAAAATAATTTAATTTGAGAGTTTGTATTGATGAAGAGGTGCTCAAGCGGCCATTTGTATGTTTGAAATAAAGAATGCTAATTTAGTTTGAGAGTTTATTGTAATTTCTAAGTGAAATAAAGACTAATTTAATTTGAGAGTTTGAACCCTCTATTTTGTTTTGTAATTTGCAAATTTATTTGAGGATTTATTTCCAAAGCATATCTAAAGCTCATATATCTCAAATCTAAAATCTCAACTAAGTAGTTTTTTTTATATATGGTGAAAATCTGCATATCGATGTTTGATGATTATTTGACGATTTATTTCCACATAATATCTAATATATCTCAAATGTTTCTTTTATATATCGTGGAAATCAAATCAGTATACTTATAAAAATACACATATCAAAATACTTTACTTTTATATATACACAAAGTGGTTTTATATTTTCTACTTCTATTTTCTTCAAAGAATGATTTTGAATCATGTTTCTTCTTTGATTTCCTAACAAGGTATAAATCTCATATTATGCTCATATTAAAAATGAGCCAAAAACCTTCTCAAATTTTACATCCACGCTGATGGGCGATGAGAAAAAAATAGAGAGCGCCATGGTTTTCTTTGTTGTAGAGAAGTCCAATTCTGAATTCAGTATCTTCATATGTAGGCATTAAAATCTCTAGTCACTATAACCTACAAACCACATGTGAGGAGTTTTCGTGGGAATACTCAAAGTTGCATTTCTATTTAAGTAGGAAAGTGAGCCTAACAACCACCAAAATGCAAGAAACACTCGACCTTGTTGGATTTTTATTATGCTAATAGTAGTTGAGATGAATGGTGGAATTAAGAGATGGTTTTATAAGAAAGTACCCCCCACGACATCCTCCTCTCCACCAACATTTCCATGTCTTCCCTCAAATAATTTTTGGCACTCCACATGTTTTGGCACTCACACAACATTGAATGATTCCCAAAATGTGTTATTGCTGTAGTACCAGTTTATTTTGATTTCAATGCCTAGTTTTATGTCTCTAATGAGGGAACCTACATCGACAAGTGTTCTTTTGAAATCTACCATTATATTTGGTTAATAGGAGGTATAAGGATCCATCACTAGAACTTGAAGTCAAATAAAATCCACCACTTCCCAATAAGATAATACAGATTGTGACTATGATGCTAAACATTATGTTGTAGGAAGTACACGCCATCACTAGATTAGCCATCATTAGCATAAAAAACAATCATGAATGATGATAGGTCTAAAGAGTCCACATTTTAACTCCTCCAAGCTAAATCATTTACCTCCCACAAGCCAGAGCAACTCATTGACTCCACGATATTTCTACTAAGTTGTAAGTTCTAGGTAGAGACCACCACCTCCTCCATTAAACATAAAGGGCACAATTATTTTTATTGTGATGTAATGAAAATCCATGTTACCTAATGATTGAGGAATCATTGTAAGTTATTTCCATGGCATATTTTCCAAGTTTGGATTTTCCTTCTTGAAATCCAACAAGTGAATGTCCCACTACTTAAGAATCATTCGTGGCATATGATGTTGCACATTAAATGTCCAATACTTAGATCCATTGAATGCAACTAAACCCATGGAGGTGGAGACTAGTAGTTTGGATCCTCATGTGAACAACTAAGGAAAAATTTTATGTACATTCACATGGCACAAAAATAAGAATGTAAAGCTCAAGCTCCCACTTTGCACAATGAAACCCAAAAACCTTGGAATCTCTATGGAAATAGAAAAAGGAAAGCAATTTAGCTTTTGGATGGAATACTCATTGTACAAAAACATAATGGATTTGATATATCCCACTCTTTTGGATTCAAGGAGGGATTGGGAGACAAATAAATAGCCATAACTTTTGAAAATATTGGCAATGGAGAAGAAATTGATGTTCCATGTTCAGGTGTTGGTGTGGCTTCTATTCGACATCAAATATTTGTCCACCAGTTACTCAAAATTTAATTTTTATAAGATTGAGGATGGTTCTGTAAATGCATTATTGCAGTAAAAATATGCTACACAAAGATAACGATGATTGAAAATGGGAATATCATCATGCAGTAGTGGTATTATTACATGGATGTACCACACAGAGAAACATGCATGGAAGAGACACAATAGTGCAAGTAGATACCATGCAATCCAAAATGTTTGGTAGAGATAAAACTTAACTACACACGCATACACATAAGAAAAACCATGTAGAAATGTTAGAAATAGGAGAAGAAATGGCCAATGCTTCCAGGGATACACACAGTGGTAGATATGAAAAAATTATAGAGGCATATCTTGCAAGTGTCTAAGAGAGACTCGCTCTAATACCACTATTGGAACATGCAAAAAAATGAAAGTTAATCGTAAATGTGATTTCATTAAAGATTATACAAATACAGATACAATATTCCAAAAATTTGATTAATATTTTTAGAACTCTTAGACTCACTGTGATGGCTCACATTCCATATCATAACCTTAATGGATTAGGTGTCCAGCACCTTTACTAATTTCAAATTCCAAACCCTTGGTTTCTAACATATGAAATTAGAAAACATTCTCAGTATAAAATGGGATTATTATTAAAATTATAATACTTTATTTATAAACAATTGAATTTTAACGTGTTTGTTAAGTAGCTAAGAATTTATTTAAATTTTGGCCCAAAAGTCACACTCATAAGGGAGGGTGAATCAATTTGTGAGAAATTTTATCATTTAAATTTTTTTTTTCTAATCAAACAATCATATGGGATTGAATGATAACCATAATCATCAAATCATCATAAAGAGTAATGCATTATAAAGCTACCATCACATCAATAGCACATCATCACATCACAAGAGACACAAGCTTTTTACGTGGAAACCCATAAGGGAGAAAACGATAAATCCTTCTGCTTATTTATCTTCAACTCATTACATATATTTGTAGGCTACGACCTGATGGAGGCAAGTACCCCCGAGAAATGAAAGCTACCACTTGCAGTAGGCTACAACCTAATTGAGTTACCAACCTCGAAAGAATGCAAGTATTTTCTTACAGTAGGATATGACCTCATTGAAGCTCCAAACACAATGATGAATGGGATCCAATATGCTTTAGGATCCAAATTTATTGAGGCTCCAACCTTCTTTAGGCTTCATTATAAATAAAGGTTCAACCTCAATGGAGGCACCGACCTCCTTCTTCGATTTCCTTGTGGACCTATACTTCATCTTGTTTTCAAAATATATCTATTTCCATCATATATCACTAAATTATAAGTAAAATATACAACCTATATTTCGTGTCACTGCATAGCTCACAATCACTACCACAACCTACAAGTGTTGCCACCACTGCATGGCGGCGTCATTCGATGAACCTCTGACACATCACATGTGTTTGTGACATACTAAATAATACTGTTAATTTGACTACATATTAGAAAATACCTCTAAAAATCACATTATTTAACTGCCTACCAATCCAAACCCAAAACACCTTCCCAACTTTAAAAACCCCTACTTTCACTACATATTATAGGTATCCATTTTTTATTAACATTTTATATACCCCTTTATAGTTTTTCATTGAATTTTAGCTCCATTTTTTATACCTTCCAAAATAAAAACCGTTATACCCTATTATATGTTGAATATATTATGTCAATTTTTCCTCAATGTATATCCCCGAATATGAGCACACACAGTATGGTATTTCTCCTACAATAAATCCACCATGCACCACTTTCACAAAAATCACTATCATATCTTGCAATCACTTTTAATCCAACCACTATCATAAATACTACCAAAAACTATCCTAAGAAAATTGTCACTATTTTTCATGTTGTTTCCCATACTCTACTTCTACTAGTTCATCAACCACGTCAATCAATTTCCTTCTCAAAAATTGGTTTCACTATGCATTCAAAAACATTAAAACTTGGTCATAGCCCCTCCAAACAAACAAAATGTATTATAGCTATCAAATAAGTGGAAAAATGGCATCACACCCTTTGGTTAGATTCATTTATAGGCCCAAATCACTTAACTTATAGCACACAATTTGGACAAATATTGGCTTCAAAAACCATAAATAACCACATAAAAACTATATATTAAATTAAGTGTGCTATAGTTTTCCCCTTTTCAAGCATGCTAGACATAACTATATATTAAATTAAGTGTGCTATGGTTTTCCCATTTTCAGGCATGCTAGACAAAATCCCTAAGTCAGTTGCTAATGCTACTATTTGTACACTTCCCATGTGTTATCCAAGTGAAAAAATCGCAAGAATATTTTAATTATAAAAATATGAACTGACCTATTAGCTTGTAGGGGTTGAACCTACAACCTTGTGTATACAATGCTCACATCTTACCAACTCAACCACCTTGGTGTAGGTTGTGATACTATGCTTAGTGATTCTTGTATTATAATAGTTAAAACTCCAAAATAGCCAAGACCATTACCATGTCAAACCTTGCATATGGGTTTCATGTTGATCCATATATGTATGCAAATAGTCCTCTACGAATTATATCGATCTTCCCCTATTATATTTGTGAGACAAAGCCACCATGATTTTTCTAGCAACATATCACATGAACAATCCTATTTGGCTTGTTCTAACGAAGGAAAATTTTCCCATATATATACATGGACAGAGCCACCATGGCTTTGCTAAAAACCTCTCACATGAACTGTCCTTCTTAGCTTGTTGTGACAAAGTTGAAGATGCCAATATCTATATATGTGGGACGAGATCATTACACCGATGCTAATTTTATGTCAATAGGTTGTACCAGTATAATACATTCAATGAAGTATAAGATAATACAAGGCCCCTATGGTAGGAACCAAGCTAAAAAAAATGATCAAGAAGTAGCATATATATTTTACATTGTTGTCCCCCTCGAAACTTGAAATTAAATTTCAATATGGAGTCTTGGGCTGATATGGATCATCTAGCTTTATTAGAAACTAATATCTTGGCAGATGTTTCTCACTATGTTCCTGACCATGGTACTATTAAGGGACAAAGGAAATAGTATATTAATTACATCATTGTGCTTTTGAAAATAAATACCACACTGGGCATGGTCCTAAAGGAAAAGAAAGAGGATGGATAAAATATCTTTGCATCGTTGGAAGAAATCAAATGAACCCTCTTAAATTAGGGGTATTATTTGGAAAGGCTTGATGCATGACTGGAACATTTGAAAAGATATTTTAGTATGAATGTGATCCTCTTGGACCTCGTGGATATAGTACCAAGGGTTCGGTTCCTATTACATCTTCTAACTCTTAATTGACCGATATATCTAGTGTTTTACCCTTTTTGTATTGTAACAACTAGATGTATTTTGATGCATATTTTTGGAATTTCTAATCACTTGGCGGATAAAAACATTTGGTTTCCCTTGTGGAAGATTGAAACAGCCTACATAGGGCATTGTTAAACATTGATTGCTTGAATGATGTATTATGTGTTAAATCGTTTATGAGAAAATACAAAACTAATTCATAAGAAAAAGAAAATTTCACTTGTATATAAAATTATGATTTCCATTTTTTTAAAAATAATTTAATTGCAATTATTTAAAAAATGACATTTAATTTTGAATTTGTTAAATAGATCATGCTCCTTTTTGTTGGATTGTGCAAATTAGCATGAATGTTATTTCATTAAATATTATATAAATATAAATAGAATGGTCTTTCCATTGGATTCAACTTCCAAGATTCCTTGGACTCCCTATGATGGTTCACATTCCACACCATAACCTTAATTAATTAGATGTCCAACATTCCCCACCGTAATTCGAAAGGGTGTTTGTGAGTCCAAGAATAGCACTAAAATAAAATTTCTGCTAATTTTTTATTATATTGATCATTATAGGTTTAAATCTTCAAATTTAATTTTTTTAAACAAAGGAAAATAGACATCTCAAAAAACAATCAAAAGATTCTCTCTTTTTGTATAATTTTCCAATCTATCATGATTACTTAGGATACCATCCTATATTTTCTTATTGAAAATACAAAAAGATAAATTGAATTTATCTCATTCATGGAGACAAGTTTGATATTGTGATTGGTTAATTTAAATAGTTTAAACCCATCTATATATTTCTAGAAGGGATTTGACTTGAATACAACTACTTATCCATATATGTTAAAAATGTTTCTAGAGAGCTTTCAATTCATAGATTGAATACATGAAGAAAAGAGAGGTGGAGTCAAACTAATAGGCTACACACATTATAAAAAAAAATATGAGCAATTTAGATAACATTTTCCCAAATTTATATTAACAAGAGAGATAGAATATCTTTAAGATGCAATTCATTTTAACAATGCAAAAAACTTGAGGAAATTATTACACTTGAGGGATTAGATTAATCATAGGTTAAAATAGATCTATGTTAGTGGGAGTGTATATAGAAAGAAAACGCTATAAATCCAATTGCTAGGTGCACTTTCATCCACTTATGTAATCACAGGTCACCAAACCATCATTATAATCTCTATAGGTGTTATGACAATTGAACTACTTTATTTATTTGTTTCCTTTTAATTTTTTTATGCAAATAAGTGATACAAAGCAAAAAATATTACAATGTCTTCTATATTAGGTGAGTTGTCTATGCATAAGAGCATCTAGGACACATGAAACTCTAAGTTTCAAGTTGAGTTCATTCAGGGCACATGCAACTCTTAATATATATTTCTATTAAGAATAAATGTGTTAAGCATGGAGAGATCAAATCTCTTGAAGCGTACATTTTTTTTATAATTTAAATTAGATTTAAGTCGGTTGTAATCTCATTCAATTTTGAGAAAACTCAAAAATCACAATTATGTAGATAATATGTAAAAATGCAGTTTTATTATTATTATTATTAAATGTTTACTTTTATATTATATTTATATGTACATTATTTTAATATTTCTATATAAATATTAAATCTATAATATTTCTTTTTATATCTTTCAATATAGTCATTTTTATAATGTGTGTACTACATAATACATGTCTCTCTCTAAAATTTATGTTCTTTCCATTTATATCTATATTTATTATAAGTATTATATAGATGTCCTTAACTATTCTTGATTCAATTATTTATTATTATTATTTTACATGGCTCACATTTTATACATGTATTTACTATATTATTATCTTTTAAATGGTTGATGAAATGTGTTTTTAATAAAATGTGTTATTGTGATTGTATTTTATCTTTATATTATGGTGGATATTGTAATTATTTATGATTTTTTTTAATTACCACAAGTAATTTCCATGTTTATTAGAAAATGAATTACATACCTCCCTCATAACATTTAATTTTACATATTTTGAATTATGGCACTGGAAAAGAAATCAATATAGATGTAAACAAAAATTGCCAACTAGTAAAATTTAGGGTAAGAAAATGACATCCAATAATTTTCTCCACACACACACACATATGAATTGGATTACATGCCACACTATAAGGAGATTGCATTAAACTATTGATTTATTCATTGGAAAAACTTGAAAGTGTCAAGGAAAAAAAGAAGTTGAAAACTTCAAATATTGGAAATATTTTTACTAGAACAACATAGCTTGTTTAAGTTAAGGGTTTAGTATACCACTCTAATGGAATGATTTCAATGACATATGTAAAAACTATCGAGAGAAGAGACTTCCTTGAAAAGAAAAACAAACAATGTTTGTGATATCATTGATTTTCTTACTTTGGATGAAATGCACCATCTTTGAGAATCAAATAACCATAAATTTAGAATCAATATCTCATTCCATTATTGACATTACAAAAATATGATCCTTACTCAAGTATTCCCATAGTTTATGTAGTACAAAAAAATGGTGTATAAATTCATTGTTTTGGCTTCCTCCCTTTGCATGTTGAAAATTTTGGAAAAATTTTACCCATTTCTTTGTGCATCACTATAACACCTTTTTATATTAAATCCTTTGCCTTATCTATTCCACATTGAGCTCCTAAGACACCCTGCTAAGGTTTGATGCGTTTTCCATTCATTCATCGTCCTAGAGTAACTATTGATCTCAAAAGACTAGGCATTATTGGATTAGTATACGCACCCACTAGCATAGATCCATTTTAACTTATGATTAATCTAATCCCTCAAGTGTAATCATTTCCTCAAGTTTTTTGCATTGTTAAAATGGTTGGCATCTCAAAGGATTTGATGTCTCTTGTTAATATGATTCTAGAAAAATGTTATCCAAATCACTCATTTAAAAATTAAAAAAAAAAGTGTGTAGCTTATGAGTTTGACTCTACCCCTCCTTTTTTCATGTATTCAATCTATGAATTGAAGGCTCTTTAAATAACTCTATATAGAGAAGGAAAACGGTTTTGAATTAATAAACAACTATAGTTAGTTAGTTTCTTTTATTTTTTTGAACTTATATTGCATCTGCCAAATATTATTTATGTATAAAATGTGATTCCTTCTTCAAACTTGTGCAATTAAAGATAACCATCACTCTTACCAACAATCACACATACATGTATGCAAACATATATGAATATTAGTTTTAATTGGAAGTTATGTTTGACATTGTAATATTTTATTAAAGAATGTTTAAGTGTGACTTGTCATTTCCACTTTCAAATACTAATATAAAAAGTTGTTGAGGCTCTACTAGAGGAGAGATATTCAAACTATCTCAATACTTAATAAATCATGATTTAATATGGTTCTACTCAAATATGTTCATCTCAATTTGGATAGCTTCATATGTCCCAAATGGAATTGACTTTCTCTTATCCAAAATGAAATTCATTCTACAACCGACTATAAAAAAGATTGTAACATCTATCTCTTATGCAATGTTCCCTTGCATCAATAAAAATAAAAATAAAAATATCTTGTTATTAAAAAGTTAAAAAGTCACAATATAAATATACTAAAAAAAGTTTGTAACAACTATCTCCTATGTAATTCTTAATGATACCAAAAAAAGTAAAAATAAAATATTTCCACCTTTGATTGAAGAAATATATTCATGAACATGGATTGAAGAAATTTTAGTTTTAGAATTTTTGTGCCAAAACCTTTGGCCTATTTTATGACAATTCAAATTTTCACTCATAATTTGAAAAATTAGTACTTAAAAGACGAACATTGCCTCCATTACAAAAACAAACCTACTTAAAAGGTTTAGTTCGTCCACTTATCAACTCATAACAAGAAGTAAGTTAACTTGTGAAAAAATTTAACCTTATTTAAATAAAAAAATATTTTTCAAATTTATAAATTTTTTTAAATAAAACTTTATCTAATTGATAAAACCTATTTCCTTCAAAATTTTAAACCAATCACTAACCAAGAGAAACTTTCCTAGACATTTTAACCTATTATCTCAAAACTGAGTCACCAATGAATATGAATTTTATTATTGACATTTTTAACAATGAAATGTAGAGCTCGGCCACTGAGCACGAAAACAATGAAAAGGTTGTTGTGGTCCTCTTACTGTGACTAAATGAGGTCTGTATTAGGCGCATGGTAGGATATTGGGAAACTTGATTGCTATTACAGTGTTAAACCAGAATTTGTAACGTAAGTTCCGAGAGTTTGGAATCTCGCTTTGATACCAAAGTGTGAAGTCTAATTTGAAAAATTCACCAAGATTTACCAAAAAAAAATGATTGGTCAAAATTTAAACTTTCAAGGCAGAGTTTACCAATTTAATACACAAGGTACATATCTGGTTTTCACGGTTGGAGTCGATCGAGATGTCGTAGCTTCAATTTTGTCAAATTCTTTCTATCAAATTAGGTACGACTTCAATATCTAATTCCAGAATACTTCACAGTCAGAATGATCAAATTCTTTCTATCAAATTGGGTACAACTTCAATACCCAATCCCAGAATACTTCACAATTGAAGCGTTCTAGCAACAATAAAGATCAATTTCTTTTGGTGGCTTTTTCGTAAATTCCTCATTTATCTCTTTGTGTAAAAATTCCTCCCCTTTTATGGCCTCTCGACTCCCTTATATGTTCCATTCCACCATCTCAATTTCTCTACTGCCCATGCATACTATTTTCTCTGCGCCTCTATTACTTGCCACTGCGATGTCTTTTATGCTTTTAGTCTGTCTCGCTTCCCAATATGGTAATTGTTATATTTATATATTTTAATAATTCATATTATTTAACATTTAAATAAATTATTTTAATATACATATAGTATATATCAAATGCTTTACTCCACATATTTATTATACTATAGTGAGTTATGAATTCACTTCTATTATTGATTTATTAATCTAACTTAATCTAACTTAGATATTTATTAATATTAATCGGCATGTAAACTAGTACAATATATGTGATTCATGTATATGTAGGTATCATATGGATGTTCCATATACATGTTAATATTTACACTCTGTTAGTAATTATAGGTAAGTCTATTTGTAATTATAGGTGGGTCATTACACTAATGATATCCACAAAAAGTTAAAAATTAAAAAAAATGATGAAATTCTATCCAAACATGTTAATAAATTATCAAATTTACACCATAGTCCAAATTTGCAGATACTGCATCGAGTATAACACAAACAATGCTGGTTTACTAGTACTCAAGTGAAGCCGCACTTCACTAAGCATGCATTGCTCTTTGCACATAAGTTTTAAAGGGTGGTTATATTTGCAAGCTGCACCAAAATTTCATCCCCTGTTCATTTTTTCTTAAATCTAGTAATTTACACTGGATACATTGAGCCAAAGAAGCACGTAGGCAAAGTCTCGAAAATAAGTTATTACTATAAGCAACGAGAACTTCCATAGAATCTAGAAATCTTATGTTTAGATTGCAACAAAGTTTGTTCTTAGGCACTTTCAACTTTTATATGACAGCTCATTTTTTGCTTCAATCTAATAGTTTGCATTGCGTACATTGAGCCAAAGAAGTATGCAAGCAAGGTCTCAAAATTTTTTATTAGAATAAGCAAATCAAACTTCCATAGAATCTAGTTTATATTTCAGCTAAGTTTGTTTTGATACTTTCAACTTTTATAAGATAGTCCATTTCTGTAAAGTTGGCGTTATTATCCTTGACAAGGGGTTGCTCTGCAGCGATAAATTCTTGATAGATTTACATTTTCCTATAGATGGAGGACTCTTTCCATTCAATTCATCTCTGAACAAATCTAACACTTCTAGTTCCACACATTGGCTAATGTGATCACAGATTGATCCCCAAATTGTTTTCTACACCTTGGTTAATGTGATCAGGGATTGATCCCCAGATTGTTTTGAAATATATATAATTGTTGAAATGAAACAAAACCAATAATACTTTCAAGAATGCTATCAGAAATATTGTTTGAATTCAAGAAGAAGAGAATGAAGCTTTCCTATACTTTTGGAATTGTTCATGTAAAATTGTTTGTATCTATAAAATGTTTAAGATTGTTCAAACTCGCATTATACCAGTTAGGTTGTTCGTACCAAGATTGAGGAAGGTCAACGTACTCAATTTTGTAATGGCTTCAGGTATGTCACATGTAAAGTTATTTTCACAAAGATTTAGTTAGATAACCTGACTCAAATTGTCAATAGCTTTGTTATTTCCAATTAGACTTAAGGTGGAGAGAGAAAGCCCAAATATACTTATAGGTAAGGAGCCTTTACTTCAAGTATGTCACTAGTGAAACTATTTGCACCAAGATTTAAGTAGATAACCTAACTCAAATTTCCAATGGCTTCGCTATTTCCAACGAGTCTTCGGGTGAAGAGAGGAAGCCCAAATATACTTATAGGTAAAGAACCTGTATTCTAAATCCAACCACACAAAATTGTTGCAGTTTCATTTTTCAGATTTGATGGGAGCTGAAATATCACATGGACCATAAATCGATAGCTAAGCAAGCGCTTTTAAATGACCAAATTGAGATGGGATGATTGTGTCCCAAAAATAAAGTGTCAAGGAAAGAAATGTTTGCGTTTTAAAGAAAGAAATGTTTGCTAGAGACGGAGAAATGTACAATCGTAGTGTCTGTGGATGATAATGTGAATTCAGCTAGCTCCATATTTCCTTCCTCTTCTTTCAAAACAAAATCAAAGTAATGTAACAGGGTAGTGAAAGTCTGCCTTAGGGACTACCAGCCTGCCCCTTAAAGACTATCAGTAGTTTATTTCAAATAACTTTATTTTCCTTGAATAATGGTGATTAATCAGTGTACATTAATGGTGATTAATCAGTGTACATTTACAGATAGCATCTAGAGATAGAAATAAGTATCCACACTGTTGGTTTGACACATCCTGCATAATTTACAGATAGTATCCGGACAGTTGATTTGCCACAGCCTGCATTCACAAGTAGTATCCAAAAATGACTGTAAAATAAGTTTCTCGGCTGTATAAAAAAAAAAATAGAGAAGTGATTTTAGACACCATAGGTTTCAACCATGCACAACTAAACAAACATGTCAGTCGACGTCTAGATGATAAATTGTATGCAAATAATAGTTCCTTCCACAGCAACGCTTTCGCCATGCCCATCGGCACTATGTTGTCCAGAGTGAAATTGAGGAGTCAAGGAGCTCAAAGTTCAAACTACCCTCCATGAAAGGCAACATGTTCAGTTGAAACAAATGCTAATTTTTGCTAAAAGAAAATGGCCTTCTCGGAAGGAAGGCTTGGAAAGCAATAAAGAAGAAGGCACAGTGGATTCCTGGAGATTGGCTCGTTGTCAGTGGCCTGACCATACAGATTCTGAGCCTGCTCAACAGAAAGAGCAGTTTACTCAGAAACATCTTGGATAGTCCAAAAACCATGTGCCGGTGAAGTCATTAAAGATAGTAGGAGAGTAATGTTGTGTGTGCTAGTATCCAAAAACCATGTATCGGTGAGGTCATTAAAAATAATCTGTATAGTCATTCATAGTAGCAGAGTAATGTTGTGTGTGCTACTATCCAAAAACCATGTACCGGTGAGGTCATTAAAAATAATCTGTATATCATACATAGTAGTAGAGTGATGTTCAGAATGGCCCGTGGCTCCATCCTGGTTATGGAGATTCATGGGGTCTTTGAGATAAAAAAAATTATGTTTAGGCAGTATGCATTATTGGGAATGGTGGAAAGGATCAGGATAAATAGAACAAAGGATAAATTGGATCCGATCAGATTGTGTGGCCCCTTCCTGAGATATGGGAATTTCTAGTCCTATCTAGAAACAAGCTTCACGGTTTTTGAATTTGGAAATGAGGAGGATATTTCCTCTGTGGCACTGTAGTTCATGCATAATTCCCTTTGTACCAACATGTATCGAAGTGGGTACGATTGAGTGAAGTGTAACAGTTCATTTACAGTGTCTGTTTTCTTTGAAGAATTTACCAATCTCTGCAGCTTGGCACAATATAGTAAGGGTATTGATTATTGGTTTGTGTGCTCTTTCTCTGCTTAAGAACAAAGAGACGTGCTGCGAATTGCACTTTGTGAGTTCCCCGCTCCTTTTTCGAAATGAAGGAAGAGACATGTACTCCAGAAACTTCACATTGGTAGTAGTCACTTGATGATGCAGAAAGGTCAAAAGCTCCAATGGGCAGGGCTTCCAATGGAGTAGGTCCGAGCTAGAGAGACAGGGTATCTGGGTTAGAATCTCTGACCGCTTTCTCAAATTCTTTTGAGCAGAAATATTTTTCCAGTATATTTGGGTGGTTGAATTTTGTGGCAAGAAACACCTTGCCCTCCCCATCACATGTCAGCCCTGTTGGTTCGAGTGGAAGAAATAGTGTAAAAGATAGATTGGAAATCTCAAGTAGAGCTTCCGCTACCCATTTTGAGTTACCTAAAAGCAATTCAAAACATGCAGATTTCAGAAAAGTGCAATTTGTTGATCCAGAGGCAGAAGAAAAGTATCATATACAGCTGGTTGTGGTATTGAGCATCAATCATGATCCCGGGGTAGTCCAAATTGAAGTTGTGAAGCAGATACACCAATGGAAGTTGTTGCTTATAATACTTGCAGGTTCCATCTCCACCCAAAAAACGCCAACGGAATTTGTCGCTTAAAGATACTGGGTAAGTCTTATTCACCTGCATTGAATTTCTATACTTATTCTATGAAGTTGACAAATTAGCTTTAGTTCTACTCATTATTTTTTGGTAATCTTGAAGCAACCGAGATTCATCAAGTAATTTTGCTTGCATGCACAAATTAGACCTTGTTTCAATGGAGGGTGCATGCGACAGTGGGTAGCCCAGTCAGGATGCACAAGCTTATTGTGATTCCTTTCTGTTTGAAATTTGAATATCAACTTATAGGTTGTATGTGCACGTTGTGTCAACTTAAAAACTCAAATAGCTTTGTTTAGGGGCCTGTAATACCTTGAGCACTGAGACCTAAGAGGCCATCCCTAGTTTTAGGGAAGCTAAGCAAGAAGATTTGGAAAGTCCTCCACATACATCACCAAAATTAAAATACAAAAACAAAAGCTAATTCAAGTACTATCATGTGGTTTGAATTTTTCAAACAGTAATGATTTACAAATTTAGGAATTACTGTCATGGGGTTGGAATTTTTAAAACAGTGATGATTTATAGATTTTGTATTTCATGCCCTAGGATTGAACTAGGTATGACTTTTCATACTATTTTTTGCATTCATATCATGCATTTATTGTGCAAAGATGTCTATGACTGATTCTGTGAATTATAGAAAATTGGAAATTGAGTTTTTTCTAATAGTTGATAAGAAACTTTTTGCTATTTTCCATAGCAAGGAGGAAGGAAGCTTTGGGTTGCATCAACACAGAGTCTCTCCTCCTTTGGATGGCAAGTGACATTATTAGTCAGATTCCATTTATTTTCATTTTTAGTTGGAAATCTCTCTTGATAAGAAAGGGAATGATGGTTGCAGTCCTAGAACATGGAACGCGGAAGGAGATTTATGCTTATCTATCTCTCCACTGTAATGCTTGGATTTTTGTATATCATTAGTAGGAAGCATGTTTTCCAACAGTATTTGATATTGAGGTACCCTAATTGTCTCTAGCTAATCACAGACACGTTGAGGAAAAATCTGAGTTTTCTAGAATTAGATTCTGAACTGGTTGAACATATGTGTTTTCATTTGGATTACAGGATATTGACCTGGAAACACATGCTTTATTTACTATGTTGGAATTTCTGAATAATTCCAAACACAGAGGAAAAACAATTCCTCTTCCTCTTAACACAAATATTTCTGGATTTACAAATAAAACTCCTCTTGACTGCTTCAAAACTGTAGTGCTTCTCAACCTCTGCTCTACAATGCACACTCTCACACTGTATTACTCTCTGTATACATCAAAGTCACCGCTCTTTGTTTTTTTTTAATTAACACACAGTCATACTCTGTTTTTCCACACTGTCATTTTTAAAAAAAATACACAGTGGCTTACTTGCCTTTGGGCCTTTTTCATTGCCTTACATAACACTCTCTTTATATATATATATATATATATATATATATATATATATATATATATATATATTAAACATATATATATATATATATATATATCTTACAAAACTTATATATATAATATATATATCCCAAAAGTTTTTAAAATAAAAACTCTCACGACATTTTTAAAATAAATTAAAAACATTAAAAAATTTGACCCTAAGTTAAAAAACTTAAAACTTATGTTGCCATAGTATAGTAATAAAAACATAAAACTTTAGTCAAAAGTATTAAACCTTATTACAATGCTTTTTCGCGGACTTGAAACATTCTTATGAAAAATGATTAACCAAGAATTATCGCATGCATTTGGGCCTATGTTGAATGGACCCTTCAACCATGCAATTGTATTTCTATTGGCCGTGGTAGAATTCAAATGAATTCAACTGCATTACATAGATGTTTATTGCATCTATTTCTGGGGGTGGTGACATTAGCTTCAATATTTTCGATAGCGATTTGATTGGTCCACGGGTTTCATGACATGGCAGTGGGTCCATTTCTTTCGTGCAAGTTATGGCCTATGGTGACAAAGCGAGAGATCGTGCGAATGGTTCTTGATTGGTCGACGGGTGTGAGGACGTGGAGTATGGGCTCCACACGAATGATGTGGCCCATTCAAACTTTAAACAAAGCGCAGTAAGAGTTATTGTTGGTGGGTGGTGTTTTAAAGCGCGAGGACATGGTTTTAAATGGTGATTGCAGAGGGTTTACAAAACAGAGGTTGCATGGTTCAAACCACTAGATTTCACAGTGAAACATGGCTATGGCCATAACCAAAATTTTTAACTTGGAGTGATTTAAAACCTGAGTTGAATGTGAGGTTGAGTATGGATTTACAAACAAGAAAACTCGGCCGCTGTCCTTCAATATTTCATATTAGCATTCAATTTCGTCCTCATGCACAGGGTTGCAGTTGGAATTAAATTTCCAACACCCCCCCTTAATTTCAATTGCTAGATTCTCTTGCATACCCAGGCACTTTCTCAAATAATTAAAACTTTTCTGCCCCAATGGTTTTTCAATATATCGGCAAACTGATCTTCAGTTCTGCAATGTTGCAAAACAATTTCCCTATTGTTCACTATCTCTCTGATATAGTGATACTTTGCATCAATGTGTTTCGTTCTCTTATGAAACACTGAATTCTTTGATAAAGCTATAGCTGAGCTACTATCACAATACACTGTCGTGCCTTTTACCTGTTCATGACACAAAATTCTCAATATTCTCCTCATCCATACTGCTTTACATGCTGTAGCCACCACATACTCTGCGTCTGCTGTTGATAAAGCCACAATTGGTTGTTTCTTAGAATCCCATGAGATGGCTCCTGAATCCATCTGAAAAACATATCCAGAGGTGATTTTCCTGTCATCTATACTTCCAGCCCAATCACTGTCAGTATATCCAATCAATTCAATTTTTTCTGAAGTGGTGTATATAATACCATACCTCTTTGTTCCTTTCACATACCTCGAAATTCATTTTGTTGCTTGCCAATGTGCCTCCTTTTGCCTTTCCATAAATCTGGAAATTAAACTCACAACATGCATAATATCTGGCCTAGTTACAGTCAAATACATAAGCTTGCCAACTATGCTCTTGTATAAACTTGGATCAACATCCTTGCTGCTGTCTTCTTTTCTCAGTTTTAATCCCATCACTGCAGGAGTAATTGCTGCCTTGCAATTCTGCATGTTAAATCTTTCCAAAACATCATTCACATAGCTTGAGAGATAAAAATCTTATTTTCATTTTTCTCTAACTCTATTTCTAAGAATTATCTCAGCAATCCCATATCATTCATTTCAAATTCATCCTTCATGACTGTTTTAAAATTCTCAATCAGGTAAGCATCATTACTTGTAAATATCACATATCAACATACAAAACAACAATGAGCATCTTACCATATTTCTCTTTGATGTATAATGTAGGTTCTCCTTCACATTTATCAAACCCATTTTCTAGTAGATAAACATCTATCCTACGGTACCATTCTCTTGGTGTTTGTTTCAGCCCATACAGAGATTTCTTCAATCTGCATACCTTGTGCTATTAGCCTGCTTTCTCATATCCGAAAGGTTGTTCAACATATACCTCTTCCATCAATACTCCATTTATAAATGTTGATTTCACATCCATTTGATAAACTTTCCACTTATGTTGTGTTTCTATGGACAACACTACTCTTACTATTTCCATTCTTGCAACCGGTGCAAAATTTTCCTCATAGTATCTTCCTTGTTGCTGCTTGTAGTCTTTGACAACAAGTTTGGCCTTGTGCCTTTCAATCTTACCTTCAACATTGCTTTTGGTCTTGTAGACCCATTTCACTCCAATTACTTATTTGCCTTTTGGGAGATCAATCAATTCCCATGTCTTATTTTTCTCTATGACATTTATTTCTTCATCCATAGCATCTATCCATTTCTTCTCTTTTACTGCTTCTTCAAAATGAATAGGATCTTCTACATGAAAATATAATGAAAATAAAGAGTTCATACCTTCATTTTCTGTCTCTTGCTCATAGATTTCACTCAGACTTCTGAATCTGGTCCCTCTTTCACTTGGTGTACTTGTGCTTGTAGAAGCACTCAAATCTGCTCCTTGTGATGTACTTGGAGAAGCATTTTCATCACTTCTCAAGGGTGTTCTCATACCTTCTTGTGGTGTCCCTTGTTGTCTTGGTGTTGGTGGAGGTGGTGCTTCTAATGAGGGATGTCTTTCAACCATTCCTTCCTCACCTTCATCATGAGACAAACAACTTTTCACATTCATTGTTTCATCAATGCTTCCATCCTAAGCTTCTTCTTCAATGAATTGTACATCTCTGCTTATCATGAACTTCTTGGTGGATGGGTTGTACAATATGTATGCTTTGGATTCTTCACTATATCCAAAAAACTTGCACTTCTCCCCCTTACTTTCCAACTTCTTCCTTAGCTGATATGGAATGTGTGCATAAGCCACACAACCAAAAGCCCTTATGTGGGTGACAAACTGCTTTATACCACTCCATGTTTCTTCCAGAACTTTGTTCATAACACTCTTTGTTGGACATCTATTCAAGATATATGCTGCACAATGTACAACTTCAACCCAATATTCATTTGGCAAATATTTTGCCTTCAACATGCTTCTTACCATATCCATAATGGTTCTATTTTTCCTTTTAGCAACTCTATTTTTCTGCGGTGTATACCTTGTTGTAAATTGTTTATGAATCCCATTTTCTCTGCAAAAACGCAGAAATTCTTTTGAGATATATTCTCCTCCTCTGTATGTCCTTAAGACCTTAATATGCTACCCAATTTGATTCTCAACAAGAGCTTTAAAGTGGCAGAATTTCTCAAACACTTCACTCTTCAACTTCAAGAAATAAACCCATGTTTTTCTTTTGTAATCATCAATGAAGGTCAGCATATAGTGGTTTCCTACTAATGATGGTGTTTGCATTGTTCCACACAAATTTGAATGGACAATTTCTAAGGGTGCCTTTGCCCTTATGCTCTTTCCTTATGGAAAGCTTTCTCTGTGTTGTTTGCCCAAGATGTAGCCTTCACATAAGTTGTCTAGCTTTTCAATCAATGGTAATCCCTTTACCATTTCTTTCCTATGCAACAAATTCAGACCTCCAAAGTTGAGATGTTCAATTTATCTCAAGTGCCATAACCAGTTTTCATCCTTTGCTTCCCTTTGGAATGTCTCTTGTGTCACTGCTACCATTGCAACTCCTTTCTTCAAATATGCTCTCATTTTGAGAGGAAACTTTCTATTTCTTGTCATTTTTACTTGTGCAATCCATTGCTTGCTTGGTGGTTTATCCATGATGGTGCATACATCATCTTCAAAGAAAATATTGTAGCCTTTTTGAATGAGCTTTCCAATGCTCAAAAGGTTACATTTCATACCAGGAACATAGTAAACATCTGATATGGATCTCCTTTCTCCTTTCTTTCTCAGGACACTCACTCTGCCTTTTCCCATGACAGAGACTTTACTGTCTGTCCCCAATGTTACTTGAGACTTTACATTTTCATCAATCATGGAAAACATAGAAATGTTTCTAGTCATATGGTTGCTACATCCTGAATCTAGAAACCATATATCTTCATTTTCCTCTTTAGCCATATTACATGCTAAAAACAAATTCTCTTGACTATATTTTCTTTTTTAAAATTAGCACTGGGTCTATTACCCATATCACTCTATTTCTTCCTACATTCATTCGCATAATGCCCATACTCTTTACAGTAATGACATTGGACTTGGGATTTATCATACATTTGTCCATGTGATTGATTTTGTCCACCTTGTTGGCTGTTGTCTTGGCCTTGGCTCTAATTTTGATTGCTGTCCCTTCCACTAGTATTTGTAGGGGTTGTTTATTCTTTTGTTTTGGCTTCTACCTCTTCCTTTTCCTTTGTATTTTCCTATGCCTTGACCTCTTCCTCTTCCGAAGGACATTTGGGTCTTGAAGACATGATCCAAAGATGAGTTTGTTGTTCTACCCAATCTTTGTTCATGTGTCATCAATGATGTGTGAAGCTCATCAACTATAAAATTTGAGAGATCCTTTGTCTCTTCAATGGTTGTGACTATCACATTAAATATTGAGGTTAAACTCCTCAATACTTTCTCCACTATTCTTCTCTCTTCTACTGTCTCTCCATGAGTTCTCATTTGGGTAACCAACCCAATCAAAACTATGAAGAATGAGTCTATTGTGTCAGACTCTTTCATGAAAATGACTTCAACATCCATTCTCAATAATTGAAGCTTTGTTATCTTTACCTTCTCCATTCCTTGGTAGGCTATCTAGAGGGTATCTCATGCATCCTTGGACCTCTTTGCTGCTGAAATTATTGGAAATATACTTTCATGCATTGCTTGAAAGAGATAGAAGAGGGCTTTTGAGTCCTTATTTCTATTACTCTTCAGCAAATTCTTCTCTGGCCATGTTAATGCATTAAAAGATTTTTCATCTACTGGTTCTTCTAGACCATCTTCAACCAGCTCCCATAAATCTTGAGAGGCAAACAGGGTTCTCATTGTGATTGTAAAATAGTCACATTTCTTCCCATTGAACTGTGGGAGCTGAGTATTTCCCATACTCATGCTTGTGCTGGCTCCTACCATAGCTAGCTTACTAAACTATACTGAAAAAATTGACTGTGTTTTTAAACAAATTGTCTCTCTACTTAAGAGACAAACTTTGTCTCTAAAAGACTTCTCTCGACTGTAATCTTCAAGAAAACAAAAACTCTAATTTTTAAGTACCTTGTTTCGCTGAGCCTTCTCACATTGCTGGTCAAAAGCTGCAACAACTCCTTCTTCCTTTAGCTTCTTTGGAAAATGTAAAGAGCCTAGACTAGCTCTGATACCATGTTGGAATTTCTGAATAATTCCAAACACACCGAGGAAAAACAATTCCTCTTCCTCTTAACACAGAGATTAAAAAAAAAAATTGAGCATACAGAGAGATATAGATTAAAAATATATTTCATTAAAATGTTGACTGTTACAAAGATTTTCTTCAAAACTATGTTTGTTCTGCATTTACAAATAAAACTCCTCTTGACTGCTTTCAAAACCGCAATGCTTCTCAACCTATGCTCTCGGCATACAATGCACACTCTCACACTGTATTACTCTCTGTATACATCAAAGTCACTACTCTCTGGTTTTTTTTAAATTAACACATAATCATACTTTGTTTTTCCACACACTGTGCTTTTAAAAAACATACACAATGGCTTACTTGCCTTCGGGCCTTTTTCATTGCCTTACATAACACTTTTTTTGTTTGTTTTTTATATATATTATAAACATATATATATGTTTATAATATATATTACAAAACTTATATATATAATATATATAACCCAAAAGGTTTTAAAATAAAAACTCTTACGACATTTTTAAAACATAGTAAAAACATTAAAAACTTTGACCCTAAGTTAAAAAACTTAAAACTTATGTTGCCGCAGCATAATAATAAAAACATAAAACTTTAGTCAAAAGTATTAAAACTTATTACAATGCTTTTTTGCGAACTTGAAACATTCTTATGCAAAATGATTAATGGAGAATTATCACATCCATTTGGGCCTATGCTGACTAGACCATTCAACCATGCGATCGAATTTCTATTGGCTAGTGGCAGACCCCACGACGGACTTCAAACGAGTTCAACTGCATTACATAGATGCTTATCACATCCATTTCTGGGGCTGGTGACATTAGCTTCAAGATTTGTGATAGCGATTTGATTGGTCCACGGGTTTCATGACATGGCAGTGGGTTCATTTCTTTCGCACGAGTTATGGGCTATGATGACAAAGTGAGAGATTGTGCGAATAGTTTTTGATTGGTCAGCAGGTGCGAGGACATGGAGTATGGGCTCCATAAGAATTATGTGGCCCGTTCAAACTTTAAACAAAGCGCGTAAGAGTTATGGTTGGTGGGTGGTGTTTTAAAGCGCTAGGATAGGGTTTTAAATGGTGATTGCAGAGGGTTTACAAAACAAAGGTTGCATGGTTCAAACCACGGGATTTCACAGTAAAACATGGCTACAACCATAACCAAAATTTTTAACTTGCAGTGATTTAAAACCTGAGTTGAATGTGAGGTTGAGTGTGGATTTAAAAACAAGAAAACTCAGGCGCTGTCCTTTAATATTTCATATGAGCATTCAATTTCATCCTCCTGCATAGGGTTGCAGTTGGAATTAAATTTCCAACATACTATTGTTGAATTCTAGGCGGCTAAACAAATAGCCATGGAGCATGTAGAATAAGTCAAAGGGGTAAAGAATTCCAGGCTACTAAACAAATAGCCATGGAGCATGGAGCCTAAGGCAAAGGGGGTAAAGAGAAATAGGTGATGGCAGGCCCCTTGATAAGTGAACTTAAACAATCCACTCGCATAAGAAAATTTTAAGTGTGGTAGCCTTGTGATGCAGTAGTTATAGTTCCAGTTTCAAGTAAATTGTTAAGGTTTTCCATTTAGGGGGTAAAGAGAAATAGGTGATGGCAGGTCCCTTGATAAGTGAGCCTAAATAATCACTCTCATAACGACATTTTAAGCATGGTAGCCTTGTGATGCAGTAGTTATAGTTCCAATTTCAAGTAAATTGTTAAGGTTTTACATTTAGGGGGTAAAAAGAAATAGGTGATGGCAGGCCCCTTGATAATTGAGTCTAAAAAATCCACTCTCATAATGACATTTTAAGCATGGTAGTTTTCTGATGTAGTAGTTATAGTTCCAGTTTCAAGTAAATTTTTAAGGTTTTCCATTACACCAAAACCCGCAAGAATTAGTAAACTTCCAACCCATTATCATTATCTTTTGAGTAGTACGAGGTGGATCCAAGAGTGGTGATTAGTCCATGTTATCGATTCCCAATGAGGTGAGTGTGAAAATCCAACATAAATTTGGTTTGCAACGGATGTCAACCAAGGAGTATTGAGTTTTTGTATATGAAAATAAATACGGCATACCTGTTATATAATTTGAAATAAAATTACTTTTTTTGTTCCAACGAATTATGTTACTATTATCACCACAACTCCCAATCTTTAGATCTCCAACAATCGAGTGATCCATTGGACCAATTCCATATTGATTTGTTGGAGTCTCACTTGTGGATCTTATATCGTTTAAGGAAAAAGGTTCTTGGTTTGGGTGTGAGTAGTAGGCAAAAAACTATGTTGTGGATCCTATATGCTCTAAAGCTCTGTTACATCGGAAACATTCCCAAGAGATGGTAAACCCGTTCCAATGGTTCCCCCCGCTCCTAGGAGCTTTGGAACTATATGGGAACATTGCCTTTTCAACGAGAGATGCAATGGGAGTCGGGGAAAGTTCTAGGAGCTTTGAAGAATGTTTTTTTTGGAGTTTCAACGTTCCCACAACTCAATGATTGGGTTAGGGACGTGAATCATGACAATTGCTCAAAAAAGAGGATTACAAAGTTTTCACAATTTCTTCACGATTCAGATATAATTAGTACAAATTCATAATTACGTCTATGTGGTATGCAAAGCTTCATAAATTCATAATAGAAAGAATTCATAAAAGTGCTTCATGAGTCCCTGGACTAAACGAGGAGCCGTGGATAATTCTTATGGATCCTCCGTTTTCTAAAGATCCAACCCTCGAGGTTGGGGAATACAAAGTGTGTAGAGAAATATGTTGAACTGCCTATAAAACATGAGCCTATGTTGAAACCATCACAGGAAGAAAGGCCAAATACATGCTTAACCCGGATATCCTTAATTGAGAAACTGGAGCAATCTCTTTATGGGTTAAGGAAGCGTGTGGCACCTCAATGTAAGGACGATATCTTGGATGTCATGCCGATGAGTATTTATTTTTTTTGTTTATGTATATATATCACAGAATATTGTGTGTGCATATTGTATGTGGCGATCAATGCTTAAACATTAGAGTTTCTTTCTCTCTTAAGAATAACTAGAGAAACATATGTAAAATTGTTCCTTTGTATTTTTAAGCGAGATTGTTTCAAAGATCTGGTCATGCATCATATAACTGATAATGAACTTGACATTTTATGTATATAAAAGGGAAGGACTCGGGGGAGAGAGACACCGAGAGAATATATTTATGTATTAAAAAAATAATTTTAATTTTTATATTTTAATTTTTTTTATTATATAATATTATCGTTCCCAATTAGTAGTTTCCTATAAATTTTAGAGAAACCTCTATCCATTCCGTACACCCGTACCCAAATTTCCAAAGTTCCCAAATTCCAAAAAACTCATGCAACATAGCTATAAAGATAGTTGGTTTGGGTAGAAGAAACTGGAAAAAAACTATGTTAGGGCAGGTGTGAAGTGGTTTCAATGTTGAGCCTCAATGCAAAGGTAGTGCAAAGCGTGAAGCGGTTATATCTAAGCTTACAATATGTATTTAATGTTAGAAAGATAATGTTGGAATTACTTCTAGTATTACTTCAATATTATTTCACTTGGTTGAAAAATTATGAATCAAATATATCCTTCTAGTGTTACTTCAATATTACTTTACTTCCTTAAAAAATATTAATGAAATATATCCTTCTAACTTAAAAAATTATGGCTCTTTGTTTTCCGTTGTTGTGTCTCTGTTAATATGGCCTTCATTTTCATTTGTCCAATGGCTCTTTGCTTTTGTGTCTCTCTTAGTATGGTTCTTTGTTAGTATGGCCTTCATTTTCATTTGGCCATTTTAATCACTGATGTAAACTTTATATTTTGCTAATAAAAATCTGTGTGCGTTTTTATTAAAAAAATTAAAAAATGATGCGAGCGATTCTAAGACTTTAAATGTAAAAATCTCAACTAAAACTATATATATATATATATATGTTTTGAAAGAACATTGCATACATTAGTGATATGAATAAAAAAATTAATCAAAGGAATCATTACTAGGTCAGTAGCAATGTCAATCATCATATACCTATGCGTTTAACACGTATAATAATTTGTAATTAATTTTGACTCATTTTTTAAAAATTGCATGTTTTTTTTAACAAGTTAAGAGTAAATAATAATATATTTTTTTTATTAAAAGGAATATTTTATAAAAATGACTATTTTTGTGTAATCAAATATTTTTTTCAATCTATTTTAATGTAGTTATCGATTAACCGAGAACTATTACCTAAAAAACAAGAACTATTAGCTCAAAACGAGAATTCTAAGAAAAAAAAACATGCAATTTTTTTAAAAAATGAGTCAAAATAATCAAATATTTTTTTTCAATCTATTTTAATGTAGTTATCGATTAACCGAGAACTATTACCTAAAAACAAGAACTATTAGCTCAAAACGAAAATTCTAAGAAAAAAAAACATAAAAAAAACCATGAAAAAAATAACCCAAAAAATGAAAAGTTGTATTCGGAATAACCTTTTTTTTTCAGCATAAATTTTCAACAATTTTTTAAAATGGAAGTAAAAGTCAATTTTTTTTTGTGAAAAAACAATCTGAAAAATGAAAAGTGTTGATGTTGAAATAACGTCGTCAATTTTATGTGCATAAAAAAACAACTCGAAAATGAAAGACGTTGATGCTTGAATAACGTCGTCAATTTTTATTGATTTTGGAATAATGTCGACCTTGAAAAACAAAAAAGTGTTGATGTTGGAATAACATCGTCAATTTTTTTTGTGCAAAAAACACCTTGAAAACGAAAAAGTCTTGAGGTTGGAATAACGTTTTTTTTTCTTTTTCGAGGTAAATTGTCAACAATTTTTAATAATGACATTAAAGATAAAATATCATGACTGAAAAAACTTAAATTTGAACGATAAACACGACATTATAGATAAAATATCAAAAGTTTTAAAATTCCACCAATTTTTTAGGCATGGTATTAAATGTCAAATATCATGTCTCTGAAAAGCCTTAAAAAAATCAAGAATGACATGAAAGATAAAATATCACCTTTATGAAAATAAAATTCCAACTATTTTTAGTCATCGTATTAAAGATAAAATATCACTCATAAAAGTAAATAAATAAAAAAAATAAAAAAAATAAAAAACGAAAAAATAAAAAAAATAAAGAAGAAAAAAAATTCAAAAAAAACACAATCTAAAGAAAAAAAAATAACCTAAAACAAAAAAGAACAATTTTTTTTAACTTAATCTTAAATAATTATTAATAAAAAAAATCTGCATAATTAAAAAAAATCTAAAATAAAATAATTAAAATAAAAAAATCTAAAAAATAGATATTAAAATCCTTAAAAAGTTAAAATAAAAAATAATTAAAATTTAGAAATTTAAAATTAAAAAAAAATCGAATTTAAAAAAGAAAAATAAAAAATAAAAATATAAAAATAATAAAAATTTAAATTATTAAAATTAAAATTTAAAAAAGAAATTTATATAAATATATGGAAAAACACAATTTTAAATTATTAGGAATTTGGCTTATGTGATCCATAAGTTGTGTATAAAAAGTTTTGGTGAAAAATCACATGTAAGAAAAATTTTTTGTCGATGCATTTTGAACTAGCGAGTGTGGTGCATCATCATGACAAGATGAGAAATCTGATCAAGAAACCAATTTAAATACATAAGGAAAACTCCAACTAGCTGTTGTAAAGTAATGACTAGTTTGACTAGAATAAGAAATTAAATTAAATTTCAACATATTTTATTATATTTTAATTTTAATTTTTAATTTTATTAATATTAATGTTTTTTTTAAATAATTTAATATTAATACTTTTTAAATATAATTTAATATTTTTTATTATTTTAATAATTCAAATTATATGTTATATAAAAAAAATAAAAAAATAAATAATAATACTAATAATACTAATAATAATAATAACAAACCAAAAGGAACAGACGAGGGAGAAAGAAACTAGGGAGCGAGAGTTGAGGGAACCGCATGAGGGAGCATAGAGGAAGAGAAAAAAAAGAAACTAAGAGTGAAGGGCGGGAATCCAAAGCATCTACTAACACTCCACCCATCATCCCTCTTAAGGTTAACCGACTCTCTTTTCGATTTCCAAGGCTTCCCTCAACTTGCGGTGGTGGAAATGGTCAATCCTCGCAATAACCTCAGCATCTTCAATACATATGTGATGATTTGTCTTTTCAACATGCTTTGCTAAGGAAGACGGCTGAGATCTACTATGTCTAAGGTCAGCGACATGTTCATGAATTATTTGATTAATTGATCGACCAGTTTCACCGATGTAAGGCGTCCCACAAGAGCACGGAATCAAGTAAACACCCTTACCATCCTTAGGGAAAATCAGGGTCCTTTACCGATCTAAGCGAATTACTGAATGGTGCGCAGGGGGCTTGAAGGTTTGGAAACATTATGTTTCTTCAAGATCCTAGTGATTTTTCTTTAGTAGTACCTTGGATAAATGAAAGGTGAAATCCGGATAACCGATCACATGGATCTTTCTTAACCCTAGGACCTTTTTTAGCTTTTTTGAAAAGCTCTAAGACATTGAACCCCTGCTATAACCGTTCTTACCGAAAAACATTAAAGAGATGAGATTTTTTCACCTTAAAAGTGGTGCTCATCAGAGATTCTAAAGGCTCCGGTGACTAGAGTACTGAGAACCCCAAGCTTCGAGCCGGGAAATGATTAGAACTAGCATGCAAATATCGCTTAGTATGTGTCTTCTTTCTAAAGATTTGATGAGAGAAGGAACCATCATTATTCCTCGAAAGAAGGACATCCGGAAAGGGCAGAGCTACCATCCACTTCGAATTCCATGGTGAACTTAATGAAGTCAGATTGATCATTAAGATGCCGGAAGAAAAGGTCAAGTTTCTCTTTTCCATGGGGCCAAACCACACAGTGTCATCAACAAACCTTTTCCAAAGCCTAGGTTGAAAAAGGGATGAGGAAATGGCCTTAGATTCAAAGTCTTCCATGAAAATATTAGCCACCACAGGGGGATAGGGGGGAACACATGGCCACACCATAATTCCCGTTAAAATAATTCACCCTCGAAACTAAAGAAGAGGTTAGACAGACCTCAACGAGATGAGCGAGTATCAAGATCCGTGACCCGAGAAATGACATCAATGGCTTCCTTAATGGGAATGCAAGTGTATAACGAGACAACATAAAAACTTACAAACCTATCCTCTGGATCCAACTTAATGTCTTTCAATTCATTAATAAAGGAGAAAGAGTATTTGACAAAGGAGCTGGTGCGACCCACAAGAGGTTTCAACTTATCGGCTAAAAATTTAGCGAGCAGATAAGTCGGACCACCTATGGTGTTGACAATGGGGCTAAGGGGGGGCTCCATCCTTATGAATCTTAGGAAGACCATAAAACCTCGAGTGAGGGGATTACTTTCAATAAGTTTTTTTACTAAGGGAGCCAACAATGCTACTCGTTGCTTTAGAAACTTTTTTAAAGGGATTTTTTGTCCAGCTTCTTGTAGCTTCCACTATCAAGAAGGTGATCCAACATCTTATTACGATAATCCTCCTTGTTTAAAATAACCGTATCACCTCCTTTATCTCGCCTTAAGAACAACAATGTGATGGTTATTGTTTAAGGATTTAAGAGCCTCAAACTCAGGGTTTGCTAATGTTTGCTCTTAGGGGCTTAGCTTTTCCGAGGATCATGGAACAGTCTTTGCCTGATGGTGTCTTTTGTAGCATTAGGCAAATATCTAATTCTGTATTCTATATCACAAATGATGTCTTGAATAAGGATTTTCTTAGGAGCAAGAGCATAATTAAGGCCCTTCTCCAACAAATCGTAGACATGACGATCAAAAATAAAAAACAAGAGAGATTAATAAAAGTCCTATTTAAGGAGGAAGAGAAAGATTTGATATTATTGTTATTGTTATTATTAATGCCATTATTAATGTTATTATTATTAAGCTTATTATTATTATTATTATTATTATTATTATTGTTATAGTTAATACTATTATAGTTGCTAGTATTATTAATATGATTGTAGCTACTAATATCAATGCTATTATTATTATTATAACTTTCAATAATGTTACTAATGTTATTAAAATTGATATTATTATTAATCCGAAACAAATTGTTACTATTAATATTAAAAAATATTATCTTTATTATTAAAACAATTCAAAGAAGGATTATCAAGAGGGATAATCGAGGGATCAAGGGAAGAAGATAAAGTCGTAGAAACATTAGGAAGATTAAAAAAAGTTTGAACGCATACCCGAGTCACTCAAGCTATTATCACAGACCTTCGATTCCGTAAGGGACGGGATGGGAGTGGAAGGACGAGATCCATCACCACCAAATCCTTGTAAATCAACCTCGTCCTTAATGAGAGAGGCCGAATGATCATCGGGGATCCGAGTAGAGGAAGAAAGCTCAACACTCGGATGAATCATGGGGTGTCAATAAAAGAGAATGCGGAATGACGGCCATAAGGGATCGAGGAGCCTCTAGTTCCGCCGATGCAACTGCGGAATGAGTAAACGTTGGAGAATTAGACACCGATGGAGAACTAAATGCTTCCACCGCACCCATCGCATCGTTTACCTTCCAATGCCCAGAACTAGAAGAGGGAAACGCATACCTTGTAGGCGGAGAAGACTAGAGGGATAAGGCCGAGACGGTGAAGCAAGCATGAGTTGTCCGCAATGATAAATCGAGAATTCAAAATAAAAGATCGCAAAGCACAAATACGACAACCATTAACTCTGTTGTTGGAGCTGCACCTTATCTCGAAAAACGCGGAAGAATCTTTAGATAATTTGAGGAATTTGGAAAGATGCTTCTTATTGCATAATTCTTCCCATTCGAAGGGCTTTTAAAGTAGAGTAGGCCTCAAATACAACCTAAATATCAGCCATAATTAAAAAACGACAACTCCAAATGAGATGACAACAACCTCCAAGAAAAGAGATCGAGGAATTTTCTAACCCTTGAAATCTCGTGAGTCGATAATGCCAAGGTCTGGTTGAAATAAAAACACGTTCATTTCCCAGATTTTCTGAGGGGATGATTAATCTTGGCGAACGAAGGAACAAAGGAGGAGTCTCTACATCTCTTTAAAAAGGTTAGATTAGATTTCATCTTAGATACCCGCAAACGTGCCCTTTCAAAATGATGAACTTTAAGTGGCAAGGCCCTACCGAGCAAGCCAAAAAATTCATTTTTTTCCTTTAAATTAAGAAAAATAAAAGTAAAAAGTTTATTATTTTTTTTAAATAATAAAAAAAAACATTTAAAAAAAAATAAATAAAAAAATAAAAAAATAAAAAATATTAAGCAAAAAAAAATAAATAAAAAAAATTTATATAAAAAAGAAAAAATTAAATTAAAAAAAAATAGAGAAAAAAAATTAAATTATCAAACTCCGTTGCCCTAGGGGCTGCGTGACTTGATGGGTGGCTGGGAGAGCTAGCCCACCGGCCGATTCCCCGCCACCCATCGGTTGAACCAGCTCTTTTCGCCGCCCACTACCTTGGAGTCGCGTGGCACGACCGACGAGTGGAAGGAGCGCTGCCGCTCTCTCCCACCGCCCGCCCGAGTCGAGCCATGCGGCCACTAGGGTGGTGGAGTTTGATAATTCAATTTTTTTTTATTTTTTTAATTTATAGTTTTAAATTTAATTTATAGTCTTAAATTTTTTTTGTTTGAATATAATTTAAACATTTATTTTTTTAAAATTTAATTTATATTTATAAATGTATTTTTTTAATTTAAATTTTTAAATATATATATATATATATATATATATATATATATATATATATATATATATATATATATATATATATATATATATATATAAATTTTTTTTGTAATTTTTTTAAAAAATCTTTTTATTAAAAAAAAATATGAATTATGTTTTATTATATATATAATTTTTTTTCATTTAAATTTTCTTTTTTAATTTTTATTTAATTTTTATTTTTTTTAAATTTAAATTTCGAATTTTAATTGTTTTTTTATTTTGGTATTTTGATTGTTTTAAATTTTAATTATTTTTAAAATTTTTTTAATTTTAATTATTTTATATTATCATTTTTTTTTAATTATGTTGTTGTCGTTGTTGTTTTTTTTAATGATGTGTTTTTTTGAAGTTTTTGAATTTAATTATTAATTTTTTGAATTTTTTTTGTTTTTTTTGTTTTTTTGTTTTTTTGTTTTTGTTTTTTTTAATTTTTTTAAATTTTTTTTGTTTGAATTTTTTTATTTTTTATAAGTTATTTTTGTTTTTGTTTTTTTTTACTTTTTATTTTTTTTTCTTACATTTTTTTTTATATTTGATTTTTTTTTGTCATGCCTTTTTATTTTATTTTTTATGTTTTATTACCAAGATGAAAATCACCACTCTAAACAAAAAATTATTGATGTTGCATCAAGACGTTTCAAAATTAACATGAAAATCACTAACCTTTTAAAACAAATGTTCATACTTCATAAATAAAAAAATCACCACTTTTCAAATCATCATGAAATGAAAATCATGACATTAAAAAAAAACAAATCAAAGAACATTTAAAGTTCCAAAATATGCTCCAAAAAAAAGAAGGTAATTTTACATCACATTTTTTTCAAAATCAGCATAAAAAATCATGACATTAAAAAAAAATGTCATAGGAAAAAATTAAAGTGCCAAAACTATGCTAAAAAAAGGGGTGATTTGCATCACCACTTTTCAAAATAAGGTGCTTTTTTTGCTACCTCAAAAAAATAGGTCGAGGTAAGTTTCCTATTTGATTGGTAACTATGTTTTTTTATATTTATATTCAAATTTACTACTATAATAATAATAATAATAATAATAATAATAATAATAATAATAAATGCATCACATTCAGTCACATTGTAATGCATTAAATGGTTTGATTTTTTGTTTTTTGTTTTTTTAAATTGACTCATGAATAGCCATAAGTGGCAGTAGATTTTATATAAATAAAAATTGAGTTCAATACATCTAGAGCACTAAATAATTTTTTTTTGCCTCTATATCATTTGATTTTTTCAATATATGTAGCAATAAATTGCAACTTATATATGAAATGTTTATAGAATACACCTAGAATTTCTAGTACTCTATATTATATTGTCAAAAATCGAGATTAGATGGAGAGAAAAGTCATATGTCTCATTTGGGAGCTATTTTTTGGCTCCTTTGCATCCTTGAGAACCAGGTTGGAGTTAATTATGTCTTCTTTACATCATTAGAGAACTGGTTGGTCAAACCAAAAATCACAAAATGAAGTGTAGATAGTTAGTGGTGAAACAACAAAACCACCACCTAAAGGATCCATAGCTCTAGCTTAAATCTCTTCAACTATGAACTATTGAAAAACAAAAAGAATGCAATGCTTGAGCTTGGATCTCTTAAAAAACAAAAGAATCCAAATATTTAGCTTGGATCCTTTCCACAAACTTCTCACCTTGCACTTGATAGGGGCGATATCATATATTATTGATGATAATTAGACTTCAAGTTTCAAAGTCTTATCGCAATCAAAATTTAATTAGTATTTCGAAATTCCAACATAGTAATTGATCTCCTCAAAATCAATCAAACCTACTATTAGGATACTAATAAGAAAGAATGAGAATGTTCAAACATTATAGTTATTCACTCCTACATATTTGGTGGTTTTTTAAGGCATATCGTCATCAAAGTTTAGTTCAATAGTTGTAGATTGGTGGTAATAGAAGTTATTTGTATTATTATTCAGGGTTGCGATTAAGGGGGGGAATGTCATATTGTGAGTCCCTAGATAATCAAAAATTCTGAGACCACATTGACATGAGTTGTTAATCCTTATCTTTGATGAAGTGTTGTCATGATCCATTGATGAGTTTTCAATGATATCTACATCCAGAATGTTCGAATGCATGTACTATAAATTCATAATATGAGATCAATATAATGTGTTGAGAATAGATTAAGTCCTTTTAGCCATATTTTGTCTCATTTGTTCTTGTTCTGATTCTTAACATGATTTGACAAAGTTTCTTTTTTAAGAGCCTCTAGTTTTCCTCAAATATAAAAAAATTAGAAATTGGAGAACACCACCTTCATATTTACATTCTCATTAATGTTATTCATAGTCATTTTTTCTATTAACAAGACTTCCACATTCTCCAATTAAACTACCAACTATTGCAATTATTTCCTTTGATCTTCTTTCCCAAGAGAATCCATAATGCCATTAATGAAATCCCCCATCCTCCATCCACCAAAAAGAAAAAAAGAAAAAAAATCAATTGAATTGAATTGAAAAAGGGCTCAAAAGTTTTAAACCTCATTTTATAGGCATCCATTTTCCTACCAGTAACACCAATTTTGAGCGATATCCTAGGATAGAAAAACCAAATATCTGAATTGTTTTCAATGATGGTTGAGAAAAAATCACTTATACCTAGAATCAGTTTTGGATTCCCTATATACTATCCACCAAAGCAATTGATGACCCCTAACTTTGAATCCCACTTTGCACAATAAAGCATAAAAAATTTAGGGGTGAAATTTCACCAATGGGCGAAATTAGAGGGTTATTTATTTTGCTTGAGCGAGTTTTTTACAAATAGGGGTTTGAATATGCATCGCCCAACATTTATTTAAAAAAGTATTTGTAAACCATTAGCCAATGGGAATTTGATGGGGGGAGTTAAAAATATATATTTTTCCTTGAAAAATTAATACGACATTATCCCATTCACCCTAGTTTTATGCTAATGGAAAGTATCAAGATATATTTCACCATATATTTATGGGAATCCAAACTTATTTTTATGGGAATACCAATTATTTGGATTTGTTTCTCCTTATGGAATTTATTTTCACTATATTATATTTTCTTATTAATCCAAAATTGCTGGAATTTGTTTTTTATTTTTATTTTCCAGTAAAATTCAAACTATATTCTCCCATTCACCCTATTTTTATGGTAATGGAAAGTATCAAGATATGTTTCACTCTATTAGTATGGGAATACCAATTATTTGGACTTTTTTCTGCTCATGGAATTTATTTTCAGTCTATTATATTTTTATATTAACCCAAAATTGTTGGAATTTGTTTCTTCCAACAAAATGTATCTCACACTTTATGGAATGTGGATTCATATGTTTATAGGAATTGGGGGTTTATATGAAATCCATTTCATCATTATTTAAACAACCATTGCAATGGGAAGATTGGTTTGTCAATTCTTCCATGTTGAATTGACATCTAATGAACAGAGTTATTCGACTATCTGTGTTTTAATTTGGTAAGTATTCAACCACATCCTTGTTCTTTAAATTTTCAAATGAAGAAATTATCCGGCATAAATATATTAATATTAATAATAAAATTTTACTCTTTTTTTTAAGCTCGGCATGGTAACATCTTCATCATGTCCAATATATCACCTCGATCGGGGAATTGAACCAGTGAATTTACATCAAGAAGTACCTTAACATAGCACTCGATCATCATCTACCCAAGACCCCATGGACTACTTTTTATTTTATTTTTTTACCTAGATAAACTATTATAATTTTTTGTTGTTGTAATAGTAAAAACTATCAATAAAGATCCATATAAATAGTAGAGGATGTACTATATTTTTATATTTCTAGATTGAAAATTTGTTTCATCTACTAAATCATTCAACACTCTATATAAAAGAGAGAGTCGATTTTATAAAACCTAAAATACTTAAGTTGTAAGGTAAATTTAATTGTAGACGTCACTTCATTCACCATCAAAGGAATCATAATTGTTCAAAAATCAATAAAATAATAGTTCAGTGAAGATTGTTGTGGAAATTCACAAAATTTATTTAACATGGACACCCTAGTAAATTCAATGGGCTTGATCCACCATTTATCATGAAAGGGTGTCTGCTCTTATAACTATAGAAATCTCTTCTTTCTAATTCAATTAGCTATAAATGATGACAGTGAGGATGGCGGAGCAATATTCTAATGTAGATATAAAAAACTACTTACTTGTAATGTCTTCATTTTACTTACCATAGCATTTTTAAAAAGGTTATAAAATAGTTATTTTTTACACATTGAGATTCACATTAACTCATTTTCATGCAGTTTTAAAGGTTTGAAATCACCTTCAGAATTAATAATCTCTAAATTCCTTTGATTTTACATCCAATTTTGTGTTTTTCTTGAGTGTAACAGTTTTATATATTCCGCTAAAATCTTATTCATGTTTAAGGTATATACTATAAATCCTAAATCTTAAAAATGTTTGCACAATATTATTTTTCCTCACTACTTAGAAAGATTCTATTGCTTACATGTTGTAGTTTTTTGGTAAAAGTGTGTGTATAGTATTAAAAAATATAATCAACAAACATATAAAGATAAAAATAATAATAATTAAACTTTTTTTACAAAACATTTTCCGAGATATTAAGTTTGAGCTTGGAATAAAAAAATATAATTATTTATATAGATGAACGAGATAGTAAGTTCATGCATGGAATAAAAAAATATAATTACTTATATAGATGAAAGAGATACTAAGTTTGTGCATGACATAAAAAATATAATTATTTATATAAATGATTTTCTAGTGAAGATGAAGTGGGGGTGATTCCTTCTCTTCCTTCTCTTTGTAATGGTAGTTTGACTATGTTTTCTGGTACAATTTAGATAAATTCGTTTAGAATTCAACGCCACGTTTTCTCACCTACAATTATATATATATATATATATATATATATATATATATATATAATTAAAATGTTGTAGTACAATGTTCGAATGTTTTTAAATGGATTTTGATGTTAATTTTTTAAATAGGTTTTGATGCAAAATTATAGTAACATCCGACAATGTATTTTTCTTAATCAATTCACTTATTCCATTTCATTTTATTGCCTTGTCTTTGGAAAAAAAAAAATATTGCTCATAGTCATAATATTAGTTATGTATTCTATTAATTTTGGTAGTATTATTATTATTCTTCTTATCTACAATACTTTTTGCAAAGAAGCAAGTGTTTTGCTAATTTTCTCATTTAAAATTAATAATTTTATAAATTTTAAAACATCTTGTAGGGTGAGTTTTCTTTTCTAAGATATTAATTAAACAATCTCAAAATTTTCAAGTGATTTTTTATTTTATTTTATTTTAATTATATATCCAAATACGTTTGAATGTCATCTCCTAAATTTACTTATCTATTTTTTTATTATTATATTGCACATATTTATTTATTTTTATAATAAAAAATTCAAGTGATATAAAAATGAATTAAAAAAATACTAATGATATAATTTATATTTTGATTAGATTCGATATATATATATATATATATATATATATATATATATATATATATATATATATATATATATATAATTTTGAGGCGTATATGTATTTTTAATTTTGATCACGTTAAATTACAAAATATATATATATATATATATATATATATATATATATATATATATATATATATATATATATATATATATATATATATATATATATATATATATATATATATATATATATATATATATATAACAACATTATTGGTTTTAGAAAAATCTTTACATCTATATATATTTTCTTCTAACAAAAAATTCCATAACACTGATAAATGAATTTGAATCATATAAACATATAATGCTTGCAGAATAATGGATGTAGAGATATAATAAAACTATTTCATTATGATATTTAATGTTTATATTTGATATTTTTAATTTTTTACTTAAATGCACAGTATTGTTTTTTTTCCATAGAAAAAAATCGAACTTTCTATTAAAAATAGATAGTCACAGAGCATTTCGGTGCAACTCCATTCTCCTTTTTTCAAAGAGGAATGGTGAGCTCAGCTACTTCGCTATACATGAGGGTGTTGCCAAAGCAGCCAGTATACAAGAAAAAACACAAAGAGAGGGACTGGCAGTAAAAAATATCCCGGTCTCCATTCAGAATAAAAATAAAAAGAGAAAAGTGAAAAAGGTAGAGAAGAGAAAGCAGAAAAACTATTAGCTTCTAGATCGTGGGAAAATGTACGAAAAATAAGGTTTTTCTCCCTTTCTTCTTCTCAACCTTGCGCCACTCGCACACAGATGGCATACAAGTGGCAAGGACAATCTGATTTTCTGCTGTTTGGGTTCCTGTATCCTTATCCGAGTCTGAAGTTTCTGATGGGTGGTGGCATTTTATCCCTCCACTACCCGAGTCATCGACATTTTTTTCAGTTTGATTCTCTTGAAAGTGTGGGACCATGAGTGGATTCGTGTCCTTCTTTTGTACCTCAGGCTTCTGTGTAGGATTTTTTCTTTCCGTAGGAACTGGTTCCTCTTCATCTTCTTCTGAATCTGGAGGGGGATACTGCCATCCTTTCCTCTGCTTCCCTTTCTGTTTCTTTTTTCTGTTTTCTTTCTTGGCCTCTGGACAAGTATTCTGTAGATGACCTGTCATCTTACAATTCCTACATCTGAACACAGTATTCTCATAATCAAGTGGTTGCAACCAATTTTGTTGCTTGTAGATCAGCATAATATTCTTCGGTAGTCCTTTGCTTAGATCTACCTCGACAAAGATCCAAGCAAAAGTGTAGATTATTTCTTCTATTCTTTCCATATCTATTTTAATAAATCGCCCAATACTATTCCCAATGCTCTCGAGGACTTGATCATTCCAGAAATGAAGAGGGAGGTTGTAAAGTATCACCCATACTGGTAATATAGAGACTGTCATAGTATTTGGATCAAAATATGGAAACCATGGGGTGATAAAAAGCCCCGTGGACCCCCAAAACCAAGGCCCCTCTCTGATGATAATATCTCTTTCCTCCAAGGTTTTAAATTTCACGATAAAAACCCCTTGGAACAGAGATGTATTTCACAATCAAGGGTCCATCAGGTGAAGATCCAATGGAAAAAGTCCATGGGTTTAGGCCAGAAGCAGTTGAAACGACATATTAATGCCTGGGCTTCGTATGTCTTTACATGCTCCTTTGTTGCTGAACTGTTGATTTTTAGTACTGGAGTTTGTTCCTGTTGATCTACTATGTATGGCCTCAGAGCATTTCTAGCTAGTTCTGAAGGTGAGCCTGCATCTTTTTTCCCCTGTAGTATGTTTTTGTAGGAAGGGCCTCCACTCATTTGTTTCTGATTGATGGGTTTTTTCCCTTTATCTCTCCCTACATTTCTTGGCATGCTTAGGTTTGCGGCACCCCCTCTCAGACACATATTTAGGGAGATCGTTATTCCTGTTTTTATGTTGTAGTCTTTCAAGAGCCTACAATCCTGAAGAGAACTGTGTCCATTGACTAAATTTTGGATCGATACTGGGTACCCCATCAGTCCCCATATCTTATGTTTTAGTTTCAAAATAGTGGTTTCTGCGTGTACCCAAACTAAACGAGACTTACCCACAGGGGGTCTGATAAAAATTTGAAAAGAACTAGGTTTCGGCAGAACCAAGAGGTTACCTATTATTTAGGGAGGAGCTCCCTTCTGATAATGTTAGCACAGAAAATCCACCTCCCCCTTCTTCTGATTCGTCAAAGGGATCTGCAGATTTGGCTTAGCCGCCTCTGACTTCGCCGTAGGCAATGGTGGGGGTGTGCATCTTAAATGGGAATCCCTGCCACAAACTGCCGAGAAACTCACCAGGAGTAGAGATCCCATGCCAGAGCTTGTCACACTCCCAACCACACATAGCAGTGAGAGCCATTGCACTCCTTTACAGTTTTCCACGGACTTCCTTGACCATAATGGCCAGATCTCCCTGCCCACCATGAGAAAACCATAAATAAATATAGTGACGACGTCTTCTTTACGTGGAGTGCGCTGATCCAAATGAAAGCTGTGGCAGATTGCCCATGATCTAGGTAGATCACCAACTAATGACTTTTGGACAGGAATCGTAGCTCTCAATCTGGGATTTTCTGCCCATGAGGTTCGGATCCAGAGTTCAGATCCAGGAGATAGCAGACAATCAACCTCTCTCATCCAGATTGCTTCTGGTGCAGTCAGAGCGGCGACAGCATCGCGAGAAACCCTTACTGGTTCTGTGCTTCCAAGATTCGCAAGCTTGAAGGCGGAAAAATCTGATCGAACGTTGGTTGAAACCCTATCCAAATCCATCGCTCTCCCCCTTGATACCTCTTCCCCTCCTTATGAAGATGTTTTAATGCATAGTATTGTTATAATAGTATTTACCTCAAAATATTGTTTTTACATTCTACCTATATTTTTTATATAATTCAATATAAAATAAAATATAAATAAAAAAATTTAAAATATACTTTATATATTTAATAAAAGAAAATTATTATGTAAATATAATAATTATTATTAAATTTTATTTAAAAATATTTATATAGGAAATATTATTTATTTTAATTTTTGTTTTAATGTAAAAATTATACATCATATATAGCATTCTATCTATTGCCGTGAATATTAAAAAATAATAAATGTTTTTTATTATTTAAATAATATTATTTTTTTAGAATAGGGTTTCTAAAATTTAAAATTAATTATCAATAGCTATTTGGTGGAACAATTTGATCTATACTATTTTTTAGTCATGATAAGGATCTGAGATTTATCTCTAAAAAATAACTCCTAACCAACTTAATTTTCCCTCAAATGCCACCAAACTAACCCTACCGTACAACTCACCAAGTGGAGAAAATGATCTTAAAAATGAGAAATCCCAAAACTTGAAACAGGGAAATAATGTCATATAGATTAATGGTCCTTTGAAATTTTCCAAGATGTTATATTGATCTCACCTAGTGCCAAAATATAACTTGTGAAGGTGTTGAACACTTTAAACATAGCATCACTCACTTAGCCACCAAAACACTAAGTTGAGAAGTAACACTATTTGCAATGACTTTACAATTTTTTACAATTTAGTGAAAAAATCGCCAAGATTTAACAAAAAAATTATGATTCAATAAAATATTCTCCAAAAAATTATATATACATATTATATGAATGAAAAAATAGTGTGTACATTTTTATGCGTACCATGGGGATTCACCCATTTATTATACTTATAATTTCAGGAGGGGGGCGGGGTTCTTAAAATTTTCCCTGCAATAAATAGAAAGGAGCCTACATCGATCTGTGGTACCCAATTTAGATGCACCATTGTTTTCCTTGAGAATCCCTAAATATCAGGAATGCACTCTCACAAACAAGTGTAAAGCTTTCAATCATATCCCAAGTTGTTTTTAAGGGGGGATGTTAGGATATTTAGACGCTTATGAGTTAGTTAAGTTCAACTTGGTGTAATGTTAATATTAGGTAGAAGTGTGTTTCTTAGTGTGCTCCTATAGTATATAATAGTTGCATTATAATATGACAGTCATAATATGTTCTAGACATAAAGAGATTTCGTACCTCATATTTGATAGTAATGGTTGTATTGAAATGTGGCTTAGCAACCAATTAATCCTTGATATCTATTTAAAGAGCATGGAAGGTCATCATCAATAATATATTGTGAGAACTCCCTTATGTAAAAAAAAATCTTTTTCACTAATAAAATTTCTTCAAGTGAACACATTGGCTAGGGTCATGGACTATTTATGTCTTTGAGGATTTTAACCACAAAAAAATATTGGCATTGTGATCTTTGATTTTGTTGTATGGGTGGTTACTTAAGGTTTTTGGCTTGTGTGGAATACATTTTTATACCAAAAATTGGCATCAAATATCGTTTAAAGAAATGCTCCCCTTGGTGATTGAAATATCGAGTCTATGTCTAGTAATTTTGTATTGTTTTGGCCTAAACAGACTATTCCACTATGTCCATATTATTGTTGTCAGCTAATTATTCCTTTCCTTTCATCCAAAAAGGTGTCTAAATTCCCGACATTCAACATTTTTCATTAGATCGAAAGATATATTGATCTGTATTTATGCAGGAACGCAATAGAATATATATATAAACATAACATAGAGATGCAACAGAAATAAAACATCATTTCATTAATATGAAAGAATTGAAATATGTAAAAAAATTTAATTTAAGAAAAAAAATTAAAAAAATAACACCAAAGATACAAAACAATAAAAACAAAATTGGATAATTAAAAAAAACAAATAAAATAAAAATATTAAAAAAAGCATTTAAAAAATTAAAACAAAAGCCATTAAAACTTTAAAACTAAAAAAAAAAGAAATAAACAAGACCCACCCATGACCCTTTGGAGGCTTGGGCATGGGTTGGATGATTCCCAAAATCAACCAACCCCGCCTAACTGCCCGAGGGGTTGTGGGTGGGCCTTCTTTAATTTTTTTTTTTTAATTTTTCATTATTTTAATGTTATTTTCATTTTTTAATTTTTTTTAAAAATTTATTTTAATTCAGTATAAATTTTTTATTTTTATTTATTTTTAAAATTTTTAATGTTTCTATATATATATGATTTTTAATTTTAAAGGTATTTTTGTGTTATTTTTACTTAAAATTTTATTTTAATCAATTTTTTTCGAAAAAATAATTTCAAATGTTATCATTTTTTTGTTATAAAATTCATAAAGTTTGTTATTTTTCCAAAAGCAATTATTCAATTTTTTCATAATTTTTTTTATTTAACATGTCATTTTTAACATAAAAGTACCAAAATACGTATTTTTTAAATTATATCTAAACACAAAATATGTAGTTTTGTTGGACTGTTTAAAATTATTATTTTTTAGTGAAAATTATTTTATGTGTATTGAAGTATTAATTAACGATATAGAAATATATAAAAAATCCTAATATCAAAATATTAATTTTACAATTTTTTTAAAACTTTGCAAAAAAAATTAAAATTTTCATTATAAAAAAACATGCAAAGAAAACCAAAAAACACAAGTTTGAAAAACCTTTAAAAATCAAACATCTTAGAACGAAAAACAAGAAGACAAATAAGACAACTTGAAAAATGGTTATATAATCAAGGTTTAAAAAAATTGTGCATACTTGGGACACAAGAAAATTTGAAGTGTCAAAAATATGCCTAAAAATATGCCTAAAGTCTGCATGAAAATAACCAAATTTTAAAAAAAAGTATCCATACATAATATATCAAAAAATTTAAAGTGTAAAAAATAAGCCCAAAAAGATGGGGTTGATGTTGCATCAACACTTTTCAAATTGCCATGAAAATCAATAACATTTTAAAAAAATGTGCATACTTAATACATAAGACAATTTAAAGTCTCAAAATTATGCTCCAAAAAAAGATGTATTCTCAATAAAAACTTTTCAAAATCGGATGATTTTTTGCTACCTCTAAAAAGTGAGAACTTGGTTCACTACCCGTTTGATTGAAAACTTTGTTAGAAAGGGTGAGCTTATGGCTCATGGATAGCTCAATTATACTCATGGATCCTCGTAAATGTAAGGAAGCATAAGGCCCCTATTGATTTCATCATTAGTATCATATATGGGGCCTTTGTCAAAATGACAATCAATTGCTTCTAATTGTTTTTCTTCATGCAAGGGAAAACAATGATCCTCCCTTTCAATGGCATGAAAAGGTGTACCATTAGGAGTAATTCCCTGAAGAAAGGGAAAAATAATCTCAAGCTCATCTTCCTTGTCAGTACCATAACTATTGAAATGATGTTTGTTGATATCCCATTTCCCCTCATTTATGTGGAAGAAACCACAAATTTCAACCTCGTAGGGGGCCATAATGTCCATACCCTATAGATATTTATTAAGCACCCTTTCTTGGATGAAAGGACCCAATTCATCATATTCATCCTTGTGGACTTATATAGGGTTCCATTTATTCATTCCCAATTCCCCAATCTGCAGTCCAAAGGTGATCCATAAATTCCTCATTTGCTTGGTCATCATGATTTTCTTTAGAATCATCCCCTTCATTATTGGGAAGGGAGAACCCCTCCTCTTTCTCCTTTTATTGAGGAATATCACCTAAAGTGTTTACTAGATAATTTTGGGGATAAAATTCTTACAGGAGAGCGTATGTGGGGTTCTTCTTATATTCACATTGCATATTAAAGATCCTTCCTCCTTACTCGCAAAAATGAAAAAAGAGATCTTTGTGTTTGTATTTTCCTGCCAGATCCATGCAAGACATGTCATATCCATTCATTATTTCTTGCAAAATTTGGAGGCCTTTAGGATCAATATCCTCATCTTCATCCTCAGAGGAAATTATTTCAATTTCATTGCTATTGATTCCCAAATTTGCATTTGAAAATTCCTCCACATATTGCTTTTTCTCTTAGTTACCTTTTGCATTCATATCCTTCTCATGGTCATCCAAATATTCTATGATTTAGTTGGGAAAAGAGCCATTCTTTTATTCAATTCCAAGACATAAGGATGCGAATGCACCATTGTAATAGGTGAGCTCGAGGAAAACATAGTTTGTAGGGTTTTCCTCATACTCGTGTTGTACATAATAGAAGTATTCCATGTTCCTCTTATAAAGGTCGATTGAGAAGTTCTTATCCTCATGCTCAACTACATGCTCACAATATTCATTCCATCCACCTAGTATTTCCTGTAGTATTTGAAAATTTTCAGGATCAAGGTCATTATAAGGAAAGTCAGGCACACATTCTTAACCACAATAAGCCATTTTTCATGATTTTGAATATAAAACCAATGCGGAGTCACCGAGGTGAATTTAAATGCTTTGATAGATGTTTGATTCATCCTACAAGAATTAAATTTAAATTTCAATGAATAACTAGGGCTTCGTTCTTCCAATGGAGTTTCCAAAAGGATATATCAATGATTTCATATGGAACAAGACACACGTCTCATGTCCCCGAAAACAATGCCAAAAATTTTGCCACATAAACTATAAGGCCTAGTAAATATGCTAATGCTAGAGGGAAAAAAATAAATTTGGGACAAAGGCCCACTATCACCACATCCTAAATCCCCTTCCCTTCTCTAATTTTCACCGATGGGAGGAGTCCTAGTATCCCTCACTTATGATAGATGTATCTAGGATTTATTTGAAATGAGGAAAGGAGGCCCATTCGAAGGAAAGGTTCAATGTAAGTGTGAGCTTTGGGAGAAGCTAGGAATACTTTCCAAGAAAAAACCCTTGAAAGAAAGACTTCATGAGACTTAGGGTTGAGAAATTTTACAATATAAGAGTTCATCCAAGGTTAAGGTAGATAATAGAAAAGGTTGCGAATGATATGCTTCAAAAAGTACTAAAGAACAAAATTCAAAGAATCCCAAAGTTTAAGGATTCCTTATAGGGTTCCCACTTGATTTCATAGCTAGGGTATCAAATAAAATGAGATTCCACCATTGGAATTCATTCAAAGTTAGAGGATGCTTAAAGGAGAGACTAAAGAACAATCCTATCTAGACAAAATTAAAAACACAATATCCTAGAGGATTTCACACCAAGCCCTATAGGTGCATATGTCACCAAATATTTAGACCAATGCCTATCAATTAGGAGAAATGGAGTCAAGAATTACTTTTATTTGATAATTTCTCTCTTCAAGGAGACCTAAAACAACTTCACTAACCCTAAAGGAGGCAACTTCACGACTACTTTAGGATTTTATACTTCATTGATAATAACTGATGGAGTTTCAAGGATGAAATTAACCTTTAGGAATATTAGTTCATCATCATCTATGATTAATGCATGAAATAATTCCAATAACTTTAATTTTCTCACGAATTTGCACTAAACTAGGGCGAATTAATGATCATGAAATGACATTTCATAAATTACACATTTTATCAACATAAAATATAGCATAAAAGAGTACTTACAAGATAATGATAATATATCCATCCATCAAAATTGTAAAAATAAGCTCCAAGAAAATATAGCAAAGATTTCCAAATGTCAAAATGCATCCAAATATCAAAATTTCATCCAACAATTGTTGGTTCGAATGTCACAAGAAGAGATATCGAAATCCAAGTGACGACGGTTGAATATAAATGAGTCCTCTCTTATTTATATGAGGTTCCTTAAGTTTGATTTAGCCTAATTTATCCTAATTGAGCCCGTAATAATATTTTTATGTGTAAAATAACATGCCTTTGGTGACAAGCCCACCAAATAGCTACTAAAGTGAATAATAAGCCATCCCAAGAGGGTCAAAATAGTGAAAAATGGAGTAGGAAGGGTCATTAGAAGGCTAAGGTGATTCCTCGATGTGCCATGAAGAAGAAGAGAGCTACATGAACGATGAGCAAGGGGGTGGCCACTTTATTTCCAAGAAAAACATCATATGGTGCTCCCAAATGGCTATAACGCGTAAGAAATGGTCCCATGGGTCTCCAAATGTCTTAATATCATGCCATTTCTACATCAATGAAGGATAGAAGATGACATGCCCTCCCATGTCTTCGGGATGAGACAAAACCTCTACACCTCAGATCATACAAAGTGTCGTAGCAATGTGTGGCCTGCTGGGAAACATGGTCCAAGTGCATCATCATCTCTATATGGTTGGGGCCGTAAAATTAATGTGGTGGTTCTTTAATAATCCCATGGTGTGGAAATAAATGCTCTACAATGCTATACACCCATGGCTCTCAACGCTCACCCTCCAAGGGCCATTACGTCCCTTTAGAAGGCCCTGACCCCGTATAGGAGACCAAGTCCATAATGAAGCCCCTCCCGCAATATTGTATAAGATATAATGCATCTCCTCACCTTTCATTACAATTAATAATTAGTGTAATTGAGTAAATAGTCTTGTTAATAAAGGATAGAAGTGGGTACTTCATAGTGGCATGCCCTTCCAAATGGGCTATAAATATGTACTAATTTTACCTTTCTCGACAAGGTATTTAATGAAGGACCCTATTAGGTGGTTTCAACCTTCAAGGGTGGGATATGTCCATGGTAAATCCATTAGAGGGCCAACATCATGTGAAATAGAGATGGAATGAAGTGGGGGTATAAGGGAAGCCTCCAAGCCACATTTCATGCTACAATGGTAGCTATGATAAAGGAATCCTATACCTTAGGTGTATGAATGCAGGAGGGAGAAATCATGGAAAATGAGTTACCCTAGACTTTTTTTTCCACCCTTATTTAGACACCTTTTTCCTTTTATTGATTTTTCTTATTTTTGCATCGCTCGAGGCTCAAGGGGATGAGAGCATGATGTAAGATGGATTGAATAACCCCTTAAGGTTGGGTCATTATCACCCACCATGGGTTGGGACAATCACGGTTCCTTAATGATGCAAGGGACACACATAGGGGCCCTAGGAACCATGGTGATGGCCATAGTGATATGGGTACAGCTCAAGTTTGGATTTTTACCTCAACACTAAATTATTTTGTCCCGTACATATTTTTCATTTTTTGGTACATTTCCTGTTGTATGTCACCAAATTATAATTTTATATTTCTTTTTAGGCCGCATGAACCTTTGTGCCATCATTTTACGCCTAACCTAAGGTGTGGACAAGGGGAGGGTGTGACTAAAACCTTATGGAAAAAATGGAAAAATGTGGGACCCGCAGGGGAAAATATGAAAAATGGCTTGGGAATAGAGCTTAAAGAGTGAGATATGGTGTGTCGTGAAGGGAGACCACACAACCAAAACAAGTTTTTCCCACATAGTGCCACTCCTAAATCTAACAACTCATAAGAGATCCCATAGGACTAGAACCGAGATTAAATTCCAAGATGAAGCAAGTGAACAAGAGTACAAGTCAATGTCTATTTTTTTCCATTGGATTCCCCTCATTAAGCCATGCCAAAATGTTCCCACAAAGTATGTAAACATCCAATTATATAATGAAAAATCATACCTTCGAGGTTGAAGCCCCACCTTAAAACATACGATCATGAAAAATGAGTGAGGGCACACAATTATTAGCTTAGATGGTGGAGAATAGTATCACATCGATTTATCAGTGGCTATAATGGGTTGTTGGATCCAAGCTGAAGACAACTCTAGGAGAAATTTTCTCATATAGGGGTCACCCACCGGTGGTGAGTAACATCTACCTCTAGTTGGGACATGAACTATGAGTAGAGGGGAAGAACCATGTACCAATGAGGAGGTCATGAGAACACGAACACCCCCCCCAGACCGCAGACCTATCACCTACAAATCATAGATAAAGGAAGCGAGGCAACATGATTCGATGGAATCCTTCGACTTCACCCATGCTTTTATTAATCCACAAATTCAATAGGAAATAAAGTCTACTCTAGAATGAAAATTTCATATAAATGCACCTAATATAGCATGATAATATAATATGATATTAAGCTCTAATGCAAAAATCAATATGAAATGCATCCTTCTTGCATGTATATAACATCAATCAAGCGTTAAGTGTAATCATAAATCCAATGCAACCAAAGATATCATTAGATCAATATGAGAATAATTTCCCATATGATTACTCATGTAATAAATCCAAAAGCCAACATAGAAAAAAAATCATATGGAAGATTATTCAGGTGGGAGATAGGAAAATATAACATCCATATGTTCTATAAGGGAGTTACGTATGAGAGGCGTGATACCAATTTCGAGAATCGTAGCCTTTCCCTGTAAATAAATAACACAGATTGTACGTTACCAAGCTCAAGAAATCCCTATCACAATCATTCTTTACAATTTCATGCTTCATGCTTTCCCCAAGGTCCTGATGGGAAGGAAAATAGGACCGATGACACGAAGAGACACAAAAAAATTAGTTTCTTGATATGATAATTACATTGGAAAAGGGAAACCATTATGTGCTCATGATCCTCAAATTATGACTTAAGAAGTGACAAGACCACCCAGTGGGTTTTCCTGAATATCATACTTAGAGAAGGAAAAGGCTCATCAATATTAGTGATGGTATGAGAAAGGTGAAGTGATGGATCATGGATAACTCAACTATACTCTTGGGATCTTGGAAAAGGTAAGGAATAGTAAGGCCCCTATCGATGTCATCATTAGTATCGTAAATGATTTTTTGAAAATGGAAGACTGCTTCAACAAATCTTCTTCATGCAGGGTAAAACAATGATCCTCCCTTTCAAGGGTGTGAAAAGGTATACCATTATGAGTAATTCCCCCAAAGAAAGGGAAAACCAATCTCCACCTCATATTTCTCGTCGCATCATAAATAGGGTAATTATCTAAATTATGTTTGTTGATATCCCATTTCCGTTTGTTTATGTGGATGAAACCACAAATTTCAACCTCACATAGGGCCACAATTTCCCTATCCTCTATATTTTTATGAAGAACCATTTCTTGGATGAAAGGCCCCACTTCATCATGTCTATCCTTGTGAACTTCTATGAGGCTTCCATTTATGCCATATTCATACCCACTCCCCAATTTGTAGTGCAAAGGTCATTCATAGATTCCCTCATTTTCTTAGTCATCATGATTTTATTTAGAATCATCCCCTTCTATTGTCATGTAGGGATAAACCCTCCTCTTTCTCCTTTTATTGAAGAATATCACCCAAAGTTTTTAACACATAATTATGGTAATAAAATTCTAGGAGGAGAGCGTATATGGGGGTTCTTCTTATATTCACATTTCATATCATATATTCTCTCACTCAAAAAAATTGATAAAGGAGATATTTGAGTATGTAATTTCCTTCCAACTCCATGCAAGACTTTCATATTTTTTTTCATTCTTTCAATTGCAACATTTTGAGACTTTTGGTATCAATATCCTCATCTTCATTCTTAGAGAATATGCTTTCAATTTCATTATTATTGATTTCCAAATTTGAAATTGAAAATTACTCCATATCTTCTTTGCTTTCTTTTTGGTTACCTTTTTCATTCATATCTTGCCCATGGTCATCCAAATATTCTATGATTTTGTTGGGAAAAGTGCCATGTTTTTCTTCAATTATAAGACATAAGATTCAAATGCACTAGTGTAATAGGCAAGCTCAAGGAAAAGATAGTGTGTAGGGTTTTCTCTCATACTCATGTTGTACATGATATAGTTCTTCCCTATTCCGATTATAGAGGTTGAGTAAGAAGTCCTTATCCGCATGCTCAACTACATGCTCATAATATTCATTCCATCCACCCAAACATTTCTTGTAGTATTTGAAAAAAATTAGATCAAGGTCATTATAAGGAAACTGTGGACAATTTATTTTCCATAATAAGTGATTTTCCATTATTTTTCATATAAAACCAATGTGGAGCTTCCGTAGGATAAATTTAAAAAGTCTTGATATATGTTTTCCTTACCCTTTTTTTTCCCTAGAAAAAATCAAACTTTCTATTAGAAAAACAAAAAGTTACATCACATTTGTCGTAGCATTCCATAAGTCCTCGTCCCAAAAATGAGAGAAATGGAAAAAGGCCAACATCCAACACCCATGGCAGCACAAAAAGTTGTGATACCGTGAAGCACCTCGCAGACCACTTTAGGTAGAAATTGATAATATGAGAAGTGAGCATAGAAACCATAAGCAATTAAACACTACTTGTGGCTCAACAAGGAGAAACACCCAACAAATAAGATGATCATAAGAAACTATCCATAAACCGACTCTCCAAAAAGAGAGACCAGTTAGTAAATCATAATAATATTGTGTATAAATATATGTAAAGTTCCAAAAATATACAAAAACTCGATAAGTTTGTTGTTAAACAATATGGAAAAATATATACATCAGCCCCAGGAGATATAGCAAAGAAGGAGAGAAAATAAGGAAGTAATAAAAAACAAAAGAATTCCGTGATGAGGGGAGGCCTCCATCAATATGGTATGGTATCTAACAGACTCGACCACTAGAGCATATTATCTTCTATCGACCACGAGCCCCGAACCCGTCTAAGATCGATCTTAGAAAAATCGTCGTCTTGGTTTTGTTCCCTATAAATATGGAAAACAAAAATCCATGTAAAATGTGTTTTTAGTGATAGAATCTCATCAAGAAAAGGGAGAAGTAAATAATTTTGACATCTCTAAGAGTTTTTAAACCAATTTATGACATTCAAGGAGTCCCCAAAAATTTGTATCAAAGAGATTTCCAGGTGAAGAAGCCATCATAACAAGGGTTTTACACCCAGGCTCGCAAAGTTGTTTTAACCACCTCCAAGAACCACGTAAGCCGCAAAAGAAATATTTGAAGTTTTGTGAATTACCATGCCCACCCCACATAGACACCGAGTAGCCACTCCATCGAAATAGGCCCAAGGTATATCAAGAATAATGACTTTGTTCAACACCCACTCGGGGACGAACCGTCGAAGAAGGGGAGGAAGACCAGGTGTCGCGCACTTTCACTTGCCACTAGAGTCGAAGAAGAAAGGGTGTCCTTAAACACACATTACTAGAAATCCATATGCCCTAAGAGATAATTAGTGGAAGGCATATGTGTTATGTATATTTACACTTCTCCCACCAGATTTCCATGCCCGTTGTAATTATTTCCACCCAAAAGAAATCCACATCACAAGAGGCTGGTGGGACTCAAACCTTCCGGTGAAGGGATAGGAAATGAATAAGTGATCAATAGATTTTTCATCCCTATCAGAAATACTACACCATCCAAGACTAGTGAGAAATCATTTTGGAGGGGAGTCCGAGGCCGCACTTTCTCGGGTACGAATGTTCCATAGGAAAGCTTGGATTTTGCAATGGTAACCGAGTTCCAAAAGACCTTATACCACCATTTATTCTCCATCCTTGGAGGCCATAATATAAGCATATCCTTCCTTGGGGGAATATAAAAACTGTATTTTGAATGAACCCAAAGAGACTATAAATAACCTCTATTAAGCAAAATCAATTATTTTCCACCTCCCGTATGTAGGTCTCCCCTTCATCAACCCACTTATTTTCCAATCCAATCTCACTTTCATTTTTCCACGCCCGAGTCCAAATGGTGGTCCGACTAGGTGCATTGATCCGACCAGAGTGCTAAAGCCTTTTCCGGTGTAGGGAATCCCAAGGCCCACCGAAAGTAAGTAGTTTTCACGCAACTCCACCCAAGGGTTCAGACCAATCTTGCGTTGATCCCCACACAATATTCCCGTACCGGTCCTTGACCCAAAGATTCAAAAACAATAATGATAGCTTTCCAAATGTTGAGACTCTCTTAATTTAATTAACTAGGGTTCTAATCCAAATTTTAGCGAGTAGGATCAATATATTTTCTTTTTGACCACCGAAGTCCATAAATTGCTTTTCGAAAATATCCTCCAGATAGATTTTAGCCAACGCCAAGGAAAAAATGGTTTAGTTGTTTAATACTCCCGCATTTCCTTAGGTTTATAAATCTTCACGTTTATAGATTCTTTTTATTTGTGTATTAAGAATGTCAATAGGAACCCATTACGTACTAATCAAATAGACTAGGATGGCTAATAAAACATCGCATTTTATTAGACTAATATCCCCGTTTATGAGAGCCACTTATGACTCCAAATATTAATTATTTTTTTGAATTTTTGAGACTAGCCAAACCAATCCTATTTGTGATACCCATCCGCTTCGAAAAATCCTAAGTACTTTATACATGTTCCCAAAGGCACTCGTAGGAAAAGAACGAGACCAAAATTCCATAAGATATTAGCTTCGTGGATGCCTTCATGATTGAGGGAAGACTTTTTATTGTTGATAGTTAAGCATGTTACCTTTCATAAATAGATTCAAGATGTATTTTAAGGTTTTCACTTCACAACGTATCATTGCCGAATAACATAATATCATCCACAAAGAGGGAGGTGTGATGATTAGATTTGAAGCCGCTTCGATACTCCCAAGGTCCCTAGTTCTTCCGTCTAGTGAATGAGTTGACTAATGCCTTCAAATGCCAAGAGGAAGAGCAATTTTGAGACAGATAATAATCCCGTTCCGCCCTCTTGTCAAAAGAACTATGAGGTCGCTCCATTAATAAGAAAAACAAAAAAATATTAGTGATACAAATTTCATAATCCATCAATTAAGAATAAAATAAATATGGAACCCAAGATGGGTCAATAGAATTCTAAGATGTAGAGCCAATCATTCGTCATATGCCTCTGAGAGGTCAATCTCGACCACCATACATCTTTTGTGGGATAGTTTAATACTATGGAGAGTCTCTTGTGCTACCTTGATAATTTTCCATGAATTTGCTTACCATCCAGGAAGCCAAATTGTTCTTTTGAGATGGAGATTGAAAGGATAGGCTTTAGTTGATTGGAAATCATTTTAGAGATAAATTTATAGATGCAATTAAAAAGGGAGATAGGGCAAAAATCATCAAAAGAGGATGGGGCATCATTTTTGGTGAATCAAGGCCAAGAAAGTATATTTGATGACATCGTGAATGTGGCCATGAGCATGAGATTCCTCCACCACATTTGTAATGATGTCCCCCATCGTCAAAAATGTTGAAAGAATTCCACAAGCCCATCAGCCCGTGGCTTTTTGTCACCAAGATGGAATTGATAATGTGTTCAATCTCATTCTTTCCACAGTTATAAGAGAAAAATTATTGTTTTCCTCACGCATAATGAGAAGAGTCAGAAACTTGAATGACTTCCCCGATATTAACCCCCTTCGAGCGTAATAGGAATTTCTCAAGTGATTTCTCCCCATGGCTGAAATATCTTTGAAGGTATTTGCCTTAAACCCCGTTGGATTTTTCCATTAAACTCCCGTTGCTTTTTCCATTTCCCAAATGGTATTGGTATTTTTCCACTCTTAGCATAATTTTGAAAAAAATTGTGTTTATCTTCACTTTTCGTGCCAAATGGCCCGACTTCTTTAAGTGCCAAAGCTATTCTCTATCACTAAGAATTTTCTTCCTTCTAGTTTCCAAATTTTCGATCTTATTCGCGCACTCATCCAATAAACCCCTCTCCCATCAATTTACAAGGAGCCCAAGGAATCACCGATAGTCTTAATAGATTCCATATCTTTTTGGCTCTTTTCGCTCCAAATAATGCCTCTTTTAATATTTTTCATATTAATAATGAAAGTCTTCGGCATGGGAGTATCCTCTTCAATTAGGGGGTAGCTCCAAAGATCAACCATTGATTGGTGGTACTTCACCTCCTTAAGCTAGCCGCATTAAACTTGGAAAGGTTCAGGAGGCTTCTTGAAAGGACCCACCTACTCCAAGAGTATAGAGGAATGATGAGATAACCCCCGTAACCAACCCATCGTTAAAAGCCAATAGGACTAATGGAAAAATCATCACTTAATAGGAAACTATCTAATCTTTTGGTGATGTGTGCCTCACCCATTCTATTGTTCCTCCAAGTGGGAATTAATTTTGTAAGAGAGGGGCCAAAAAGAGACCCTTCGCATCATTTTTAGAAAATAGTCGCCAAGTGGGTCAACCCAAGCACATGGGCCCCAAGCTCGTAACGACCCAAGGAGAAATTTAAGTCGCCCCCATAATTAAATTTGGGCCATTCATAAAAGGATTTCCCCTCAAATTATTCCGTAAAGAAACTTCTCCACACAAGGAACATAAATTTTAAGCACCGAGAAAATAGAGCCCAATTCCATAGAGAAAGCCTCCACACCAACAAAATAATCCGAGGTCCAACGATTGATCATATTGAATGAATTATTCGAGTACGATCATAAGCCCACTGTGAATGCACTCTTTAGAACGGAGGAAAAAAAGGTCCAATTTGGAAGAAATGATGACAAGAATTGGGAAATATATGCCCCGGTACCCAAGGTTTTTTGAAGCAAAATGATGTCCGGATGGTGCAAATGAACAAGGTTTTTAAAGGCTATATTTTTATGTGTCTACCAGATAAACTGCTACAATTAAAGGAAAGCACAATCATTTGCAACATGATTCGGGGATGTCACCGGTCTAAGCGCCTTGAGGGATAATTGTCTACCATCAACAATGTAATGGCCTTGAGTTGGGCTTTAGAAAGGTCGATTTTCTACCCCGATTTTTTTGACTTTCGATATTGGGCAATTTCCCTGGGCCGCCTTAAAAAAAGCTCCTTTTCTAGTAATTTATTTTCTCCGGGTCTCAAATTATAAGGGACATTATCAATGGATAGTTTGGGAATAGTAGTAATGATACTATCCATCGTAAAGTTAAGTTACTAACACAAAGAGAGGGGGAAGACAGAAGTCTGAGGAGTCAAGGCTTAGCCATACTATCGAATAAAATATCAAATGAGTTTAAACAAGGAGCAAAGGGATGTACTCGCTAAATTCGATGTAGGATCAAAAGGGGGGACACCCGCCGCACACACCATGTCCAACTTCCTCCACCGTCATGACCACATCCAGCCTATTATGTTTTCATCCATCCGAATCCTAACCACCAGGACAAAAATAACCCCCACAAAAATCTAGGCCACCCATGGCCAAGTTTTTCCCCGATTCATAATAGGATCCTCCCCCAGACCCCGATATACGATTAGTGAGCTCCTTCGAGTCCAAAAATTTCGTCTATTTATTGTATATGTTTATTCCTTTTTTGTTTGCGACTTTTTTTGAATCCTGCAGAATAGTCCCCGCCGCATGGCCCAGCATGTGACATCTATGATAAGGAAAGGAGATTTTCACAATCAATCACTCCTCTCAAAAGCATGTACTTCGTGTTCGCACAATTTTCCCGATCAATCCTTCCCCTTGGGAATAACTTGATTAGAATTTTCAAATATTATTGATCTTAATTCCAGAAGGACATATACGCTTCTAAAGAAGGTCCCCAAGCTATTCTCAATAGCCCTAAAACCTCCATGATCCAAAAAGTGAAAGGAGAGCCTAAAGATGAACCCAAACCAGATCTCATCCACTATTTCCTCTCTATTTTTATCAAAAAGCTTTAGGTCCAACATTTGAAGATAATGTGAGCTATATCAAAGCCCCATTGTTGTGTGAGGACCCATTCCACGTTGCCGCATTTTTAAAGGTCACCATAAACCATCCTTTGATAGAGTAATGACCTCAACATCCCTATCAAGGGCCGCCAACCAAATTTGGCTTGAATCCATTTCGTAATATAATCCACAGAGAAAATTTTCCCTCTAGCCCTTCCCACCAAGATTAGTCTGGGGCCGCCATCACATTGTCCAAATGAAGATCAACCCCAAAAATAACTGTGTACTCAACTCTCCTTTATCATTTTTCCTTTCTTTATTTTGTTACATTTTTTCCCATTGAATTTCATGAGTATTTGGATGACCGAGCACCACCTCCGAAGACCCTCCCATATTCTAGGCGACATCATTTCCCGATTGACCCAAACCGACCCCCAAATGCATCCTCGTTCGTGACTTTATTTTGAGCCATATAGTGATGGCTGCTCGTTTCGTTCGTATACTGTGGTTTCCATTCCGGCAGTCCGCATCCTCACTAAAAACCCCGGAAGGCCCCGAAAACCACCACTCATACCTCCCAAAGAGAACTACCAAAACCACCACCAGCCCCACTCGGCCTTATGAGATTTGCCATCCTAGGAATGTTAAAACCCCATGTACCACAGAGATTCCGAGCCCCGGTTCCAAGAGTCCAAAGGAGCAATACTTATGGGTCGTCCGACCTAGTCACAAAAGGGCTCAAGGGCCTATTGTCATTGATTGAGTCAATATCGATTCACCTTCCACCCACACCCCAATGATGATGTCCTCGCAAAAATTTCCCGAGAAATGTACACAGAGACTAAGCTAGAGGGACCAAAGGATGTGGCCAAAGGTGGGACCTTAGAGACCGTAGTTATTTCCCCGATCTAGAGGTTTGTAAAGTGAGAAAAATCGCCCCTCTCGTTGACCGATGTTGAGCACGTGAAAGATCAACACTTTTAAGTGAGGCAAACCCTACCCTCGTGTTCTAGCTATATTTCTCCCCACCCTTCACCCCATATGACCGAGAGGGAAGGGATAATTTTGCTAGATTAGTATTGTAGGGTCTAAACCCCATACCGAAAGAATGTCCCTGGCTTTCTGATTCCACATCCACATATTCCTTATCATTACCCATAGAGGTAGATAAAATTAAAACCCAACTCCCCAAAACTCTACCAAAGCACACAACAAGAAATAACGACCCAAGAGTCACTGTGGATGAGGCTCGAGGGCTAAGAAACATTGCGACAAGAAACAGGAAGGTAAAAAAATATCCGGGAGATAGATGTCAACAAAAATCGGCAAGCCAATCGTCTAGAAACGACCGAAACAAACAACAGATAGACGACGGAAAACACAGACCGATAAACAAACCATGAAAAAAACCCGAGAATAACAAAGGCGAAACCAAGACAACTGTTTTTACTCTCCACGGATGTTAGGTTGCTCAACTAGAAAAAATAACAAGACGTGCCAAAACCCCAACACCCCGTATAGAGGGGATTCACGCCTTTCTAAGGAAAATTTGGGTGAAAAAACATAAACCACCAAGAAAGTAGGCAATGTGAGACCTTCCACCAAATAACCCCAGGTTACCAACACGCAGACAAACCGAAACCCGTCACTGGAGAAAGTAAGGAGTTAATAAACAAAACGTTATTCAGGGAATGAGCGCCATGTGGTGGCCCTCATAGGTGAAAGGTGTGCTTGCCCGACACCGTTGGCCCGCATGTCGCCCCCCATAGGTGTCCTACATGCCCAACACTGTGAGGTCAACCAAACTTCGAAGAACCATCCATCAACCACTCAGAGAAAAAACACAACATGTTTAGGGTTCCACTATTTTTTGCCCTAAAGTTCCTCCATTGATGTCTTCTCACTTATCATCAAATTTTCCTTACCCTACAAGAATTAACTTTGGAAGTTTAATGATGAAACTAGGTCAATTTTCCAATGAAGGCTAAAAGGATATATCAATGATGTCATATGGGACAAGGCAAACATCCTTTTCCTTGGTAACTCAGACAAAAATATTATTTCAATAAACTAGTAAGCTTTAAAATAGGCTAAAATCAGAGGGCACAATTGTTTTTTAGGAAAAAAGGCCCACTTCCCTTCTTTTCTCGAATTTTCACAAATAGGAGAAATCCCAATATCCCTCACTTGTGATAGATGCATCTAGGATTTGTTTGAAGTGAGTCAATGAGACTCATTAAATGGAAAGGTTCAATGTAAGTGTGAGCTTGGAGAAGCTAGAAATAATTTCAAGAAAAACCCTTAAAATAAAGTCTACACGAGACTTATGGCTGAGAAATTTTATTATATAAGAGTTCATCCAAGGTTAGAGTAGATAAGAGAAAAGGCTCCAAATGATATATCAACAAGTACTAAATTACAAAACTTTGAATAATGCCCAAGTCAAGGATGGATTCTTGGCTTCCCACTTGGTGTGATATCTAGGGCATCAAATAAAATGATATTCCACTGCTAGAATTTGTTCAAAACTTGAGAATTCCTATAGGAGAGACTAAAAGAAAAATATTATCCGGAAAAATCAAAACACGCTCTCATAGAGGATTTTGCACCAAGTCCTAGAGGTGCCTCCATATCCTTAAAGGGATGAAGAAAAGAGAGAGAAAGAGGTGAGAGAAGAATTAATTTTCAATAAGAATATGATCACAAAATATTTTAGACCGATGTCTATCAATGGGTAGAAATGGAGTCAAGAATTACATTGATTTTATAATTTCACTCTTCAAGGAGACCTAAAGGTGTTCACTAACCCTAAATGAGGCACTCAATAATTACTTTAGGATTTTACACTTTGTTGACAATAATTAATGGAGTTTCAAGGATGAAATCAACCTCTAGACTGTCCATTCATCATTATCTATGAGTAACAGTAATACTTAATAACTTTAATGTTAATTAACATTAAACTAGGGCACATTAAAGATCATGAAATGACATTCCATATGTTAGTCATTTTATGAATATAAATATAACATCAAAAGAGTACTTAAAAGATAATGAGAATATATACATCCATCAAAAATTGAAAAAATAATATCCAAGAAAATATAGTTGAATATTTTTAAAATGTCAAAATTCATCCAAACATCTAAATTTCGTCGAATAATTATGTGTCTAAATTTCTCAAGAAGAGATATCGAAATCCAAGTGATGATTATCCAATACAAATTATGACTCTGTTATTTATATGAGGTTCCTCAAGTTTTATTTAACTTTATTTATCCCACCATCGTTAAGTCCCTATATTAATAGTATACCCCTTATTATGTTAGTGTAGCCCCACTTATTGTTATTGTTGTACCCCCGTAACCCCCATATTGTTATTATTGTGCCCTTACATTATTATTGTTAGGTCAAATAGGATTACATTGTATCCCACTAGATTATATCAGGCCCCATGAACTCCTAAGTATATTAAGGAGGTCGGTTATTTCTATCATCCAAGATTTGTTCATTATGTAATGTATTGAGGTTTCCCCTCGAAGTGGCTTATTTCTAAGGCATTGATATCTCTTTTCTTCTTCAACATTTGGTATCAGAGCTTATTATCCTTCCCGCCTTCCCTTCAATACCCCGTACCCGACTTCCTTCCTTCCTCCGAAAATTTCAAGAAAAGTTATCAAAATTAAACGCTACCGTCCCCCAAAGATTGTAACCATTGTACTCCTAGTACAACACGCACTTCCCAGGAATGCCATTGGACTAGTCAACACATATTGGTATCTCTTTTCTTCTATTTTTTGAGCCGGTTACACAACATTAAAGTGCCATAAATGGGGTCAAGTGGTTACCTCTCGCTGAATGGTGGTATAACACTTCCCTTTCCATATCAAGAAGAAATGACCCCATTTATGGCACTTATGGATATCATCCACCATCGATCACATCATATTTAAGGGAAAAATTCGAAGGTTCAAGCAAAGTGGAAGATAACATCGAGCATCATCAACAAGTCTCCGCAACTCTCAAAGGATAACCTAACTTTGGTGCAATAATCTAATGAAACAACAAGAATATCAACATCACATCAAAAGAAGTTCAAGGGCCACAAAAACAAGAACTCGACAAGTAACAATCAATTTTAGAGTATCTTAGCAAAGGGAAGAACTTTCCGTAGAAGATTCCACATGGGAGGATGAGAATTTATATACACCATATAATCAAGCGTTGAGGACAACACTTGTTTGAAGGAGAGGGGGCATGTTGGGTCCCTATATTAATAGTATAGTCCCTTATTATGTTAGTGTAGCCCCACTTATTGTTATTGTTGTACCTTGTAACCCCCATATTGTTATTATTGTACCCTTACATTATTGTTAGGTCACCTAGATTACATTGTGGCCCCACTCAGATTATATCAGGTCTCATGAACTCCTATATATAGAAGGAGGTTTTTGTTCATTTCTATCATCCAAGATTTGTTCATTTATGTAATGGAATATACTTCGAAGTGGCTTATTTCTAAGGCGTTGATATCTCTTTTTCTTCTATTTTTGGAGCTGGTTACACAACAACTACACCCCTAATAATATTTTAATGTGTAAAATAGCATGCCTTTCGTGACAAGCCCAACAAATAGCCGGCGAAAGTGAATAATAAGCCCTCTCAAGAGGGTCGAAATAGTGCTAAATGGAGTAGGAAGGGTCATTGAAGGCCAATATGAATCTTAAATGTTCCATGACAAATAGAGGTCTCCATGAATGATGACTGAGCAGGCCTCTGATTTCTAGAAAAACATCATATGGTGCTCCCAAGGGAAATGGGGCACAGACGATGGTCTCATGGGTCTCCAAATGACTCAAGATCATGTTGATGCTTCATCAATGAGGGATAGAACATGAAACATTCCGTCCCATGTCTTTATATATGAGGCAAATCCTCTTATGGGCCCTAGATTAACCGCCAATTTTTGGGTGCAATGTGTGTTCGTCTAGGAAAAATGGTCCAAGTGCATCATCATATTTATATGGCTAGGAAGTACGAACAAGCAATGTGGTGGTTGTAATATCCCTATTTTTACTGCTATTATTAGACATATGAATAATCCTAAAGGTTGAGTGTACCTAAAGGAAAAACAATTATTGTGGACATATTTTATTTTTTAATTTTAATAAATGTGAAACTTGTGACTATCAGGTAAAGATTCGAACAAGATTTCAACCATGAGGATGGACAAGATTCCAAAGACTTTCCCGCATTCTCCAAAAATCCTTGAGAAAATAAATTAAATTAAAAATATTAGATTGGAGACAAAAATCTAAAATATACCTCAAGAAGTGGAAAGTAAATGAAGAGGTGAAATACAACGTGAAAGAGAAAAAATATAGTTTTAAAGTACTTTTATGGAAAAACAAAAGGAAAGCCTAGGCAAAAATGAAAACAACACCCCCGATTAACATGACGCATTTATGGAAACATGTCAAGGGAGGAGGTTAAATAAGCCATTCCCCGTGGACATGAGGTTGTCAAGCACTTCGAGGAATGCCACGGGGGAGCTATAGAGAGAAATATTCAAGGTTGGATGGAAAATAGTCTTACCAAAATTGGTATGCACAAAAATAATTCAATTCAAGGTTATGAATTTTATTATTACGTAGTGTTTGAATTTATCTATTTGTATCAAGTATGATTTAATTGTGAATAGATTGGCGGTGGAATAAAGTTAATTTTATGCATGATTAAATTCTAGATAAAATTTAATTAGAAAATATGATGTATTTAACAAATAAAAACTATATAAATTATAGTTAATCCGTATGGTTACATAGACAATTAGAAGTTAATAAACCAACTCTCGAATGTCTAAACCCTAGTAACAAGTTTAAATCCAAGGTTAGGTTGTAAAACTTAATATTGTATACATAGAAAACATAGATAAATACATGGGAAGGAAGTTAAATCTAGTGTATTTATCAATCAGGCACTAATAAAATTAAATAGAAATTTTAGAGATAAAGAGGGAAAATTCCATTCTCTGGTAAACATGAATATGTAAACTAAAGTAATATTCTACTACCGTAACATAATTAGAAGATTTCGGATATACATAAATTATTGCATTAGCTCGAAATGTCGTAAAGGTCGTATAGCATAAAGTACATGCATTAAAGAAACATAACTCAAAAATTATGATAATGAAAACACTATATCATACCGCAATAATTTAAATCATGATATTATTCTCGTATATAATTTACAATTTAATTCTTTCATAAATTATAGACAAAGTCCATGGTCCAAACTAATAGTTACAACAAAATTATCAATTTGAATCTATCTCGAATTCTACCAATCAATTATCGAAGAGATATGGACCAACCCGTATAGAGGAAACCAATTCTACCGTCAATGAATGACATATTGAATTGCCCAATAATTACAAGATATAAATTAAATGCTAAAATAACTTGATTGAAGGAAAAGGAGTACTCGCACACGCAATTATACACATGAATTAATATGATGTATTTAAATTTAAGTAAAGCAATGAGTACATAAATAAGTGACAATAGTAATTAAATATGGAAAATTTACCTTACTATGCTATAAAAGACAATGATAGTAAACTTTCATATAAACATGAGAAAAATGATCAAGTGAATTAGATGAAACATAAGAGAAAGAGAAAATTATTATGATGAGATTGGCACTAGAAGAAATCAAGCTCCATAATAGAACAATAGCCAGGTGAAAGTGCAAGGAGGCACTTCTCACCCGAAGAAGCTACTTCTGGAGAGAGAAGAAGAAATGAAGGAAATACATGCATCATTGTTTTCAAAGTGAATTAATATTTTGCAACATTGAGGATGGTGTTTTTTTAGGAGGGGGAATATGTAATATCTCTATTTTTACTTCTTTATTGAAGAATTGAACAATCCTAAAGGTTGAGTAGACCTAAAGGAAAACAATTATCAGGGATATATTTTATTTTATTTAACAAATGTGGAATTTGAATTATTGTGCAAATACTAGAGTATAAATGGAGACCAGGATTTCAAATCCATGACAATGGATAAGATTCCGTGAGAATTTTCCGCATTCTCCAAAATCCTTGGAGAAAATAAAATAAATTTAAAATATTAGATTGGGGATAAAAATATAAAAATATAGCTCATTAAAGTGGAAAGTACCGAGAAGAGGTGAAATAAAACTAGAAAGAGGAAAATTTAATTTAAATTACTTTTGTGGAAAAAAATGAAAGCCTAGGAAAAAGGAAAGCCTCGTAAAAAAAAGGAAAATAACATTCGATTAACTGACGTTTAGGGAAACATGTAAAAGGGAAAGCAAGCTAAATAAGACCCTAGTAGACAAGAGGTTGTCTACAGCTTGGAGGAATTGCTCTTTCTGGGGGAGCTTTGGAGAGAAAGCTCAATGTTGTGTGCAAAATAGTCTTACCAAAATTGGTATGCACAAAATAATTCAATTCAAATGGTTATGAATTTTATTATTATAGAAAGTTTGAATTTATCTATTTGTATTGAAGGAGTAATTTAATTGTAAGAGATTGAAGTGTGGAATAAAGTTAATTTTATGCATGATTAAATTATGTATAAAATTTAATTAGAAAGTTTGATGTATTTAACGTATAACAACTATATAAATTATAGTTGATCCATATGGTTACATAGACAATTATAAGTTAATAAACCAACTCTCATAATGTCTAAACCACAAGAATGCATTTAAATATGAGGTTAGGTTTTAAATCTTAATATTATATACAATGTTTAAAAGTAGATAAATACATAGGAAGGAAGTTAAATTTAGTGTACCTATCACCAGGTGACTAATAAAATTAAATAGGAATTAGTTAATATAAAGTGAAATTTCCTTCTCTCGGGTAAAAATGAAATGTAAACTCTTAAAAGATCTACTACTCTAAACATAATTAGAAGATTTTGGATATATATAAATTATCAGATTTGCTCAAATGTCATAAAGGTCGTATAACATAAAGTAAATGCAGAAAGAAACATAACTCGAGTTAAGAGAGTGAATAAATCGTATCATATCAAGTAATAATTTAAATCATGATATTATTTTGTATATAATTTACAATTTAATTCTATCATAAATTATGCATTAGTAGGCCCATGGTCCAAACTAAATAGTTACAACAAAAATTATCAATTTGAATCTAGTTCGAATTCAAGAGATGAATTTTTCAAAGAGATATGGACCAACCCGTATAGAAGAAACCAAATTCTACCGTCAATGAATGAAATATTGAATGGCCCAAAAATTACATTATTATAAATTAAACCGTAGGATCAGGCATTGAAGGAAAAGGAGTACCGCACACACAATTATACACATGAATTAATATGTGTAAAAATGTCTTTAAATTTAAGTAAAGCAATGACTACATAAATAAGTGACAATAGTAATTAAATATGGAAAAATTACTCTTATCGTGCTATAATAGACAGTGATATTAAACCGCATATAAATATGAGAAAATATTTAAGTGCAAGAATTAAATGAAACAAAAGAGAAAGAGGAAATTAATATGATGAGAGGGAAAAGTGATTACCCGTAGTCTCGTAAACATAATGCTTCTTAAAAACTCTAAGGAATCAGAAGACCAGATTACAATGACAGCTTATGATTTTATTAAATTGAGGAAATTAATAAAATCATACAATTATCTCATATTATTCTCAATTAGACATATAAGTGAAAAGATGAGAATTTCATACAAAATATAAATCATAACATAGTAGTGTTAATTCCATATAAATTTTAATAAGTCAATAGAAATGTTAACTTAATAAAAATAATAACAATATGAAGAGTATTAAAAAGAAAAATGAAACTCAAAATTCATGAGGAGGAAACGAGGGTTTCTAAGTTAAATAAAAAATCGAATTTACCGTAGATAAATTGAGCATTTTAGGTATATAAGAATTCAATGAGAATTGGTTACATTGCTATTAAATAATACTATCAAAATTATAACAAGAATACTATTGGAAATTATGAACATAGTGATAGAGAATATAGATACAAAAATTCTCAAATCCATTACTCACAAATATAAACAATGTAATATATGAATTCACGTAATTATTCATTCTGAAAGAAAAATTATCATCGACTTGAAATACAACAAGCAATCTCTTTAAAGATAAAATCGAATAATAGTAAAATGTGATATTGCATGAAATCTAAGACAAACTCCAATACGTCTAATCGTGGAATGGTAAGATGGAAAACCGAGCACGAGTTCCTCGCATCTAATTTGGGTAAAATCAAAGCTCGCACAATGACATTTTATCTTCAACCAGAAAAAAACCCAAATGAAATAATAAAAGGTCAGACATTGAACAAAAGATGGAAAGAACTTAGAAGAAATTTTAAATTCAATGAGCTAATGGAAATTCACGTTTCACTATGCTGAAGAAGCTATAGAGAAAAACCCTAATCATAAATTATTTCGCTGTGACTACTATACTAGAGTAAAATCACGACTATACTAATGCAATAATACCGAGATAGGGTACCGATAATTATAAACAAAGTGAAGAGGTAAATCAATTTAGACGAAGATTAAATACACGTAAACCCGTAAATGGAAACTATAATAAATAGGTAAATAAGTTGCGTATGCGTATTCGTAAGTATACTAAAGGCAACAATCCACAAAAATTTTCGTAAAGGATGAAATACTCCTTACTATGGTGAGGAGAAATTACCTCATTATTTTTGAAACGTTGAGGGAGGATAGTTTAAAAACTCGAAAAATGAAACCTCCCGCAACCAAAACAAAAAAATGTGAGTTTCAGAGAATACTAAAACGAAGTAAATAAATTGAATGTTAAATAAAATAAATGTAACCGTAGGCAAAACATTTCCAAAAACGTTAATAACAAAATCGAAATCTATACTACATCACTCCGAAGGACATGAACTAGTTTGATAATGAAACCTCATTGTCGAACCATAGACTCTCCGTGTGGTAATGCCGCCAAATTGGATGGACTCCATATAGGAAACCCAAAAAAAAGTCTCGAAACCAAAGCGAAGAGACAAAAATTCCAAAACAAAAAATATAAATTGGAATAGGTTTCTTCCGTGAAATTAAACAGATAAAACATCTCATCCCATCGTGACCATCAATGTGGCGTTGACGGGCTAGTAGAGGATAGAAAGTATTCTGAGCCATGTGATTACATTAATAACTGGAGTACAATCATAAGTATTAAATCTCGAAAGGATAAATGATTAAAAAACCTCTCGACCTAGAGATCTACTGATAGTAAATCTAAATCCCCAACATATTAAGGCATATTGTTATATATTAGGGTAGGATGGGTATTTTCATATATTATATGTGTTAATGTAATATATGCGTATCCCATCATAAGTTAAAAAAATAGTGGAGTAATACGTTACAATGTGGTAATAGTGTATATGTTTAAGCTAAATCAATACAATACCAAAACGACCGACATAAAGTAACAAGGTTATGAATGATCAATTCGTATTAAATGTGAAAGGGTAAAAGTATAAAACATATATATTACGATTGTTTAAAGTCGTAGTTGTTAAGTCTGGAATAATGTGGCGTATATTCTAAATATACGATTAGTAAATTATAACAACGAACTTCACATGAATGCTATACGTATAATAAAAGACATTATTAAATCTCACAGTGGTTTTATTATAACTTTACTTGAACTAAAATGTATATTTATCAATGGGTGGAAATTGATAATATAAATATTGTTAACTCTTATGAATGTTAAGAGTGACATATATAGTATTAAGGGTACAATATAATATGTAATGGTGTAAATTAATGAAAGTGGTTGGAGAATACTTCATAAAAAATGTTAAGATATAATATAAAGGGTAAAATTACCATATTATACTATATTTAGTATAAACATTAGAAATAAAATTATAGTAGAACAAGGCGGTGATGAACTGCCGTCAAGTATAGTCACTAATGAAAAAAGTGAATTATGAATTCGATAAGAAGGAAAAGGATATTAAATATATGAAAAATGTTATATGAGAATTCAAGTTGTGAAGTAAATCATAACAACGTAAAATATAATGAAAGGAGTTTCATCGAATAGTGACGAACTATGTTAATGTCATTGACGAAAATTACTACCATGTTATAATTAGGAAAAAAATTGTGGTAAGTGGAGTTGTTACATTGGTGCTGAAGAAGTCTATGGTGTGGAAATAAATGCTATTCAATGTTGGATGCCCATAAATCTAAATGTGCACCCTAAAAGTGCCAATATGTTCCACTCCGTAATCCTATATATAAGATCCAATGCGCTCTCTCACCTTCTAATTCAATTAATTGAGTAATAATCTTGCTAATCAACGGTGGAAGTGGGTAATTCATAGTTTCATTCCCTTCAAATGGATTTAAATTATGCACACAAATTTTTTGAAAATCGAGTTAACGGCGAAATCTATTAGGTGGGTTTCAAACTCTAAGGAGTGACAATTCCATGGTACTTCCATGAGAGGGTCGATGCCATGTGATATAGTGATGGAATAAAGGGTAGTAAGGGAAGGCTCCAAGCCACATGGCATGGTAGAAGGGTATAATTAACAAAGGAATGCCATACTGTGTATGAACATGAGTTACCCCAAACTTTTTTTTCTTCCTTATTCATATGTCTTTTTTCCTTCTATTGTTTTTTCTTATTTATATTGCCTGGGGATCAAACATGAAAACATGATGTGTAAGATAACATGAATACCCCTTAACATTTGGGTTGTTCTGTCACCCACCAAGGTTTGGGACAATAATGGGTTCCTTAATGATGTGGGGGAACATATAGGGGCCCTAGGAACCATGGTGATGGCCATAGTGATATGGGGTAGAGATTGTATTTGTCTTTTTTTTCCACATTCTAAATTCTTTTGTCCCATCCATATTTTTCATATTATGGTACATTTAATGTTATATAAAAATAAATTCATGCTTTTTATATTGATTTAGGAGCATGTTCCTTGGGCATTGCTTTATGCCCGACCTAAAATGTGGACAAGGGGAGTGGGTGGTTAACACCTTATGGATCCAATGAAAAAATGTCAATCTAAATGGGAAAATTTGAGAAATGGATTGTAATGAGCAAAGGGAGTGAGATATATGGTGTCATAAAGTGAGACCATGCAACCAAAATCATGTTTTCCCACGTAGTGCGACTCCTAAAGTTAATAACTCATGGGAGAAGATCCCAAGGACTAGGATCCAATATTAACTCCCAAGATGAGGTATGGGAACAAGATTACAAGACAAAGCCCTTTTATTTTTTTCCAAATCCCCCCATTAATCCATGCCCAAACATGCCTAAGAAAATCAAGAATAAACACCCAATTACGTAATGAAAAACTCATATCTTCGGGTCAGAAGGCCAACCTTAAACATACGATCATACCGTATGAGTGAGGGCACATAACGAATAAATTTCGGTGATGAAGAATAATAGAACATCGGAGAAAATTTAGCGAAGGTAAGGGGTCAAGTTAACATCGTAGTGAAGATAACTATAGGAGAAAATTTATCCTATAGGGGTCACCTACTAGTGGTGGGTAACAAGCCATTAATAGGATTTCCAGATCTACATTTCCATTATTCAAACATACAATAAGTGATCTAATATAATGCACCGTGGAAGCCCCTCATACTTAAAAATAAGTGGACGACATTCCATTATGCAATTTCATAGAAAAAGGTATTTAAAATTCAATCCCTTGAAGTTTAAGCAAATTATTGGTAGCTTTGGAAATGTATTCCATATTCAAGGCATCATTAATCATAACATGTTTTAGCATCATTTTTTTCCGTCATGTATTTTGACTAACCGATATATTTTTAATCAATTTCTTCATAATTAATATTCATTTCAATTCATGATACATAGTATTAATATTTCCATTGGGTAGTTTGGTCATGTTTCATCATAATGGGGTCATAGTGGATATGTGGGCTTTGCAATTCAAGCACAACATGTTATGTGTGTATTATTAATATTTGTATAACCACAATACATGTTGAAAATGTGTTTAGTGTATAATATCATACATGAACCTTTACCTTTGTATTATCAACAATATTTGTAAAACAAATGCTACTATGATTTTTTTCCTTATATGTATGGAATTGAGATAGTTACAATGCAAACCTAGCAATTTCAATAAATTATGTGCTTTCTGTATTTATCATAATTTGCAAGTATCGTTGCAAGTAATGAAATGTATTATGATCGATACTAGTAATAGAAACATTGTGCACTTTAAAGTCATAAACATTGTATGCTGAAATATCCTATTGTCAAATTTCACTATTAGATGTAGATGCTCGTTTTATGCATTCCATGAGATTAAGCTTCTTTGGATAATGCATTGCCAAAGATGTTCAAGATTTTCCCGCACATACTTGATTGGTAATTGTTCATTGTTTGAAAATTTCATTTGATTTTCTTTTGTAAAGTAATGGCTTATAATTGATGATAACAACATTTGTATCATGGAAGATAATTCAACATGGTTTTGTATTTGAACTTTTCTTGAAATGAAAATACGTTGTTTTTCTCACTGGAACCAAATCCTAATCGATATATTAAACCACGTGTCTATCTATTAAATAGAGCTTATCATCCAACCTTCCTCCATTTCATATAATTTACATAATTATAGAATTGAATTATTTGAAGATATGCATTAACATCATGAGCTTCATGTAAATGGTATAGAAATTCATGAACTAGTTTATATTAATACGATCCAAACAATTCTACAAAGCCATTTTTTAGACACATTAGGAAGTGATCTATGATTCAATTTTGAAATATCAATAGCACATAATGAGAATGTAAATATTTGGAATGCATCAAACAAGTACTCCCTTGAGGTCAGGACCAAATTTTTGGAGCCTAAAGAGGTGCTCTCGTTATTCCAAACATCATTAATGCTTGTGTTCAAGCATCGTTAACTTTGGTAATAGTTTTCAACATCTAATATTTTTTTTCCTTCTTGTTTTTTATACATATTAATTTTTAGAATTACTTACTCTCCAAAAAGGGATTTGATCTCAATCCATTCTATAGCGAAAAAATAACATATTTTTAAATTTTCATAGTTCTCTAATCCCTATAAATTAGATTAATAATCCAATATAATGACAAAATGTGACAATGCTTTAGAAATACCCGATGAGCTCCATCATTAGACATATTTGGAGGGGTTAATGGTCACCTCTTTCCTTCTTAGATATATTTTCCTTGCATTTTTATTATTATTTGGTTTTATGATGCTAGTATAGGTGGTGATTAAAGCTAACATGCTCGAGTGCCTAATATGAGGCTTGAAAAGTAGTAAAGTCATGATTTATTAAGAATTTTATAAGGATTTTATCATAAATACTTGGAGGAGACAACAAGGAGAAATTATTGGATGATTTTCCACCCTCCTTAACTCTCAAAAAGCAGCCAAAGGATCCCAAATATTCTCTCCAACAATTCAAATTCCAAAGGCAGCCAAAGGATCCCCAAGGATTCTCTCTAGGAATTCAATTCCCAGAGGAAGCCAAGACTCAAAGAGGAGTGCACTAATCTTTGTTTACTGGAGTCAAGTGGACTCAATCACTATTTTCTAGGGAGTGGTTGTAGCCGCCTTTTAGAATAAATAGAGCGTAGCCAGAGCTAGAAGATTTAGTCGATTCTAGTTGAAACCTTGTTGCAAGCTATTGAGATTTTTGTTATTTTAATCAATGATCAAAATTTCAGATGATGTATGAGGTTAGTATTTTATGAAATGAGCTGTGACTGGATTATCTGACCGATTTGAGTTTCATAGAGCTAGGCTCGTAAGTAGGGCCCAATCCATGTGCCTCGCATTCAATGTTGTTACTATCTTTCCTTTATGTATCAAGCTAGTTTTCTTTCCTCTCGTCATTCAATTAGTTCTTCTTCGTAGTTTCATCGTCGCTAGTTTTTTATTTCCAAAGGTGTTACTATATTTTTTCATTTCCTTGTGAGCGATAGAATAGAGGAGAAAAACCAAAAAACAGGGATAAAAACTCCCTCTGTACTTCTCAATAGAGCTTCGAGGAGGGTGAACTTTCCCATAGGATGAAAAACTCGCTTTATGTTCACTCGTTTCTTTGTCACATAAGCTCTATTTTTCGTACATGAACTCAGGAAGTATTTGCGTAATAGCATCAAATCTGGCTGCATATCCATCAAGCCATCCAGCTCACTTCCAACTCAATTTTCACACCTCAAAGACTATTTTTTTGCCTCCATTTCTCTCCTTTTTCTATTATTTGCATCCATCACCTCCTTTCATTCCCAAAACACTTGAAAAGAATTTGAATTGTGACCTCCTCGCCTTTCTCTTTGAAACTCTCACTCGCCGTAGCTCACTCCATCGCAAACCACAAAACGCTGTGATATTTTTTAATGCTCTCTCATTCCAAGCCCTAATGTGATATCCTTTTCATTTCGCCTTGCCGCTCAAAAAATAGTAAAAACCATTAGAAACTACATGTTTTCCCTTTGGAATTACCATCATCTATTTTCGCAATCGTATTTCCCATTTGTCCTTATTAACAACTCCCGATTCCAAACCCCGACTTAACACTTTTTTCCCTCCTTTCCCCTTTCGCTCCTCATTTCTATTTCAAAAAAACATTTGAAAGAACCTTACTCCTCCTTTTTTTCCGAAAGCCCATCACTTTATCAAAATTCTGCAATTCCCGATGGCCTTCATTAACACTTACCGCTCCTACCCTCGGCCGACAGACAAGGACGTGGCTCCGCCATTGATCCCACCACCACGTCACCCATCGCAATCGCACTTGCAACCTATTTCCCTTTTCTTTAAACACTTATCGCTCATTTTCGCCGATGCGGAGCATACGCCGCATCGCAAATCGTGAACCATGATTCTTTCCTCTTCTTTAAAAAACTTACCGCCTGATTTCACCAATACGCATTGCAAAATCACAATGCCGCATTTTACCTCATCGCATTTCACACCTCGCTCCCCGGCTTCCCGAACAACACTTCCGCTATCCCTTTAATTTTCTATATTGCACCGCGATATCACATATCACAAATTTTTTCCTCCATCGCATCTTCGCCATCACATATTTCAAATTATTCTCCTCCAAGCATCTTGTGCCATATTATAAGGTTTTATAAGGTTTGAACCCACACTTTCCACTTATAAGCCTGCTTTCATGTGCTAAGCCCTCCATTGCCCCTTTATCCCTTTTTCTTTCCTCCAAGCTACAAAATCAACATTCTTTCAATTAAGATTAGGTCATGGATAGGTTAGTTGAATGGGTAGAAGCATGGTAGATAGAAGATAGGATAAATAGAGTGTGAATAGCCGTTTGGTCAAGTTAAGTGTGGTTTAGAATTAGTTTTATTTCGTATTTTATTTCCTACAAATTAAATTAGTTTCATTCCCGCTATTTCTTTTTCAAGAATATAGTTTAGTTTCATTTCGCCATTTCCTTTTCTAAAAATTAAATTAGTTTCATTCCGCTATTCCTTTCCAAAAATTTAGTTTATTTTCCTTCGTCATTGCCTTCAATCAATTTACTTTCCAAATTCTTATCACTTCGCTTAAGAAATAGCACCCTTTCAGAAGCGTAAAAGGACGACATGAGCATTGCAACCGCAGTATAGCACCGTCACCTCCAAGTTTTTATGAACCTCGTGCTGATAAATTAAATTAGGAATCCCCCCGGGAAGGTAACACCCTGGTGCACATCGGCTCACCACTCGCGCTGTTGTCGAGGTGTCTAGTAGATGTTTTGATTTTGTTTTTTAAGATTATTCTATTCTTTCTTTTTTCTTTTTCATGTTTGGTTTCCCTCGTAAATATTGAAAAAATTACAATAATATTTAATTACACGCCTCATAGGACTAGGAATACTCAAAGAAAAATCTTACCTAAACCCCCCACATCACCTCCTAGCCACCTCCACTCTTCGCGGGTAGTGAGATTGAACCCTCTATAGGAGAGCCTTATGAATACTAAGGATCCTATTAGGAAGAAGAAGAAGACCTTGCTTCAAATGAGGGACCTTCTTCACTCATTCTACAACTTGGCGTGTTGGGATTTAGAGAGCCTTTCCCATAAGAGAAGTAGATGGGGAAACTAAGATTATTAGCCCCTCGCCCTTCCACACTTCCCCCATGGACTTACCTCTCGAGTACCTCGACACATTTATGTTTGAATTTGTTGTTGTTTGTAGGACTTATGACTTACACCTATGATGATCGTGGTTGAAGTTATTCCTATCCACCCTCAAGGATACAACCTTGCACTAGTTCATGGGTCTACCTAGGGACAACATTACTACTCGTAGCATAGATGGAATAGACCTTCAACAATGTACATAGACTACTATAGGTCTAAGGAAACTAAGGATGAGATATTTAGGATAACTCTGTGGCCTCGATGAATCCCTATAGGACTATGAAGAGAGGTTTCAAATTAAAATAGAAGAGATCCAATCTTAATCCTTACATCACTTAAACTTGTACTTATTCGAGGGATAAGATAAGATATGATGTTTAAACCTTGAATATTCTATCAGAAGGAGATATCTACCAACCGCCTTATGAGACAATAAAAATTGTCTTCTCCAACCATTCTAGGAATTTAGGCGTATACAGAGCCAACCAAAGTTCATCCAATACTCCTTCATCTTCCACCTCCATCAAACATGAGATTGGAAACATGCTATAGGACTTCAAGAGTGACATGATACACACCTTTGCTTTGCAAATGGACATAATGTAGGTCAAAAGGAAGCAATAGGAAGCAAAGAGAGCCATGGCCATATTTCATCCTAGATGTACTAAGCACCCAAGAAATGAATGTCCACCAAATGTCAAGTAGAGGTTTGCTTAGTCTATGAAGAGAATCATGCCAATAGATAAGTGTCCCTCCTTACCTAGACTTAAGGATGTATATCAAGGCATGGAAGAAATTATAGAGAAACTCTGTCATCAACCAGAGAAGGTCAAAGGCCCTGCCCATATCAACAACGTATGCAAGGCACCCACTTTACTATCAAAACAATAAAAAGTGCACCCATGCAACCTTGGTACACCCCCACTCCTCCATCCCGGTCTACACCTCCTACTTGGGCTTACAACCCTCTCATATCATCCCGAGCCCGTATAGGAAACCTTCAAGAGTATGTTCCACAAGAAGCCTGGAACAATCCATCCCAAGAGTGGAGGCCTCAAAAAAATCAACCACCTCGCTCTAATGCCTCCACCCCAATCTCAACCTCACTTACTCATGTTTCTCCACCTAAAGCTACCCAAAATACTCCGCACAAATTTCCAATCCGAACCCAAAAAATAGACCCACAATAGGTTCCTAGTGGAGAAACATCCTATCCACCTTATGTTGTGGAGGATATAGGAGGTTAATTTCATGTCAAGAAGAGTACTACCAGAAAACCATCCTCCATATCCACCTATAGAGGTTGAGAATGAAATGGAAGAAGGTTACACTCAAATACAACAACCTCATTTTCCTAAGCGCTTGATCCACCTTAAACAACATACCCTAGAGGAGATCGAACTCCCGGGAGAATTGGAAAATTTTTGTGTAAAGACGCCACTTCCCCAAGCCATTAAGGATGGTCCTATCTACAATAGGTTCATCAAAGAAAAGTGCTTCTCAAGAAACATGGGAGAAGAAAGAGAGATACCCCTACCATCAATGTGGTAGACAACCGTCCGACCTAATGCTAGGAAGGGTGATATTTCCAAAGTACCCGGACCCCCGGTAGTCCAAATATTTGTTGATGTACATATAAAAATTTTTTCATATTCCCCAACACTCTAATTGATCTAGGGCTGCCATAAACATCATGACCAAGGAAAATATGTTGAAAATTAATCTTCAAGGGACTTCGAGGAAAACCACAATAGTTCCGCAACTTGTAGATTGGCCCACAAAGTAACTCCGAAGGAATCAGGAGGATGTCATGTTTACCACTGGACTCTGGGAGTATCCTACACTTTTTCTTGTCCCGCAACCAAACCAAGTTTAATGGTTATCCTCTCATCTTAGGGAGACTCGTTAGACACCGCATGCTTATATTAGTTTTGGGGCGAGAAACATGACTATCAAAAATGGGCCTTCGTCTAATTAGTTAGTGTTATATCCTCCAGCTCCAACCTTCCGTTGATCATGATATCCTATATGGGTGGAGGATAAAGAATATGAGCTATATAACGATGCCCCTATGTGTATTGTAGATGTTATTCTTAAGAGGGGCACATGGCATGAACTCATTGACCATGCCATCTGGGAACTGCCCCTCCAATAACACTCAAAACCTGGAATAAAGAGTTCAGGTTTAACCTGGATGGAAGTGCACTTAGTTGAGTCAACTTTGCACCCACTAAGGCTATTGAGTTTTTCCCATCCAAATACTTGAAAATCAACCCAAACCTCGAATGAAGACAAGAAGAAGCTATGCCATCTTTGAAAGAAAATATCTAAGCATTTAGGATTATAATGATATGAAAGGTGCATCCTGAGTATGCAAGACTTCAAATATACATAAAAGAGGGATGTAGTTTCCTGAGACAACCCCAAAGAAGGATGAACCCAACTCAAGGACACTAATCAAAGAAGAGCTGCAGTAAACTATCGGATGCGGTGGTTCATATATTCTACATCCGACGTTGGTTTTACCCTGTCCTAGTCTCGAAGAAGAATGGGAAGTGGCGAATTTGTGTTGATTATCTAGAACTTAACAAAGCCACCAAGAAAATACCATTTCCCTTTGGCTTTATAGACCAAGTCCCGGATGGCCTCAAGGGGAAGAAGTTATTTTCCTCTCTGGGACGGTTCGTTGGTACAATCGCATTCAAATCAACCTTGTAGACCACGATAAGACTACTTTCACCTACCCTTTGAGGTACCTTTCTTATATAACCCTACCCTTTGCCAGTACTAACTACCTTCCAAAGAGTTGTCCCGAGCATATTTTCTAAGTTAGTCCATGACTCTGAAATCTACATGATGATTTCACACCATGGTATGATGACTTCCCAAGAAGCTCTTCCTTCCAATTTGGGTAAAGTGCTAAGGAGGTGCATTGAGATGCATCTCTCCTCGTGCCCATAAAAGTGTGAATTCTTGAAGAAAGCAGGGTTGTAGTTAGGGAACTCATATCCCAAGTAGGAATACGTGTAGACCTAAACAAAATCACCATCATCAAAAGCGTACTTTCCTCCTCAAAAGCAAAAAGATGCCAGAGTTTCTTAGGATTAGTTGAGCACATAGAAGGTCTATTGAAGATTAGCAAGATAGCTTCACCATTATTTGGGTTATTGGCCAAGGATTCTAATTTTATTTGGTCCAATCCTTTTCAAGAGGCTTCTCGAGCTCATAAGCATGTCATTTGACTACCGCTCTCATCCTACGAGGTCCAAATTGACTCAATTAGACATCCACATTGATGCATCCAAAAATCAGAGGGGAAACATTAGGAAAATTAGAGGAAAAAATTCCTTATGCCATTTATTTCACGCAAGAATTTTTCCCCTGCTGGATGAGCTTAATTATATTTACCGAGAATGAGATGTTAGCCATTTTCCATGCATTGAACAAGTTAAAGAATTTTGTAACTAGACACAAACTTGTTCACAATGACCATGCATCCATCAAGTATTTAATGAACAAACAGATGTTAATTCAAGGATAATGATATTGTTTATTTTTTCAACAACTTGATTTGACTAATATTGATAAACCCGGAAAGGAGAATGTTGTTTGAGATCCAGGTTAGCTCTCCCCGTAGATGAAGAAGGAATGGCGGATGACTAGTCAGCCTGATGATCATATCTTTTCTATATTAGCACTCTCACCATGTTTTTATGATATAGCCAACTACTTGGTTTCTGGGAGAATCCCTCCTAATATTTCATTCAAAGGGAGAGGAGAAGAATCATTAGAAAAAAAGTGCCCCTTTCACATGGATTGGGGGAAACCTCTTCAAGCTAGGCCCCGATCAAATCCTAAGGAGATGTGTGAGGGAGGAAGAAGTTTTTGATATCCTTCGCATGTCATTACAATCCATGTGAGTGCTACTTTACCTAAAAGAGAATTGCTTACAAATTTTTGTAGACATGATACTATCGTGGGACTACCCTTTCCACCAAGATTCTAGAAGATGCACCACAGGTGTGACCAAAGGCCAGATCGGGAAATCCATGCAAAGTGATGAGATGCCTTTGCACCTCTCCAAAAGGGCTCTTGAGCCACTTACAAGCTGGGCATGGAATTTTTTGGACCTATCGATCCACCATCCAAATAAAAGAAGTATATCATAGTCCGTGACCGCTACTTAACAAAGTGGGATAAAAACAAAAAGCAAGAAGGTAGAAAGCAAGGAGAAAGTAGGAAAATTTATAAGGGATAATTAATTTTACAAATTTGGATACCTCAGAGAAATAGTCACCGATCGTGAGCACAATTCACCTCCCACCTCATTGAGGAGAATATTTTGAGGAAGCACAAGATTAAGCATAAGATTTCTATTTCCCTATAACCCTCAGAAAAATAGCCAAGTAGAAGTAACTAATAGAGCTTTAGAGTATATCCGCTAAGGTTGTGAGAAGAAACAAAAAAATATTGGGCAGATAGATTGGTGGAAGCTACTTGGGCCTACAAAACTACTTAGAAGACAACAACATGATTCCCTCCTTATGAACTAGTTCATGGTAAGAAGGCTCTACTTTTAGTTGAGTTTTAATTCACATTTAAGAATGAAACAATTAAATATAGATCTATCAAATTCCCAAAAAAGAGAGGTTTCGTAACTAAATGGATTGGATGAGTTTAGAATGAAACCACTTTCTTCACATGGAGGTAGTTCAAATCGCAAAAAGGAAGGTCCCGTATGACAAGAAAATTAAAACAAAAGACCTTCCAAGAAGGATATTTGGGAGTGCTATTTTATGATTCATGGTTTAAATATTTCAAAGGAAAGTCAGATGTGATAAGATGGTTGGGACCTTACAAAGGGAAAATGTTTTTGTAATGGCACAGCTTCACAAACTAAAATTTACAAGAAGCCTTTGTCAAGGAAGTGAGTTCATAAATTAAATAAGGAAAGAGGTGTATGTGATGGAAAACTTCATAGTTTCCCATAAACTCTCCCGAAAAAAATATAAAAAATAAAAATAAAAAGAAATAAATAAATAAAAAATCCATGGGTGAAAACCTCTCGAGGCACCCAAGGCAAGCCGGTGGGTTGAAACCCGATGAGTCAGCTCATCAAGCCAGAGAAAAAAGGAAAAAGAGAATAAATATCCATGGGTGAAACCTCTCCGAGGCACCCAAGGAAAGTCTCAGGCTGGAAACCTCCATGGAGGCAACCGAATTTGCTCTCTCTCAAACACAAAACAAAAACAAGAACAAATAAATTACATCTCGCATCTCTCGTGTTTTCTCGTGTTTGCTATTTTGTAGGTCATTAATGATTTCTTGAAACACAAGGAATCATTCATCTTCTTTTCCTTCTTCTCGTTTTACCATCCATCCCATCATTCACTCCATTCATTTTCAAAACTTCCTCCATCACCTCCATACACCACATTCCTCCATTCCCGAGCACAATGTAGCAAGGAAAGAAAGACATAGACTACTAAAGACATCGTGAATTCCTACAAAGACAGATACATCTATTCTCAACAATAAGAAAAACAAGGGAGGAGCTCAAGTAGCGTACCCAAGAAAGACAAGAGTGCACACATAGTCCTGAGCATCTCCAGCGTAGCATCTACCGAGATGAAACATCAAGGAAATATGAGTAGCCTTCGTATAGTTGCTCATTCAGCGAGCTTCCTCACCCGCAGAATAGAAAATAGTGAAGAACACAACATATAAAAGGTTTGTCTCCTCAACTAGCCTCCGCAAACACCTTGGAAACGACATGTAAATTCACATATAGCTTCACCCCTCGATATGCATCCATAATAGCCGTAAATAATTAAATTTGCAAACTTAGAGTTTAAGGGGTAGAAAGGTGGCGAGTTAGTTTGGCCACCGTCCAAGAAGTATGACTAGGGAAAACCGCAAAGTCACTAATCCGTGCATGCAAAAGAAAATAATTTTGAATCAAGTGGAGTAGAGGAGAATGAGGGGGAGGAAACACACAATCCATCATGAATTAACGGGGAGAAGGAAACAATAGTTTACAATTTAAACTAGAGCTAAGCCGGAAGCTACGTAAGTGCTCCAAAATTAGTCGCGCAATCTAATAAAAAGATATATCGTCTCATCCAAAACCAGCAAATTGAAATTAGGGAAAGATACCAAAAAGGAACCGCAACATAGCAAGACCGAGAGCGGGCTACGTATTTGAAAATCTCACAACAACAAGAACAGAACAACGTTGTTCTACCCATGGCCTAAGCCTTCTCGTAAATATGACTGTGTGAAGCTTATAGCAACGAAAAACAAGGCATGATTCCACTCCTAGACTTATAGAAGATGAAGAAGAAACTCGTAAGAAGAAGAGGAGCCATAAGAAGAAATATAAGAAGAAGAAGATACACTTAAGAAGAACCAGAAGAGGAAGAGACGAAGGGACAAGGAAAAACATAAGATATGCATACATAGGTCATAGAGATAGCGTAAAATGGGCAAGAAACCGTACTTACAACACAACACCACATCCCCTCAATAAATATAGGTAGTTTCCACCATAGCTCCTTTGAGCGGAAAGAGAAAAAGGTAGTAGACCTCTATGTATTTCAGAGCCGACAAGATTCGAGAGAGACAAAAACTCTCCCACGAGCCCAATTATCATAGAAGAATCACTAAGGGAAGAGGAAAGAATCGAATAAATAGTTCTCAAAGAGCATCTACAAAAGGCACAGCAAAGAATGTAGCATTGAAGGAGAAATTGTAGCAAAAAGGGAGCAAGAAGCCACCATGGTAGATTTATGCATAGAAGCTCTTCAACGCAGACTCTTTATTACTCATCCGTTGTACCTCAAGGAGCAATGGCTTCTAGTTTAAATCAAAACTCTAGCCTCCTATGGATCACTACCTTCCAATATTGTAGGCCATTCATGAATTTCTACAAGCAAGATAACATGGATGATCAGAAAAGATGGAAAATTCTTACGTGCATAACCTTGTACTACTGATATTTGGGGCCCTAATCCTACAATGGGGGATATGAAGTTGATGGATCTATTATCTTGATGGTGAATGAGGACACCAGAGAAAAAGAGATATAAGGTCATGGGAAGAAGAAATAGATAACCCTTATATATCATAACAGAATTGTTCAGCCCAAGAGGAGTCATCCTTAACCATTAAGAGATTGAAAGGGACCCCGCACTCAGCTTGAAGCTACCTTCGTACTTTCACCTGCGTGATAGGCCACTTTGATGATGTTTCTAGGAAAATAGAGGATGAGGCATTATGGCCACCATAGGATATGTAACATCCTCCCTCACAACCTCAAGAATAGGAGTACCATACTCAAGAAATACCGAGGGGTGTGCTGGAAAGGGTACTCATTATACAAGAGGCCAGAACGTGCCAAAGATCCAATGGTTGGGACTAAAGCTCAACCCACCTGTCTGAAGAATGATGAAAGGACACAAATGCACAAGATAAATAATGGGAGACGGAAAAAGAATAATTATTTTTACTCCCTTGGGGAAAATCCCACACTTCTTCCTCACTAAATAAGGGGGGCTATCAAGCCTCGTTGTACCCAGAGGAGGATTAGTCAGCTCGCAGGATGAGAAACCATTTAGTAGGGGGTGATGATGAGATCCATCATTAGATATATCTGAGGGGTTAATGGTCACCTTTTTTCCTTCTTAGATCTCTTTTTCTTGTATTTTTATTATTATTTGGTTTTATGATGCTAGTATAGGTGGTGATTAAGGCTAACATACTTTGAGTGCCTAATATGAGGCTGAGTGTGTAAAATTATGATTTATTAAGATATTTTATAAGGATTTATCATAAAGACTTAGAGGAGACAATAGGGAGAAATTATTGGAGGATTTTCCACCCTCCTTAACTCTCAAAGACAACCAAAGGTCCCAAAGATTCTAGTATCCAAATTCAAAGATCCTCAAGGATTCTCCCCCAAAGACCGAATTCCAGAGGCAACCAAGCAACTCGAAAAGGAATGCACTAATCTTTATTTACTTGGAGTCATGTGACTCAATCACTATTTTCTAGGAGTTGGTAGTTTCCCTATAGAATAAATAGAGAAGAGCTAGAGCTAGGAAGAGTTAGTTTGACTTAGTCGAAACTTTGTTGCAAGCTATTGAGATTTTTATTATTTTACTCAATGATAAAATTTAAAAGATAAGATAATTTTTTGGCAAAATGAGCAGACTCCATTTTATTTGACTGATTTAAGTTTCGTAGAGCTAGGTTCATTGGTTAGGGCCCAATCCATGTGCGTCAACTTCTCTTTTGTTATCGTCTTTTCCTTGCTTCAATTAAGCTAGTTTTATTTCGTCATTCAATTAGTTCCGCTTCTCATAGTTTCACGTATGCTTAATTTTTTCTTTCAGCTTGTTGTTGTAGTTTTTCATTTGCTTGTGAGTGACAAAATGGAGGAGAAAAACCAAGAAAAATATGTGGATCAATACCCCTTATCATCTCTCAATAGAGCTTCGAGGAGGGAAAACCTTCCCACAGATGAAAAACTCGCTTTTTATTTTCACTTTTTTTCACGATTTTTCCTCTATTTTTCGTACATGAATCCACAACTTTGTTTGTAGGAATAAGCATTAAAATCCCCAGGAATATCATCAGTTTTATCCGTTTCATTTCCCAAATTTCCTCTTTTTCATGCCTCGAGCACTACTATTGTGCCTCCATTTCCCTTCTTTTTCTCTTATTTGCATCCATTTCCCCTTTCATTCTCAAAATGCTGGAAGTGTTATAATTAGGCCTCCGCCCTTTTCTTCAAAACTCCCGCTTGTCGTACCTTGCTCCATCGCAAATTTCTTGTGATATTTGTTAACGATCTCTCATTCCAAGCCCGAATGTGATATCCCTTTCTACTTCCCTTTACTACTTTATTATAAAAGAAAAAAAACATTAGAAACCACATTTTTTTCCTTTGACTTATCGCTCCTTTTCGCAATCGCATTTACTCATTTGGTCCTTATTAACAAATTTTCCTCTACAGATCCTAATTGCGATATTCATTTTTCCCTCATTTTCCCTTCGCTCTCATTTCTATGTCAAAAACTCAAAGACCCTTACTCCACCTTTTTCCCGAAAAGCTCCATCACTTAATCACAATTCTCAATTCCTATTGGCCTTCGTTAACACTTACTACTCCTACTTGCCAATTGCGATATTGCGATCACGCTCCGCCACCGGTCCCACCTCCACGCCACCCAATCGCAATCGCACTCGAAAGCTATTTCCGTTTTCCTTAAACACTTCGTGCTCGTTTTTGCCGATGTGATATTGGCCGCATCACAAATTGAAAACCGCAATTATTTCCCTCTTATTTTAAACACTTACCGCTCACTTTCGTCGACAAGGATATTGTAAAATCACAACGCCACAGCCTTTACCTCATTGCATTTCACACTCCTCTCCTGCTCTTGAACAACACTTCCGCTATCCCTTTAATTTTGCAATATTGCGATTGTGATATCACATATCGCAACTTTTTCCTCCATCGCATCTCCAAAGATCACATATTTCAAATTATTCCTCTCCAAAGCATATTTGCACCATATTATAATTTTTTATAAGGTTAAACCCCCGCTTTCATTTCTAAGCCCCCGTTTCAAGTGTTAAGCCCTCCACTAGCCTCTTTAGCCCTTTTCTTTCCTCCAAAGTCAACACTATTTCAATTAGGATTAAGTCATAGATATCTTAGCTGTGAAGGGTAGAAGCATGGTAGATAAAACATAGGATAAATAGAGTGCATTTAGCCATTTGGGCTGCTAAGTGTGGTTTAGAATTAGTTTCCTTTCTGTCATTTATATCCTACAAATTAAATTAGTTTTATTCATGTCATTTATTTTCAAAATTTAGGTCTAGTTTCTTTTCAGTCATTTCCTTTCGCAAATTAAATTAGTTTCATTATTGTCATTCCTTTCTAGCAATTTAGTTTAGTTTCCTTTTCAAGCCATTTCCTTCCAAAGAATTTACTTCAAATTTTATCATAGTTTACAAAATAGCACTCCTTTTCACAGAAGTATGAGGATGATATGATCGTAATGCATATACCGTGTATATAACACTATCACCTCCAAGTTTGTACAAACCTCGGGTTGATAAAGTAAATTAGGGCAGCCCATGGGAGTTGCGCACTCTTGGTGTAATACCAAAGCTCACCAATACCAAATCTAAAATTTTATGCAATGCAACTAAATACTTTGATACTAAAAATATATATATATATATATATATATATATATATATATATATATATATATATATATATATATATATATATATAACAATACCTTAAAAATGTTATTTCTAAATTTTGTATTGATAAAAATATTTTCTACTAATACACTTTCATAAAGAGCATCTAATATGATGACGTAAGAAAAATATCATCAATATTACAGATAATAGATTAAAGAACTAAATTTTTCCCTAAAATCGATAAAATAAGAACATGTCTAATATTATGTGGGTAGTTCAAAAACTTCATTTGAATATTAATTGTATAATGTAAATTAATTTACAATGTTGCGATGTGTACAATTGTATTTTTTCACCCATCAAGCTGAATATACCGTAATGTTATCTTGTTGTATTAAGCTTCAAGTCATCGGATATATAAATTCTTCTCATAAAAATCATAGAGAACCAACAATAGAAAAACAATCTGATTCCATTACACATCTATCCTAATATTTGATCATAATTGTAATAAAAGTACACAATCGCATTCACTCAATAACATAGAATCCGTTGACATCATAGATAATTTAGAGAAATCATTTTCTAAATCTAAGAATTTTCTAATATATTATTCATTATTTATATAATCAATCATAATCTAATCATTTTCTAAAATATTGTTTTTTCTTTAGATCCAAGTGTCAAAGGAATATAGGTATACGGTTTCTTTTTTAGTGTATGTTAGTGTATGTTTTAAAATTATGCCTTATTTTCTTTGCATGCTCGCATAAGTTTATTTTAGATGATTTCACATCCTATGTTATCAAAAATTATTTTGTCTTGGGCATATTTAGTTAGCATGGCAATTTCGAGTCTCTTATTCTCTTATTTGTTTTAAGAGGATTTATCTCGATAAGTGTAGGTTTTTAATTACAAAAGGAATATGACAAAGAATGATATTTTATAAGGTTAAGAGTTTGTTAATATTTTGTTGAATTTTTAAATGATATTTTTTCATCGTATTTTATAATGTTTGGTTTTTATTAAATATAATTTTTATGTCGCCGTGACAAATAATTCTATGTAAAAATATATATGTATATTTTTTTTAGTTAATGTTCAAGCTTATGGATGTGGGCATGGATAACAGCAATAGTGAAAAAAACATTTTGGGAAAGAAAAAAGGATTTGGATTTGCTTGGGAAAGAAACTCAGAACTGACTCAGCTTGTTTAAGTGAGATATAATCTCCAAAAATTTACAATTATTTACCACTAATTTAGAGCCGTGAGGGTTATTTATTACTAGAAGTCAATGACGTACTCTATGTTTTGGATGAGATGGAAGGGTAAGGAGGATTGACCAAGTTCATCATAATATTTATCATGGGAATATTTTCACCAGGAATTGTGGGATCATAGGATTAGATTCTCTTAAAATTGTGAAATTGTGATATATTGAGATGGGGTATGCATCCAATGTGTTCTTTTTACTTTAAAAGAATTAAATAATTGGGAGATAGAGATGCTATTTGAAAAAAGATCTGGTCTAAAGTATGTTGAAAAAAAATACTATTTTCCTCTCGGGTTGATTGAAAGCCAGGTTTACTGGGATTTCATCAAGGAAAGGTTATGAAGGGCCGCCACTGCTTTCTTTGTTTCCGTGCCGAAGAGAATACATATCATCTTTTTATTTCATGCAAATTTGTGAAGGAGGCATGATTTATCCTTAACTACATTTTTTGAATTGATATGCATGTAAAAGATAGTCTAGTTACTATGTTGGAGCAATGGAATTATTCAAAAATTAAAAATACTATAGATAATCAAGCCTAGACTCTAGTGATAGGTTTTATCTCATTATGGAAAGAACAAAATAATATGATTTTTAAAGAGAAGAAAATAACAAAGTAGTGTGATTATAGATTTGGTTCTTTCCAATATAAGAGAGACACCCCCGTTTGTATCATGGTCAAGTGAATATTAGGGGGTTGATGGTGTAGAGGCAGATATTTTGTAGAACTTAAATATGGATCATGGATGATAACTCTAAAAAGAAAAGGTTTGGACTCAAAATTCTATTAAAAATATTATTTCACTTCCTCCAAGTTTTATAAAATTGAACTTTTGATGGGCATCTAAGGGTAATCCCGGATTAGAGGGTTTTCGAGGGATTTTTCATGATTATAACCCTTTTCTTTTAATATTTTTTCATAAATTTTGGGGTAGTGAGTAGCAATCCGATTGCAGTTCTTAGCCTTGGATAAATGCATTCAAATTGATATTCAGAGTGGTTTCAATGGTTATGCTGATGGAGATTTACAAATTGTGATAGGGTGTGTCTAGAAACTTCTAAGTAGTCAACCTAGGAAGATAGTGAAGAGTGGAGATTATAGGGGATCATGGAAAGTATAAGTGTTTTTCTTGGCAATACAAACTTTTTTAATAGTTCAACATACTAAAATATCAAACAACAAGGTCACTGCTTTTTTGGCCAATATGGCGTACTATTTCAAAGATTTGATTTGAATGTACTTATATGGCCTATAACCACATGGGAATATGAAATGCAGGTTGCCCACAATTTGATAGAGGAAGATAAAGAAATCCTTGATGGGGGTTTCCATATCGTGGTTACAAACGATTTGGAGAGGGCGTCATTGTAACACTTGTTATATGATTAAGTGGAGGTGTTAGAAAGAGCATACATCAACGTTTATATGTGTCGTTTGGTAATGTTGGTTCAGATGATGGATGGATGACAAATTAAAAATCGTGTGTGAGAAGGCAAGGTTTACACCAATCTCAATCATTGGTTTCTTCTTCTTATTGGTAATTTATATATGGTGGTTGATCTCTCGTGCTTGAATTTCCATTATTCCCCGGACTCACTTTGCAGTGCCTCGAGAGGGTTTCTCACGCTTGTTGGTGGCCTTCTGTCGCCACCCTCCCCTAATATTCATCAAGCTCTTTCCTCGCCTCGTGAGTTTTAGTTCTTTGGTCACAATATATCATCTTAATTTGTTGTTCTTTGGTGGTTATTCTATGAATTTATTTTTTATAAGCTCAATGTGGGTGAATTATGTTCAATTGTGTTGGATAGTTGGGGTTATTTAGACTACAAGCTATTGGTTTCTTCGAACGTTCGTAGGAGTCTATAATTCATGTGTTTTTAATTTGAAATAAATTGCAATTAGAAATATATGTGTGGTTTTCTAGTGTTCTTTGAGTCATTGTAGGGGTCTACGCCTTAGTTTCAAGGGTTTATTTTCTTGAATGTATAGTCTTTGTTCATAAATATCATTTAAGGTTAGTCTATTTTTCTTATGAAATTGAAGTACAATGACTTTGATGTCCTTTTAGATTATGGGCATGTGGAGCCGTATTTTTTTCATGACCTTTATTGTCTATGATATGGAATTCATGTCCCTCCTCATCATATTACAATTTTATTTTATTAGAAGAGGTATATGTAGTTGTGCTCATGGTTCAAGGAAGAGAATGATGAGTCGAAAAGGTGGCTAGAGGACATATTAGGCATAAAAAGGTGTGTCCTTTTTCCTATTATTATTTGGCTAATGCTTTTGATTTTGTTCCTTTTGAAGTGCATAAGGAGATCTTGGGGCTGGAAAGCAAGGAGGCAGGGATCACCCCTATTGTTTAGACTTTGAATTGGTGGGAGAGGAAGCTAAATGGCCTAACTCTTGGTATATTTCTAAGGCTTCATTTTATGAGCTCGTTGTCTTTAAATCAACAAAAACAATTTTATGTGTCTCCTCTTCAAGGAAAAATACTTATGAAAGGCCATAATATTTTCATCATTAGAGGATACTAAAAGATCTTTCTCGTAACGTATTTTTCTGACATTTTTGCTCTTATTTGGCGGGGTGGAGAGTTTTTGAGTGATCAATGTCAGATATCTCACCGATTCTCATGTTGATAAAATTAAAACTCCTACATTGATCTATTCAAATAATTATTAGTATGGTAATGAAAAGTACTTTTTCTTTTCATTTGTCAGTTGATACTTTGCTTTGGGATATTCTAGATGTGGCCTACCGTGGTATTGATCGCTATCTTCATTCTCGCTGTTCGTAAATTGGTGTCTATGTTTTGTTTTTATGATAACATGGTGCTTTCTTTGTGTTGGTCATGTTGCTGTATGTTTATGGTGTGCAACGTTTTAATGGTTTTCTTCGAATTATTGACAAACCTTGGAAAGTGTTTTTATCGCTATTTTTTTGTGGAAGTATCGTGAAGGCATTGCTTCTCTAATGTTTGGTTCGCCGTGACAAGATGATATATCATTTTTGTTTCGTAGTAGAGTTTTTTATATATTTCCGTTCATTTTTTTGATGTTTAATGTTGGCCTCCACTGCTAATGGAGTTTTAAACAAAAGATTGGAAGTGTGGATAAGTATGTATTTTATGTGCAATTGTACTTGTATGTTTATATTCTTTAGTGCACTAATTATTTTTCAATATTGTAAGGAATCATGGTGTTTTGGCTCCTATGTGACAATAATTGTAATAGTCACATATAATTTTTAGTTTTGAGCCTTATTTCATAAAGTAATCCATTTAGCTATGTTCAAGCCAATGTTTATTATATACTTATTGTTTGAAATAAAAATATAAAACTACATATTAAAAAAAAGGTATATTTAAATTATATCATTTTTTCTTTCTTAATATAAATATGAATATTCAAGAAAAAATCATACATACAAGAATTTAATTAAATGGAATATTATTACAAATAAAGACACCGATAATAATAATGAAATATATGTATATATATATATATATATATATATATATATATATATATATATATATATATATATATATTCACACACCATTCATACATAAATGATGGATTGAGATAGGGAGTGCCTATATTTTTTTAAATTTCACATGGTTATTAATATTTTTTGAAATGTTATCGTTATCACTGTACCAAACAACATTTTGACAAGGTTACATAGGTTTATGGGTCAAAATAGGGTTTTAGGAGTCATTTTAAATTTGATCAAAGGAAGATTTAGATTTTTTATAGTTTGAAGCTTTACCCCGAGGTTTAAACAAAGTCATTTTTAAACTCTTTCATGTCCAACATTCATCATTTTCCATTACACTCCATTTCCCAATGTTTTTGTATCAAAACCGCCTAATTAGCCAAGAAACCAATAGTTTCGTAGTGCATTACATTATAAAGTCACTTTGCGCTACGAAAGCATTGATAGTTTCGTAGCGCAAACAATAAATTTTTGCACTACATGTGCACTACAAAGCCACTATTTTAGAATCGTCTTGTCGGGCCGAGTTGCCAAATGTTAAATCGTTGGGAATGGGTAGGTTAGGATGAATGTTGGGGCATGTAATGATGAATGGAAGTGACACTCATGTTTGTGGTCATCATGGCCGTTGTAGAAGCCAGAATAAGCCATCATTTTTATTTATGAGAGGACATTTCTAAATTTCAAATTCTTTCCTAATTAGTCATTCTCATTCCTTTTGCCTCGACACGTAATATCCGAGTCTCCGCTAATATTGCATCGAGCCAAACTTGTGGTCGGTTCTTTCAAAGATTTACTACATCCATATCAAGCGAGGTTGATGCATTTATATGAAGCTGTGCTATGAGGTTCTTCAAGAACATGGAAGAGGAAAGAAAAAATACAAAGAGGAGGACAAAGGTTTAAGACATGAACTCCGAAGACATGAAAGCAATACCGAAGACCCAACAAGAATGGAAGCATTCAAAGAGCAGGTTGCCTACAATTTTTGTGAGAAATTGCAGGGCTTTCATACACATGTATCCAAGGAATTTTCTATGAATTTCAAGGGGAACAACCACTAAAGTGGGGATGCTAAGCTTGTCTATCATACTAGAGGTCATTGCCACAGAGAAATTCCAAGAGAGGTCAAGAAACCTCGGTTCAAAGGATTCAAATTTAACATGGAGCAAAGGTAAAGAGTTCATGAAGCCCGAGCATTGAGATGGATATCAATGATATTCCAAGAAGCCGCATCAAAGATAACTATTCAAAACTGCCGCTCATCATCCATAAATACTTTACCCGTGAAGGTAGATATCACAAGGTTTATTCATATCATTTCAAATTACTTCTCCACTTCACTGCTAAGATTTCCTTGACTTACCTTTTTATCCGCACAGGTCTTTCAAAGATGGCTCATAAGGTTCAAGAAAATTTTCGAGGGGAGTGAGACATCATTGTTTCATCATGGCTTAATGAAATTATTGGTTTTAGGGAGAACTTCAAAGGTTAGGAAGAAATTGGTCCTCATTCTCGTTTGTTAATGGTTTTGAGTTGATACTCTAACTCCTACAAGAAATCCTAAAGCTAAGAGAATTCCATCACCACTAGAAGCAAAACAAGGCCAACCTTGATCGCAAAAATCAAAAGAACCCGGAAGAGTAAAGCCAAGTAAAAAAACTAAGAAAAAATTCAGCAAGGCAGCGTATTGACATACAAACTCCACTATTTGTAGAACAAATCAAAAAGCGGTCAAACTCGAAAAAACAAGAAAAATTTGTTAGCAAACAAGGGACCAAAAGAATGACTAGAAACCAAACAATGGTTTTGAAAGACAGAGTAGTAAAAAAGGGGAATTTATAGATATTATCCATGCCATTGACATAGAGGAAACACCTATTGTCCAAGATTAATTCATAGGAAGAGGGGCAGAAGTCGAAAAGGCCAAGTCTACAAAGAGATTAGAGTTTGAGGGAGAAGATGCAGGTTTCATTTTCCAAGAAAGAAAGCCTATGATAAGGCATGCTAGAAATCGATGGAGAAAGGTAGCAGTCTAATACCCACCGAGACAAACCTCAAACACCTAAAGAAATTATCGAATTCCCCATCACCCACTCGTAACGGATACGTTAGAAAAAATTAAAAAAGGGAAAAGAGAAAGTGATTAAAAAAGACAAAGTTGCATTCTTGAGGAAGAGTTGAAATTGGAAAATCGTGAAATCACTATGAAAAAGGAAGCTAGGAAACATAAAGGAGAAAATGAAATTTGAAAATATGAAGGCGCTTAAAGAACAGTTGACATCGGTTTTGCGGACTTTGACAATACACAAATCTGCTTCAAGGGCGCTCTAGCAAGAGCGTACAAACATGTAAGAAAGGTGAATATTCATATGAGAGCTACAAATAAGAGTATTAAAAATAAGGTAAAGATTCCTACAAGAGCAACTCAAATGATTCATGATGAATCAAGTAGAGCAAAGGTATCAAAATGACAAGGATTGAAGAAACCATTAGGTCAACCAATTGTAAATGAGGAAGAAATGCCTTAAGGAACCTAAAATGGAGTTGGTTTATGGTTTTTGGATGATGAAGATATGTTGGTTACAAGTTTTTGGCAAATACAATTTTCATTTGACAAAATTATGTAAAAAACAATGTTTTTAATAGTTTTCAGCAGTTTCATAGCGCCTCTAGGCTTAAAAAGAAATAAAGCACTATGAAAATGTTGTACCTGCGTTTTTTCTTTTCTAATCAGTGTTAAAAGGTGTTAAGGGCTGAAAATTTTATGAGACATGTGTTGAAGGATGACAAAGTTGAGGCAAGAGAAAAGAGTTATAATTTTTGAAGATAAAGTCTTGTAAGGCAGCGCTACAAAACTGTTGTATTTTCGTAGCACAATGTATTACATATTTTGGATTAGCAACAAAGTGGTTTTTGAACAGTTGGAGTTTATGGAAGAGTCATGGACTATGTCAAGCCAAGATTAAATATTGAAGACCACGAATTAGAGATTAAATGATAGCTAGAATGCTCAGATATCCTTTACCTAAAAAATAGGGTATTGTTTCCTATTTTTGAGGGGGTCAACTAAGTGGTCATGAAGAAATTAATGCCATTATTCAAATTTGACCATGTGATGACATACTTGTCAATGATGTAATTTCAAGTAGATAAGGTTTGTTAAAGATAGTAATAAGGAGTTTGAGTCCTTTTTAAAATAGGACTGTCAAGTAGGATAGGTGTCCTTTTGTAATAAATTTCATGTTTTGCAGTTATGCAAGGTGTCAATGGACAAAAAATTTGATGTATCTAGCCTAGAGGCAAATCATCTGATGGTGTAAGATCTCCATTAAAGGCCATGGGGTCGAATTTGTGAAGGGTTGGACTTTTTTGGAAAAATTGCAGCTTATTGTTAATTGATTGTTTAAGCTAATACAGAGATCTATTACTTGATCAACTTGAGCTTCTGAAGGAGTTTTTAGTGTTTTCCTTTTCTATCTATATCTCTTATATATCTAATTTGTAGTGGTGTTCATTTATATTACTCAGAATTCATCTATAAGATGCTTTGACTTCCTTTATAAGTGATTTGACTATGTTTTTACATGTTTCATGTGTGTGTGTCTTATTACTAAAAACACTGATTTGCCTCAACTGCTATGTCAAGTAGACTCACTGAATCACTGAAATTTTTGACTCCATAAGCCCAATTAATACATGTTGATGTTATATTAAACCTACATCTATCATAATCACTTTATTTCCTAAATAGAGTTAGCCATCTATATCTTTATTCCATATCATTAACCCTTGAGAGAGCCCTCTCAGGATGAGGAGGCTAAGCCTCGGTCACAAGATTGGTTTGAAATAGTTACATGAGATTGTATGATCAAGCAGCCTATCAGGTCCAATTTTGTAATAACAGTTACATTGGTGAGAGTACCTTGTCTCTTGCATCACATGTGTAATGACATGAGAGCTTCCATTTTATTTTATTTTATTGGATTTTTAAATCCTAAACATAAATTTATATTTCCAATTTGGACATATTATTATTACATGAAATAATTTTGTTGCAGCATGTAAACATATTCTATACCTATCGAAGTGTTTGTTGCATGCTTATTTTTTTCTCTATATCTATATTTTTAAATTATGTTTTTATTTTTATTTTTTCATATTTACTTATTATAATATTATCTCGTTTTTACTACTTAAGTTTATATATATATATATAATTATTTTTTAAATATTACCTTAGCATAAAATTATATATATTCAAATATTTAGTATAATGATTTTTATTTTAACATGTTTCTTTATAGTAGAAGTTTTATATTTATTATTTATTTTGAATATTTTTTATTTGCATTATTTATTTTTATATGAATTTAGGAAATTTTTTCCTAATTTATATTCATTTAAAAAATAAGTAATAAGAATTTTTATTTATAAATTGAGTTTGCTAATTTCTTATTTATTTAGCTTTATATGAAATTGTTCATCCTATCTTTTACAAATACTAAGTTATTCTCTATCTTCCAAATGTATACTTGATTTCCTTTTAAAATTTTGTTTTAAATTGTTTTAAAATTAAGTTGATAATTTTTTTAATTTTGTTAAGGTGAAATATTTAAAATGTTTTGAAATTATGTTGATAATTTTTTTAACTGTGTTAAGGTGAAATATTTAAAAGGTTTTAAAATTAAGTTGGGTAATTTTTAATTTTGTTAAGGTGAAATAATAAGAGAGCATGTGCCATAAGAACAAGGATAGTTTAATTCTTGATTGAGAGATGGACGTTCTTTTAGATAGGATACACAAATTCTACATTTGTTAAAAAATGAAATCTAAGTATCAATAATAATAAGGTTTCAATAGTAAATAATTTATTTATTTGTTTATTTTTATTTATAAATATTTTTAATTTGAATATATTGTTTCGTATATTTATATAAAATTATTAATATATATAATAGAGTAAGACTAAAAAATGAGAGAAATAATTCTTATGTAACATAGTTCTTGGCTTTATCGCTAATTAATTGATTAAAGGTTGTGTTCTTATAATGAAAGCTCTTGACACAAAGCTCTCTACATAATGAAAGCTCTACGGATAAGTGTGTCACGTCGTTTTGCACTTGCGCATATGTATTATTGCTAATATTTTAATATTAAATAATCTATATATTCATATTGTGAATATCATTGTCTACCACTATTCACAATATGTTATTATTGGTAATATTTTAATAATAAATAATTCATATCTTTGTATTCCAAATATTTCTAGTCAATTGAGTAAAGGTTGTGCGGTGTGTGGGAAAAACTCTGTATAATGAAAGCTTTCCACATAATGAAATATCTTCACACGAAACTCTGTACATAAGCAATGTAAGCTTCATTTATGGTTATCTTTTTTAAACTAGGCATATGTGCAAGAATGCATAAGACGTCAATTGTGTTCAGGAAGATTTGAAACATTCGTTGTGTGGACCTCTGCACTCAACACTAAATAATTTGTTAATTAATTGATGAAAGGTTGTGTTCTCATAATGAAAGTTGCACTTTTATGTAATAGGAAAATGTGAAATATCATTAGAGGAAGTCCATTGTGAGGAGGAAACTTTCAAGCTTTCATTGTGTGATCTTTGCACTCCACACTAAAGACTTTGTTAATTAATTGACTAAATATTGTGTTGTCATAATGAAATTTGTACTTTTATATAATAGGAAAATGTGAAAGATCATTAGATTACGAATTAAAGTTATAAAGTTACTTTTGGCACCTCCATTTTCTCGTACATGTTGCGCAAAAATAAATTTGTAAAAGTTTTAAATGGAAATTAGTTTAATATTAATTGTCCCTCTGCACCCATGTTGTCCCACACAATCTCTGTCCTTCGCACAAAAAAAATTTGCACGAGGAAAACTTCACACAAGGAAACATAATAGTACTAATTCAAAAAAAATTCATAGTTAAACTAATTACATATCGACATTGTGCAAAATATACACTATTGCCTTCGATTTTCTTAATTGTTGGGTAGTTTTTGATCAATTCAACATTAATTGAAAAGATAGAGGCTTAAAATCAATAAAAGTAAGATCGAGCGTATATTTAGATTGTTGGAGCAACTTATCAAGCATAATTCAGGTATTAGAGAAATAATTCGTAAAGTTTATTAGAAGGTCCCTCCCTCTACTCCTGATTAATTGATTAAGGCCATGCTTCCCCATCCTCCACACCATACAATATTTGCATAATGAAAGTTTCAAACAAGAAAGGTCCGCACAATGAAACATAATACTATTTATTCGAGGTTTTTTTATAGTTAAATTAATCAAAGTTCCCTCTATATCCTTGTTCTCCAGAAAATACCCTATCGTAGGCACATCCTTCATTCTGCAAAGAATCATAGCTCTATGCAATTTCTCTCTTGTACAACTAAAACTGTAAAAAATTTCAAATGAATACAAGCTTAAAATTAATTTTGTTACTGCACAAGAAAGTTCCCTCTACACACCCTTTCTCCCACACTTACTCTGTCCACTAATCAATTGCAATTGAAATATCCTCGCACAATGAAATCTCTCATCATAAGTGTGTTGCTACATTTTTCACTTGCGTATTGCTAATATTTTAATATTAAATAATTCATATCTTTATATTGTGAATATTGTTATGTTTGCTGCTATTCACAATAACACTGAGGCAAGTCATGGACACATACAATATTATTGGTAATATTTTAATAATAAATAATTCATATCTATGTATTTCAAATATCGTTATTCAATTGAGTAAAGGTTGTGCAGAGTGTGGATATAACTCTATACAATGAAAGCTCTCCAGACAATGAAATCTCTTCACACAAAACTCTCCACATAAGAATTTTAGGCTTTGTTTATGGTTATCTTTGTGAAATTATGCATATGTGCAAGAATCTGAAGGAAGTCCATTATGTTGAGCAATATTTCAAGATTTCATTATGTAGACCTCTGCACTCTGCAATAAATATTTTGATAATTGATTAATTAAATTTTTTTCTCTTATAATGAAATTTGTACTTTTATGTAATAGGAAAATTTGAAATATCATTAGATTATGAATTAATTATAAATTTCCTTTCGCACCTTCTTTTTCTTACACAACTAAATTTGTAAAAGTTTAAAATGGAAAACAGTTTAAGATTAATTTTCCCTCTACACCCCCATTGTCCCGCACAATCCCCATCCTCTGCATAGTAAAATATTTTCACTAGGAAATATTCACACAAGGAAACATAATAGTACTAATTAAAAAAAAAATCATAGTTAATTTAATTACATGTTGACATTGCGTAGAGTTTCCACTATCAACTTTGATTTTATTGATTATTTCATAGTTGGTGATCGAGTCAGCATTAATGGAAAAGGCAAAGGCTTAAAATAAAGGAAATTTAGATCAATGGTATATTTGGATTTTTGGAGTGACTTTGTAAGAGTAGAGTCAGGGATTAGAGCCATAATTCATGAATTTTATTAGCAAGTGTGGAATAAGTTGAAGTTTATGGATCACAAATAAAACTTTGTACAATGAAATCTCTCCACAAAATGAAATATATTGGAAAAAAACTCTTTGCATAAGCAAAAATTTCAGTGATCACCCCTTGGAGGTCGAGTGATTTTTCCGTAGTCCAGTGGAATCAAATTATTTTGTGCTCAATTCTTTTGCTAATAAATTGATTAAAGGTTGCAATGCAATCTCTGCGCACAGATCCCTTCACATAGTGGAAGGTTTTTTTATGGTTATCGTTGGGTAATTAGGCACATGTGCGGGGTTGTCCAAGAAGTCCATTGTGTGGAGCAAGCTTTCGAGTTTTCATTGTGCGGAAATCCACATTCTGCACAATGATGAACCATTCACACAATTCATACACGTTCATACTCATAAACAATTTTTTTAATAACAAAATTTACAAAAAAATAAACTTTTTCATGTCGACACCTATAAACAATGTTATTTCCCACCACTATGTTATTAGTTGGATTTATGAATAAGTGCAGAATGTATTTATAATATCACTTTGTCTACCATTATTGATAATAACATCGAGGGAAGCGGTGGAACCATACGATATTACTGGTAATATTTTAATAATAAATAATACATATATTTGTATTTTGAATATCGTTAGTTGATCGATCAAAGGTTGTGCAAAGTGTGGATAAAACTCTTTACAGTGAAAGATCTCTGCACAATGAAACATCTTCACACAAAAATCTCTGCATAAGCATTGTGATATTTGTTTATAGTTATCTCCATGAAATTAGGCATATGTACAGGAGTGAATAGGAAGTCCATTATGAAAAACTCTATGTCGACCTCTGAACTCCGCAATAAATACTTTGGTAATTAATTGATTAAAGGTTGTTTTATTATAATGAAAGTTGTCATAATTTTTCAGAGCATGAAAGTAGAATTGAAACTTTTATTGTATAAAATATGAAATATATTTATATTAGAAAACATGAAAATTGTATTTAATAGGAAGATGTGAAATATCATTAGATTATGAATTAAAGTTATAAATTTCCTTTTGAACCTCTATTTTATCAAGTTGAAGTTTATGGAGCATGAACAAAACTATGTACAATGAAATATCTCTACAAAATGAAATATTTTTGCACAAAACTCTCTGCATAATGAAAATTTTCCACGTAAGTGTAGAGAATAGTGATTTCCTCACGCTACTACATAATAAATTTCTTTTTCACTAAAGACACCACACTAGATATTTTTCTTCGAACACGTGCATGCGTGTGGAGTTTTGTTTAAGTGCGGAAACATTCATAGCCAACATATAATTCCACATAATCAACTTCTTTGCACTTTAAAGCTATATAAAATATCAATTCTCATTTATCAAATTTAATATCACATATTGTACTCATTTTTTATGAAACTTAACATTATTGTTTATAACATATTTTATTACTTAATTACTATAATTATAAAAACTAATGTGCAAACTATTAGAAGCATTTAGTACTGGAGCATGTGATAAAGGAAAAATGTGTTATATGAAAAACTATGTCGAGATGGTAATGTTTATGAAGATGCAGAAACTTGGAAATTGCACTTAGCAATGAAGAATTCATTAATTCTTAGCAATGATATTAATTTCTATTTAAATAATCGATACACAATTATGTTATTGTTGAGGCTCTTAATAAAATTTACTTTGATGCATTATGTAATGATTATTGATTTCAAACATATCAATAAAATTGTATCTATCAATATTATAGAAGAATCCTTTCAATATTTATTCGAGGAATTAAAGTATACTTACTACTTTTAAAAGAGTGATTTTGGCTAGAGATGTTGTTGGTGTTGATGCATCAGGTGCTGGTGATCAGTAGTTTGTATCTACAAGTGACTAATCAGAAATATTAGTAATAGATGAAGGATATGTGCAGGAAGTACACTTTACATCTTAGACATAATTTTGGAGGCCAAGTGATAGTTATGTGAATGGACCTACTTCCATTTCTTTGATGGCATATTGAATCTATTTCGAAGGTTATTTCTCAACTAAATAGTTTAAATGTCAATTCTATTATGTTTTGCCTATAAGAAGGTGCAACATGGAGATGGATGGTGCAACTCAATCTTATCTTTATAGTGATGTTTAGAGAAGAATGGTTTTTGGAAATCTAATGATCCTGGAAGTTTTCTGGATCCTAAATTTTTTTTTAAGTTGTTATAGATACTGTAATATTTTCCTTTTCCTTTCAAAGTGTAGAGTTTACAATCAAATATTTTATTGTGTAGAAAAGGCTTATAATAGTTTTGGAATGCTAGTTTTTAGCTAGTTAACACAAAACAACAAAAATCATACCAAGTTATAAATTTTTACTTAATTCACTTATTTGGGTGAAAAAAGGTGATTTAATATTTGGATAACGTGAAAAATACAATAAGGAAACTTCACGAATTGACATCTAAGACTTGAAATTACTTTGTCTTGCACAAAGTAAAAGTTGGTCGATAACAAGGAAAATTTGCATAGTAAATGTCACGCAAATGTGTTGAATACGAATTGGTTCAATGAATAAACAAAGAAAACACTTCTATTTATTAGCAGGAGAGCTTTAGTTAATCAAAATAATGCAGTTTAGGATATTAATAATTCAATATTGATTTATAAAGCCTGCGAAACGAATCAATCATGAAATGTAATCATATCAATTGAAATATTTAAAGTTGGAATTTAAGTAAAACATATATGATTTAAAGTAACTAATTTCAAATCATATTTTCTGGTTAAAAATTAGGAAAATCAGTACTATCCATTTTGATAACGATCAATATTTAATGAATACCATTAAAATCGATAGTAGTTAAATGTTGTTTCCGAACATAGATGTTAATTTTTTATTTTGATGAATTATCACCTTTGACGCATTATATGTAGAATTGTTTCCTGTCAAAGAAATTTTTCATTGTTCATTTTGTTTTATAATTGTTAGTGATTTCTAGGAAACTAACTTTGTTTATTTGTTCTGAAATTGTTGGGTGTTTTCAGGTTTTGCTTTATAATTTGATTAGTGTATTTTTATTTTGTTACTAAGAGTGAACAAATGGCTCAAAGAAAAAATGATAGAGGCACATAGGAAGAGGTACATGCAGAGAGCTAAGATATATTAATGCTCAAACAAGACATTTTAGTGCTTAGTCAAGATATTTTAATTCTAATGGACAAGACATTGGAACTTTAGCAAACACTTAGGTGATTTCAAAATGAACTAGATGCCATAAGAAAATTGTGAGAAGATTTCTTGTAAAACTGAACATAGAAATCAGATCACCATTTTCGTAGGATAATCAATAGAATTGTTAATCTCTAGAAACAATGGTTAATTAGTAAATAAATTTACCAAATTTTGTTATTTTTTCAACCAATTTTGAAATTTAGTATATGCTAAAGGACATGTATTGTAATATTCTTGACATAGTTATAGAAAAAAAATATATCTAACTATTTTGGATTATAGACATATGTATAGATGAAAAATATTTTAGAATTTATATCATAGTATTTTTTTATTTGATTTAAAAATTAATTTAAAATTTGTATGATAATGATTTACTTAGATATGTGTTTAAATCTTACATGAAATAGGTTTTTTAATTGGTCAAAAATGTAAACAAAGAAAACTGTCATTGTAAAGTCTATTAATTAATAACAATGTCACCAGAAAATGATTAACCAAGATGCAAACTCTCACATAACCAACTTGCAATATTGTCTAACTAGTTATAGAACTTACAAATTTGATAAATCAATAAAACAATGTAAGAAACGAAACTGAAAAAAAATAAACATGACATAGCATAGTACAAAACATAGAACTTGAACAAAACAGTTTATTGAAATATGTCCTTATACAATGTCATATTAGAATTTTCATTAGTATAGGAAATAACCTTGTTTTCTCTAATGATTGCATTCCTAACCTTCTTCTCATAAGTATATTATAATGCTTGACGATGTGAAATCGAATCCAAATCATCAAGTAAAACGAAAGATTTGTTTAACAAAAGTTCAATTCCTAAACCAGAAACTATAAGGCAATGTTAAGATGCTTGGCAATGAAAGCAATGAGAATTGTGTCGTTACTAAATTTATCAAAAATATAAACAAATAAAATTGTCATTGTATACATATAATCACATTTTGATGGTTTATTGTAAACGTTCCATGTGTCTCGAAATTGGAGAGCATATCAATAACATCTGTTTTTTATGTAAATTATTTCTCATAGGAAACTTCTTGTGTTCTAGGTAATACTTTTTCCAATTCCATGTCTCTCAAAACACTATATTTCAATCATTCCATTTGCATGTATGATGCATTTTAATCGATGGAAATAAAAGCAAAAGTTTTCCTTGTGAGTAGTGCAATAAAGCATAGTTTTATTCATAGTTCTAGCACTTGTAATTGGCCCTAATTCATTTCACACACACAGTCTCAAATGGATTCGTATGTGCACTAATCATTGTTAGGTATCCTTGGAAGTACTATAAAGTTGATATAGAAACCAAAGGCTTAGTAACATTAAATCAAATGTCTTTTTATTCCTTTTCCTTTATCTATGTCTAAATAAACAATATAATAAAGTTTATCAAGCATATTCCATTCAACAAAGAAAGTAGGTTTCTTAGATTTTAGGCTTTCTTTCATGTTTTAAATGGACATATGAATGTCAATTGTGACGTTTGGAAAAATCTTTCTTGTTTTCGAACTACATTTTCTATCAATATCAATAGAAAAATGTTTTATTGCAATTTCCTTTAAATTGAATGACATGTCAGAAAAATTTTATCGTCTACTTGAACCTGTCACATATGCAGTATTTGTAAAACAATATATGACGAACGTATAATCGAAGGCCAATAAATTTGTAACAATTAAAAATTCAAATAAATAAAAGCTTAATATTTCCTTGTCATGTTCTACATTGTCATATTTGATTCGTGGTACATATTGCATTGTTGTGTGCATTACTGAAATTATAATTTCATCAATTGTGTCAACTGGAAACACATCTTCGTTACGCAATAGAAATTAAATCATCATATTTGGAACGTATTTACTCTACACTCACAAGACAAATGTTTTCTACGCTACTAAAGTTATTTAGACAAATAGTTTTTTTACAACCACCACTATCATATTTATGCTTTGGAATTGTTTCAAAATATCTAATGGAAACACCAAAATTTGCAATAAGTTTTGCATCATGTTGCTTGATAAAATTTGTTAGCACAAGAAATGTTATTGTCATTTCCTCTTTCTTATATGTTAAGTCTGCACGAAGTATTTTTTTTCTCGTGTTTGCAACTTTGTCCAAAAATGTTCAATATGTAACCAAGACAATGCTATGAAAAATCCTCCTAGTTATATTGCTACTGATATCTTCAATAAAAAATGGGATTAAACATATTTCTTTTTACCTAGTCACGTTGAATTGAATTAAATTAAAAAAAAAAACACACACAAAAATAATTTTGATATACAATTAACTAAACCTGCACAAAATCACCTATTTTATTTAGTTTCTCATTGATATCTCTTTCTTTCATTTTGTTTGTTGTGATATATTTTTCTGTAGTACTATTCATTGCTATCTCTACACCCTCGTCCATCTCTATGGTGACATCATTCGAATTCAATATATTTTTCTTATTCACAAATAATACACTGAAATCACTGCTTAAAAGGACAATATAGTTGAAACTAAGTAAGAACTGTCTGATGAAAGCATAATAATATAATGGAAATTCATTCCTAATATACATAAATTCTAAATAAATTTTAGCTTCAGCAAAGACAAATTTTTTATAGAAATGTCAAAGTACTTTTTTTCTTGTAATTGTTGCCTTAGATCCAAATCCAAATATATAAGTGTTATATGTTTCTTGAAAATTGAAAAATATTGCTTTTAGTTATAGTACAAAAAAAAATTGCAAAAAAAAAAAAAAACTAGGATGTATAATTTAAAGATAATCAAATGAAAATAAATAGAAGAGAAACACATCTCTTAACAAAGTTATCATTTTATTTAGCAATATATGTTCTACTTGTGTTCATTTCCACTTCGTTAACAATATGAGTTAGATCAAATATATATAAATAAGAAAAATAAGAGGTTCTAATTTCATAGTACAAAATTAATTCATACATAAGAGCTATACAATAGTAATGCATCTTGTGTAAAAGTGTTTAACATTATCACATTATCCATTATTTGAGCATTGTACATCATTGTTGCAAGATTGTATCATATAATGTATAAAAGTTCTAAGTACTCACATATAGAAGAAACATTTCATTGTTTACCTGTTAAAAATGCTACACATTTTTCACTTTTGCTCGAAATGAGCTTGCAAATATAATCCCTCATGACATGCAACTCCTAGAACAACATTGCACAACCCATATAAGGAATATATTTGTAACTAACTCATCCAAAAAGTAATGTAACATGAATTTGTAACACATACGCTAAAAATATTCCATTATGAACACCTATAGAATGCTTCTACCAGGATCACAGCTATGGGGTTTGACCGAGAGGTTTTAGATGTGGAGCCAGCACCAGAAGATCTTTTAACTTGTTGGGGTTTTGAAGTCTCGGAAAAAAACTTGGAGTTGTTTTTTCTGAAAATTCCAGAGATTCTCCAAACCCTTGGTGGTTTTCCTGAAGTCGGAGGTCTCGAAAATGAAGCAAGTTTGGAAGGAGACACATTTCAGAGCTCGTGGAGTGAAGGCCGGAAGAGTGGTTTATTTTTGGGACAGATTCAAGCACAAAACCCTCTATTTAGAGGAAAATAAAGTTAGGGTGTCAAGGAACTAGGGCTCTCTTCTCTGCCTAGGCACTCAAGTAACCCTTTAAATCCACTTCTTACTGGTGGCCTTGAGGAAGTGGTGATAAGTTCTGGTTTTCACAATCGGGTGGGTCTTAAAGCCCTTCGGGAAGGTAATCAATTTAGCTGGGTTTCCTCGATAAAAGGGATTCGGGGAAAGACACAGAGGTTCAGGAACCCAGTACTGAGCCAAGGATACCTCTCTTCCCGCATACCGCCTCTGAATTCCCTTCCTGAATCGGTGTTTCTCCAAGGGTTAGAAGAGATTTTGTCAAGGAACCTTCAGGCGGAAGCTCTGGTTCGTTCCAAATCTAGGGTCTCTTCAAATGAAGCAGTCGATGGAAACCCAAAAGAGTTGCAGAGGGTATTTTAGACCTTAGATCTAGACAAAAAACGTGCCTGAATCAGCGGAGGAGTTCTTGGTAGGAAAGGAGGGTTTACAGGAACCTGTTGGAAGGCGACCAGAGTCACCGAGGGCGAAAGGACTGATGCACCTGTCACTAAGGATCCCGGTGAGGGTGAAGCAAAGAAGGAAGTTGGGGGTGGAAAAAGGAAGAAAAATACGCCCATTAGGAAGAAAGAAGAACACCCTAGCTATGCACTTGGAGTGGATATTAGCATAGATGAGGCAATGGATGCCTCAGAAACAATGTTGGTTGGTAGGGTGCGTGGGAGGAAATTTTTGGCAGACTACATCTCAGATTGGGTTTAATCTGAATGGAGGGAAGCCCCAGGGCATCCGAATGAGATCAAAATCCTAGACAAAGGTTGGTTTAGCGTCAGATTCAGCCTGACGGAACATGTTGACTGAGTTTTGGAGAGGAACTGGAGTTTTGGGAAGAGACCGATCTTGTTTCAGAAATGGACCCCATTGTTTGATGCCCAGAAAGAAGAGATGGCTAAATCCCTTGTATGGGTTAAACTGTCGGGCCTCCCCATACCTTTCTATATGGACTAGGCCTTCATCTCAATTGGCAACATGTTGGGTAAGTACCTAGATTTTTATGGGTCCTTTATCCAAACCAGAGATTGGAGTGTGGCCCGCATCTTGGTAAATCTCAATCCCAGAGAAGGTTTGGCAGATGCTATGACTTTGAATTATAGGGATATGGAGTTCCTGCAGACCCTGAACTATGAAAATATGCCTTTCAAATGCCATATATGCCAAAAACATGGCCATCTATGTAGGGACTGCCCTCTGGGACATCTTCGTCGTTGAAGGCAAATGAGGTTCCCAGTCCCTCAGGGGGGAACCTGTGTGGTGGGAAAAGGAGAGGTCAGAGTTCTAGAGCAGCAAAATACTGTGACGGGGGCTTTTTCAGAGGAGGTGTTGGTAGCAGAACGGGAACAGGTGGTGCAGGAAGCTCAAGGAAACAAGTCCACTCCGATGTCCTTCCTGGTACCCCCTTCTGAATCGGAGCGGGTTGGGGCGTCTCAGGTAGGTATGCCTTCTTCCTCCATATGCTCTCTTTTCTCTTCGTTTAGCTTATCTTAGTTTGTTTCTGATGAGCCTGGTCCCTCGAGGAAGATTCCCCTTGATCTCTTTGAATTAAATAGTTTGCATGCTTTTGTTGATAGTACTATCCTTTTAGTTCCCCTCCCCTCCCTTACCTGTGGTGCTCCTGTGAAGGAGTCTTCCCCCTCTAATCCCCCTCAGGTGTTAGTTTTTGAAGTCCCTCATTACAATCTTATACCTCTAGCTGCTAGATTGGGGAAAGGGGTTGTTGTTGGGGGACTAGAGAAGGATCTGGTTTCGGTGGGGCCGAGGAAGCTAAGGGGCAGGAAATCCTTTTTGTCAAAGGCCCAACTCAAAGTCGTCATTGAAATTTCTGATGGGAAGCAGCGGTCTCTTTCTAGGGTGCTTTGAGCAGAGCAGCCACCCCCTCAAGGTTTACGATGATATTAATGTCCTACAATTGTAGGGGCGTCGCTAGCTAAGCCAAAAAGCTAGCACTAAGGGATTTGGTTTTGTCCCTTAAGCTAGATGTAGTTATGCTTCAATAAAATTTGGGGGATGGAGATGTAGTGGTGGAATGTCTGACAAAACTAATCCCGGGGTGGAAGTTTCATGCCCTCGATGTGAATGGTCTCTCTGGAGGGGTGGCCATGGGCTACGACACTCGTAAGCTCAGAGAGATTTCCACTTGGGGATCGGAAAGTGCCTTGGCTGTAGAACTGTACTCTAATGAAATTTGGCTTCCTCTTTTGTTGTTGAATGTTTATGGGCCTTGTGTGGAGAGGGAGAAATTATGGAACCCTTTCTTTTCAAAATATTTTCTCTCCCACCCTTCCCTCATTATAGGAGGGGACCTCAATTTCTCTTTCGAAGAGTCAGAATCTTGGGGTATCACAGCCAGAGTGGACCCCCTTTCTGATCATTTTATGAACAATATGGTAGGATATCATCTGGTGGATGCTTCCCTGCTCAAAGTAAGGCCTAACTGGAGAAATAGAAGAGTGGGTGAAGACTGGGTTGGGAAAAAAATTGACCGCTTTTTGCTGCATGAAGTTCTGGTGGATAAGCTCTCAGCCTTCAGACATTAGGTGGGAGAGGGGGTTTTTTCGGACCACTTCCCCGTCCTGTTGGAAACGATTGGTGATTATAAGAAACTGAGAACCCCTTTTAAGTTCAACTCCTCTTGGCTCAAAGAGGATTATTTCAATACTCTCTTCCATAACACTTGGAGGAAGGACCGTCTCAGGTCTGATGATAGAAGAAGCAGGAATTTCAATGAAAATATAAAGAGAATGAAACTTCCACAGAAAGAATGGGCCTTGGAAAAAAACGTAAAGGAGGAGGAGGCTCTTAAACTTGTTAATACAGAATTGAAACTTCTTGAAAGTCCAGAAAGGAACGGCTATGCTACTTTAGAGTCTAGGGACAGAATCAAAGAACTAGAAAGCACCAGAAAGAAGATACTTCAAAATAGGGAGGAAATATGGAGCCTTAAGAGTCAAGCCATCTGGTTGTAGGCAGGGGATGAAAATACCAAGTTCTTTTAGAACTATGCAAAGGGGACGAAAAATTCTAATACCATTTGGGAAATGCAGAAAGAAAACGGGGAGATGGCAAGATCTTTTGAAGATTTAGCCTCATTAGGGGTAAATAACTTTAAAAGGATTTTCAAAGCACCTGAGGAAGCCTCCATAGCTGAGGTAATTAGAGTGGCTCAATTTTTTCCTAGATTTATTGAGGAAGAAGGGAACACCTCCCTTATCGAACCTGTTACTAAAGAAAAGGTTGAATATATTCTCAAATCAATGCAGAAGGAAAAAATCCCAGGGCCGGATGGCTGGACGGTGGAATTCTTTCAACATTCCTTTAAAACTTTGGGAGAAGAGCTGGTTGCTGTGGTAGAAGATTCCAAAAGCACAGGAACCATGTTTCAACCTTTCAATGCCACTTTCTTATCCCTCATTCCTAATAATGACCAGCCGATTTCCTTTGATGATTTCAGGCCCATCTCCTTATGCAATTGTATCTATAAAATAATTTCTAAATTCATTGCCTCTCAGCTAAAACCTTTTCTGTCCAAGAATATCTCGGGTGAGCATTTTGGGTTTTTGGATGGCAGACAAATCCATGAGGTAGTTGAGGTAGCTCAAGAAACTCTTCATAGTCTCAAGCTAAGGGGGAAAAAAAGGTACCATTGTCAAGATTGATCTGTCAAAGGCTTATGACAGGCTCAGTTGGATGTATCTCAGACTCTTGTTAACTCATCTTGGTTTCAACTATGAGTTTGTGAGATGGGTGATGGGCTGTATCTCTACATCCTCAATTGCTATCCTGGTTAATGGGGTAGCTTCTTTTTTCTTCAACCCAGAAAGAGGGCTCCATCAAGGATGTCCTCTCTCTCATTTACTCTTCTTGCTGGCAGCTAAAGGTATGAACCTTATGATCCACGAGGCAAAGAGGCAAGGTCATCTTAGAGGTATGCAAGTGGCTGAAAGCAAACCCATCAAATTTGGGGAGCTGCATCCAAGGCTGTAGTATAATCTGAAGTCATTTGGGCATATGGGGGGCTATCTGAAGGGCCACCCCCTCATGAGGTATGAAACATCTCACATGCACCCGGGAATGAGTGCTACAATCTGCTAGATCATCGGACCATCAAGTATATGAATCATAATCATGCAATAATGAGTTGAGGCCGAGTGGATGAGAAACAACCAAGTCAAAGGGCATTGATTATCCCCTTCCTAATCTGAGGAACTGAACAAGAATGGAAGTTGGGACCAAAGTACACTGCCCTCTAGACTTGTCTTCTGGAATGAATGTGTTGATGTTGACAGAAGGAGGTCCACCATAGGTGAGGCAATGTTGAATCCTCAACTAAGGCACGAGGGATCATAATAAAGTGATTGATGGACTGACACTAGGGATGATGATGAAATAGGGGATATTCAACAGTTGATCGACGAATTCCCTTGTCAGAGCATAAAAAGCATAGCTGACCTGGTAGTGAATAACTAGACTCCAGAGGGGATTGGAGATAGTATGACTGTAGACAAAAATGGGCGACACTAGAGGAATGCAAGGAAAAAATGGATGGAATAATATAATAGGAGGTAATTAGATTTGGGATAGAATTCATGATAGCGATGATGACTCAACTTAGATGCTCTGAAGAAGGGTGGCTCCATGATGCTGCAACACAGAATAGACCATGAGCAAAATATGGTTACTCATGACGAAAATCAACACATGAGTGTAGAAGTATGAAGGCAAAGTGGTGCCACAAGTACAAATAGCGCATGTGAAGAAATCCAATGTTAAGATGCAAAAAAGTGACCCTTCTTGGAAAAATAGCTTCCTCGTGAAGTGTCAAATTACCAAAAACAAAAGGAGACCCATTATAATTCTCGGTGAAAGCTTTCCAATGGTGCTAACGATTTGTCAAACTGAGCTATGGTTGGTCGCAATTGGGGAAGGAAAATGTAGGGTTTTTCATTTAAAAGGGTCATTTCCCTCCAATGTAATTCATTTTCTAAGTGAGTTGTGATGAATTTGGAGAGGAGGATAAGGCCCTAAATCTTGTGGTGATCATAGAAAACAAAAGAACCATTGGAATTAGGATCTGTCCATGGTAGGTAGATGGCCTAACCTTACTATACATTTTTTGCAGTTTAGTTTTTCAGACTAGGTCCTCAGGGCTCTGTGGGAGACCCCTGCCCATCCTCATGGTTGACTCGCACTTTTAAAGCCCTAAAATGTTACCTGGTTCGTAGTTTTTAGTGGGAAAAAAAATGCAAGCTCGCAATTTCATGGAAGGAAAATGCGAGTTGGAGCTGGAGGTTGGTTTTTTGCCTGCTGCTAGGCTAAGGGCCATGATTAGCAGATTTGTGATGCAATTGTCTTCTTTCTGAGTTGAAAAACATGATGGTGTTATACATATATGGCATAATTGAGGATCAAATGGTATAAGAGAGATTACAATTCTCTTTGGGTCGAGATCCATGCGGATCAAGTGGTACAAGGGATTCTAAAGTTAGTTGAGAACCCACTGATGAGGGAAAGTGAGCCCTTATTATCGAGGATAGTAAGCTATTAGGATCCAGACAAGGAGACTTTCATGGTGCAAGGGCACAAGATCAATCTTAATATCCAAGACATCTATTTTTTGACCAGACTCCTACCATTAGGGGTGGTGGGAAACATACATCTAGTTTTACCGCATGGGCATAATATATTAGAGTTCATGGAGTGCCATGTATATCAAATTCTTTTGTTAAGGGTATTACCATCATATCATTGATTTGGAGTGGCTGGAGACATGGGCTATTGCTACAGAAGTATTGTGGATCGTGGGAAACTAGGCATTCATCATATCACTGGGGGTAGATGATGTTGGTAGAGAGTGTTTTGAGCGGGACCTACTATGGGTGGGCCTAGATGATTATGTCGTTAGTGAAATGGTAGGTATCTCTATGCAAATGATAGGTGAAGCATGATTGTGCTTTTGGTACAATATCGTGCTTGTACCTCTTTGAGAAGATCCCCATGTTCCGACCTCATGTGAAGATCCGGGATGGGGGCCCACAAGAGCCCAAGATGCATTGTTGGGGGAAGCTACTACAAAGAGGAGGAGGAGGGGGAGTCAGATAGGTTTTCTGACCTAACTTTTTTGCACACTAGGATCAGATGCCACTATCTATAGACGATTATCCATACAATGGTATGAACTTTCAGGGGGACCCTGACTTGCAACTTTCGCCTGGTCGACAATGGGGAACAAATGGTAAGTGAAAGTTGTTATATATTATGGTGCATTTAAATTTTTTAAAATATGTATGTGGTAATGATTCGTGACTTTTGGTATGAAAAAATAGCACTGGTGAAACTAGCAGGGTATGCAGGATGATCCACGGTACCATGGGCTACAATATATAGTGGAGCGAGAGCAGACTAGAGACATGATTATAAGGCTCTGCTGGAGGATGTCCCTCGAAAGTGTGATTTTTTGGTAATAGGTGTATCAGAGCACGTGTGGTATGATCTTGAGTACCAATACATCGAGGGATGTATAGGGCTACCCTCAGAGTGGCAAGGGTTCATGTGGCGCATGGCGATGGATGAGTAGGAAGTTCAGGATCTGTGAACTAGTGGAGCGGAGCCATTTACTCAAGATGCTACAGATAGTGATTAGAGATAGGGGCATGTGGTGCCACCCATTTTGATTTTTGTAACATGCTGTGGGCATATCAGATGTATTTAAAGTAATGGACTCCAAAAATTTATGATTTTTTTGGTACATAATATAGATATGTATCTTTTTATATATGACAAGTATATGGTTCACCATTTATTTTATTATTGTTTTTTGTTAAATGCATGTGATAAGTGCCAATAGATAATATTTTTTGTAATGTTATCTACATAGTGATTCTAGGCTCTAGGTACATGACTGAATGTAATGTATTCGAATGCATGCACCAAGAACTTCACTTGTAAATATTTTCTAAAAATGACATGGTTATTCACACGCACACACCATTCAATCACAAGACAATTAGCAAGGAATCTAAACGAGCATGAAGATGAAGGATGCAATGGTCAAGGGCATCGACTAAGAAACCTATCATTGTATCATATTCGGCCTGGTTATTGGTGTTAGATCCAATGCATATGCTATTGGAGAGGACTAACGAATGCAAGGGGGTAAAAATGGCCCAAGCTTCCGAATCTAGATTTAGGGAGAAGCAACTTGCACCATCGACATGGCTGATATACAGTGTGGATGATGGATCCATCTGAAAGGTGCTACAATAAAACAAATGAGATGATGATGGATAATGAAAGCTACCTAAATGCATGACATAAATAAATACACACATATCAATGGGAGATGTTATGGGTTAAATTTCTTGAAGTCTGAGAGCATTGTGAGGGTTAGGAAGGAGGATGTGGATCGAATTCATGGGTTTGATGCAAAGGGTAATAGAACCAATCAACTTCACTATGGATGAAGTCTTTTGAATCCACAACATATTGGTCGTGGGTCTGTTGTGGAAGGAAGTACACATGATGGTGCATATCATCCAAGGAAACATCATGGGAGGTCATGACTTTCTGATTATTTTATGAACAATATGATAGGATCTCATCTGGTGGATGCTTCCCTGCTCAAAGTAAGGCCTAACTGGAGAAACAGAAGAGTGGGTGAAGACTGGGTTGGGAAAAAAATTGACCGCTTTTTGCTGCATGAAGTTCTAGTGGATAAGCTCTCAGCCTTCATACATTACGTAGGAGAGGGGGGTTTTTCGGACCACTTCCCCATCCTGTTGGAAATTATTGGTGATTATAAGAAACCGGGAACCCCTTTTAAGTTCAACTCATCTTGGCTCAAAGAGGATTCTTTCAATACTCTCTTCCATAACACTTGAAGGAAGGACCGTCTCAGGTCGGATGACTTCCATATTCATTACATCATAAAACACTCCACTTTTAACATTTTACAAGATTAGAAAAGAAATGTACATAATCTAGATAATTAATATTCACTAAATCATAAAACAATCCACTTTTAACATTTTACAAGATTAGAGAATTAAATGAAAACACTATGAGAGGAAGCATCGACATGGAAGGTGTAAATTTAGGTACATCAATAAAAAATAGTTAGCATCAACATAAATATAAATACAGTTGAAAACCTATAGTAGCATTATGGTAAGAAGCCAAGGGTCTTCATTACTCCAATAAACCATTTCTATCAATCATTCCTATTAACATCATTCCTCCAAAAGTATAAAATGATAAACTATAGTCAACATGCATTTCACCTTTTTCATAGAATACCATTCAATTTCACTTCATATGTATTTCTAGTATTCATTTTTCCAAGCAATATCAAAGGTATCCCATGTAATTATATCAAATTATAAGGAATCAATATTTTTTCACTTCTATAAAAAGGTAGAAGAAAATTTGTGTGCATATACTATAGGAAATAGATAATAAGGAAGCTATAAGAATCCATCCTATAACACATTTTTTTCATTTCTTTGAGGAAAAGTGACATCTAAGAATAAAAAAAGCTCTCATGTACACATGAACCAACCATATTTAGCCATTTCAATCCATTGTACACAACTAAAAAAACAGTAATTCTACGAGTCTGGATTCGCTAAACCTTCTTCAAACTGTCATTTGATGTAAATTATGGATTCTAATGGGATGGTTATGGGTCTTTCTGTCCTAATATCTCGGTATGATTGTCTAAACATTTTCTGAACGTGTTCTTCAAAGAGTAATATCTATAAATAATATCCTCATCTAACTGATATAAAGGTATAACTTCTCTAAATATCTAACTTGTATAAAGAAGATATAACATATACAAATAAGAGCCCAAAGGTTGGTTCTAAATACTAATAAAAAGGCAGTGAGGTTTCTCCATAAAAAAGAAAAGATAACACATTTTTTTCAATTATTTGAGGAAAAGTGATATCTAAGAATCAAACAAGCTCTTATGTACACATGAATCAACCATATTTAGCCATTTCAATCCATTGTACACAATTAAACACTCTACTGAAAGATAAAGACAATCTAACAAAGGTCTGAGGAAGAAACATAACACAAATACAACCTACAAGATTAAGAAAGAACAGAGATGTGAGTTAGTGATCGTAAGAAGAACACAAAGATATTATATCTGCAGAGGTTGAATGAAATAATAGAGCCATCAACCATCAGGAAAACACATACAGCTCTACTCTTTGAGGCATTAGAAAGCTACCTAGATTAGGAAGCTTCCATTCAGGAATAAGAAAGAAAGAAAAAAAACCTACCTACTTGAACTGATTCTACTCAACCAATCAAACAACCATCTAACCTAGCTAACCTTAGTAGCCATACAACCAAGCTAGTTACCCACAGACCCATCAATCCAAACCCCATGACTATGACTACTCTAATATTCTACCATATTGTGTCACAACCTTATTGTGATTGACCGAGGATATATACCCATCATTTTCATCAGAACGCGGACTTGAAATTCGTTCAGATGTGAGCTACACTAAACGACAGAAGGAATGATTCATGATTCTTAATTGGGCATCAAGTAGAGTTTGAATAATTGGACATCAAGCTGAATTGTATAGGCTACATAAATAACTGGGCATCAAGGTTCAGACGTCGCATTGTATAGGCAATAGAAATCCTATTCCACTAAATCTGATTCTAAGGTCTGCCTGTGTGAGAAAGAGAATGGGTAAAGAGGTGGTTATGGGCTCAATGCGAAAATTGCGAGAGCTTTCTCTATATTAGATTTTTGAGAGAGAATCAACGTGTTTGTAAAGAATGTGGATATTATTTGCAAATGAATAGTTCAGATAGAATAGAACTTCCAATTGATTGTGACACTTGGCATCAATTGGATGAAGACATGTACACTCTAGATGTTCTTTAATTTCATTCTGAGAATGAACCTTCTCATTCTGATCATCTTGATTCTGAGGATGAATCTTATACTCATCATATCACTTTTTATCAAATAGAGATAGGTTTAATTGATGCTATTCAAACATGCATAGTTCAATTAAATGGTATTCCTATCACACTCGGAGTTATGGATTTTAAGTTCATGGGAGGTAGTATGGGCTCTGTAGTAGGTGAGAAAATAACCCATCTGATTGAGTGCACTACTACAGAATCGTTTCCAATAATTATGGTGTGTGCTTCCAGAGGAGCACACATGCAAGAAGGAATTTTTAGTTTAATGCAGTGGCAAAAATAGCTTATACATTATATGTTCATTAGAAGGATACAAATTTGTTATATATATCGATTCTGAGTTCTCCAAAAATTGGTGGAGTGATTGCTAGTTTTGGCATGTTGGGAGATATTATTATTGCCAAAACTAAAGGGTACATTTCATTTGCAGGTAAAAGAGTAATCGAACAGAAATTAGGTCAATTTTTTCGTCTACCTGGAGATGACGAGATGACAGCAAACGACGAGGAAGGACACAACGATAGAAAATGACAGCAAACGATGAGGCAGGCTGCAACGACAACAAACGATGAAGAAAGCGGCAATGAGGAAGGAGATTGCCAAAGATGCAGGTTATTTATAACACATTAACAAAAAAACAGATAAAAACATTAAAAACCACAAAAATATACAAAAAAAATAAACAAAAAGAGGAAGCAGCTTCTCACCTCCTCGCCCCTGCAACAACAAACACCAATGCAATGACTAATATTGAGACAAAGATCAGAAAATGGTAACAAACAAACGGTAACAACCCTGAAACCTCTTGAGTTCTGCGGACTGGTATATTTATCATAAATAGTTCGGTCAAACTTCTATTTCCGATTTTCCCATCTCTAGCCAAAAATTTGTTTACCCATGTCGTCAATACAACGTCAATGTAAATAGCAGAATTAGTTCGGCCGAACCAATTTACAAACTTCGGTCGAACTTTTTGAACTATTGGAAAAATGAATTTTTTGCCCGCGTTTCTCATGAAAGTGTAACCAACCTTCGAGTTTTTACCCTATTGTAATACATCTCTATTATTATAATTGATGCAAGCAAGCATTAGGGTTTTTAGCAATTTTATTTCTCCATATAAATTGTGTTATTTCTTCTTGCATGTCTAATATTGTTTTTTCTAAATTATGAATTAATGTTCGAAAAGCACTAGAGTAGTTTATGTCTTGTGATTTTGATTAAAAATTCATGATAAGTTTAAAATATACAACCTAATTTATGCATGGTATCGGAGAACAATTCACATTAGAGAATAAATTTTGAAGTTATTTGTGAGGATGCTTGAATTTGGAGACTAGAGTTGTAGGATTTCCTCAAAACTGAGAAGATGGCCTTCAATGGACTAAAGCTAGAGTATGCCTTGGAAGAAACCTCTAATTTTGTTGCATGGAATTATCACATGGAGGTGGTATTGGATGACAATGGATTTCGATAATAAATCAAATTAGATGTTGCAAAACCAAAAAAATATGATGCCCAAGACCTTGCTCAGTGGAAGAAATATGTAGCCAAGGTAAGGAAAATGATCTTGGAGGGAGTATGAGATCATATTGTCTCAAATATCTATGGAAAATAAAAAAATTTTGAAATGTGGAAAGCATTGATAGAATTGTTCGAGAATAGTAGTGACCACATGAAGTTGGCACTCAAGGATAAACTTCAAAGTATCAAGATGTAGAAGAATGACACAATCATGCAGTATCTGAGTAAGTTTACATAGTCTCATGATGAACTTGGTGGTATTGGTGTTAATTTCCCTCAAATAAGACTTGGTAAGCCTAACGCTGATGTGCCTTCGCAAGAGATGGCATAGCTATCAATATTCAATGAATGGGAGGGAGAAACTATTGAATTAGGAGCACATGTGGTCTGATTTGGTACAAGAGGAAGTAAGGAGGAATACCAGAGATGGGACTTCATCCAAGGGTGAGGATGAAGACAAAATTGTACTGGTTGGATTGGAAAATAAGAGAAAGGGGAAGAAATCCCAATCCAAAAAAGAATCCAGTCAAGGGGAAAAGAAGAAAGATTTGTCAAAATTTGAATGCTTCCATTTTCATGAATTTTGGCATTACGCCATGAAGTGTCTTCACAATAAGGAAAACAATAAGACCTTAGGAGGAGAAACAAGTAAAGCTTTGGCTTCATAGTTTGAGCTTGAATTTACCCTCATTACATGCCTGGACATCTAGTGATCGGGAATGAGTGGTACTTGGTGTTATCACAAAAATTTGGTCATCTAACCATTTACAACAAGAAGGATCTAAGTACATCATGCAAGAACAATTTTACCATAGTAAAATTGCTTCCACTATAAACAATATTTTAATAAACCATATTTTATTAAGTTATTCCTCGCATGAAAAAGAAACCCCATGAGAAATAATTAAATAAATCCTTATTTCTTTGAATTTTCCTATAGGAATAATTAATTAAACCACCGTTTAAATAATATTTCTCATCATTATTAACCCAATTATGAGAAATAATTAGATAAATCATTGTTTATCTTATTTTTCTCTAGGAATCATTAATTAAATCATTATTTGGTTATTATTCCTTGATAAATTTGACTAAATCACTTAGGAATAATTAAACAAATAATTATTTGTTTATTATTCTTTAACCACATTCTTGAAATGATAAATAAATATTTTTTTTTTACTATTTCTAAATAAAGGTATTTAACCAATTTAAATACGTTTTCCATCCAATAAAATATAATAAAGTATTCCAAGCGGTTAGATTTAGATTTTGCTTAATAATATTTTATTATTCACCGTCATCAAGGATAACTCAATATTTTGTTATAAATAGGAGAGTTTTTCCATTCATTATGGACTTTCATCACTTTCATTATCGCACTTTGAACATTATCAGTGTTGCTACTATTTTCTTTAGCTTCTTGAGCTCCCATAAAGTTCAATACATTTTGGGTTTTGTACACCATTGAGAGAGAGAAAATTCTAGAATGGAAACATTGAGGACAACTAAGAGCCCATCCCATTGAAGGGGACTGGTAACACTTAATTGTTCCCTTCACCGGGTTTAATAATATATAAAACATTCTTTAAATCTTGTTTTGTCTATTGGATGCATGGAGTAATTACTATTTCTTTTTACTGTTTAACTACTTTTACTGCATAGATCTGGGTTTTTGCAGCATTTTTTCTAACTATTGATTGCGGACCTAAAGAGTTAGGTAGCCATTTCTGTTGTAAGAGTTTTTTGTCCCACACATCTGAAGTAGGCTCTTTTTGTACAATTTCTTTAATAATTTAAACTAAAAAATGGTGACTCCAATGTTATAATTTAGATTCTTGTGTGACCATAAAATTCAGTAAAAAGGTTTTTTCTTCATCTATTTTCAGTCTCTTGATGTTGTTTTTTAACTTTTATGCCCAAAATCAGTCAAAATTCTAACTTTTGGCTGTTTTCTAGTTTTTTCCACATGTAACAGGTATTAGTCGGGCCAGAGATGAAAACTTTTCCGCAACCTTCTACTCGAGAATCAAGGAACGAGAAATCACAATTTTTAGCTCAAATAGTCCAAGTTCCACTCAAACAAGAACTTTTTTTCCCAATAACTACGATTTCGATAGTCCACAGGTCAGTACCTACGAGTCAAAATATTTTTCTGAGTTTTTTTTGTAACTATCAGGGTTTGCTGAGGACATTTTTTTTGGTTGTATGACCTCTGTCTCAGCTCGTATTAGGCCTAGATATGCTCATTTTGTCTCCTTGAAGTAGAACCAATCTCCCTAGGGTTTCAATACACTTCCACCTTTCTAGGAGGGGTTACGCTAAGTAGGTAGTCTGAGATTTGCAACAATTTCAGCCATTGTTTCAGGGTATGATATATCTTTATTTCAGATCCTTTTTGATAGGTTATTATTCCATCCAAAACCCCCTCTTGAGTTTTCTTTGGTATTTCCCTTAGGGTACCCTTGTTTCCCCTAGGGTTTTAACCTTTCGCCTTTCATTTTGAAACGTTTTTCCCTTTTGGTTTCTTACTATTTTCTGCGTCAATTCCAGCAGATCTAAGTCAATAGATCCTTGTCCCTTAGACCTTATATATTTTGGCCATATTTGTGTGTTTTGAGTCAATTTCACCCACCTTTTAGACTATTTTTTTGGGAAGCCTTCTTTTGGGTTGAATTTATGCATGATTAGGTATTTATTTTACTGTCATTTTAGTTTTATTTACAAGACTTTGACATTTTTACTTTTTTCTTTACACAACCATCTGAACTTACTTAAAATTAACATATGTATTACACACACTCACACCTAAAGCGAAGAGTGCCTATTTTTCACTGCCAAGCCAAGACATAAACATCGTAATTAATTAATCTACCTCACAGAGCCTTTGTTTTTCACTCTTCAACCTTTTCATGTCATTTGTGACATGCCATCATTGTGCCCCTAAGGCATTTATCACGGAGACTCCAAGGTATTCACTCTCAGTTTCTGTTAGGATGACTTACTCCATTGTAGAGGGTCTGAGTTAGTACTCCAACAAGTCCCCTTATCGACTCTGATTCTGGTTCATCGGGTTCTTCCTCTCATTCCCACCCCGGTTCCCCTCACCCGCATACCCTCACCATGTCAGGTGCCAATGCAGGTGTAGGTCCTCAAGATGGTGGTAGCCCTGGCCCTAATTCTAGTGTTGTTACTAGCGGAACCACTACTGTAACCATTCTGGCTACTCCTTTGCTACCTTTTATGGGAGGTTTAAGCCTTCCTGATTTTAGCTAGTTAATTAATGACACTATACTCCACAATGCAGGTTGTCTAGCTATGCCAACTAAGCTTCCTTCTAACATTCCTAAGTTTGAAGGAAACACTAGAGAGGACTGTTATAGCATCATTTTTCACCCTCATGTGATTCATGATTGTATTTTTGGCCTTGGGCACCCATTCCCACAGACTTGGATAAAAGTTCATAAAAAACAGTGTTTCAAATCCCATACGCGGGTATGCCCAGACTTTTCCGTGTGTATACGCGAGTCCAGAGATAATTTCCTGCATATGCAATTAAAATCATTAAAAAATATATAAAATTCCCTTTTTTCGAGGCTGGGTTGATGGTTATTCCAGTAATTCAACCACCCCAGCCCATGGCCAACTATTTCCAACTGATTGAAACTACTTTGAAGGAGTATAAAATCCCCTCACATGCATGGCCTAAGGGAGAGAGAGAAATTATAGATATTATACTCTATTGGAGCCCCAATTCAAGTCTGATTTACCGTGCCTCCTGCAGTTTCCAGATTTTTACAAGAAACCCTTGTTTCCTGGAGATGTTCATTAGTTTATATGTCATCTCGTGTGCACCAATCTTGGAAGAATCTTATCGAGGCAAGGGCGGGATGGATCCGGACGACGGTCTGTTCGAAGATCGTGGAAGGATTCAGGTCATCTCTCCACCTTTCTATCATTGTAAATTTTGTTCGTAATGAAGAAGAACCATCTTGTTCCCGAATTCACGTGTTAATATCTGCTTACATATGCGAAAATATTGTTATTTAAGCATTTATTATTGTTTTTATGATGTTTCACATGGATTTCACTGACATTTAGGATAAATATATACTGTACAACTAGATTTCCATGCACGTTTCTTCTTGGTTTTCAGGTTAAAGAGGAAGAAGGGTTGTTGGGGGTTTGGACTCCGCAGGATCTACATCAAACGTAGGATCTACAGGTGAGTCCTACAATCAATGTTATCTAGTTTTTAGCGTACAAGTGTGGTTGTGTGAGTCCTTCTTGAATAGCATGCCCTGATCTGTGGAGGTTTTGACCCAACGACCTCTAGGGAGTTATTTCCCGAAACAGAACTAGCGACTCCGCTGGGGATCAAACCCAGAATCTCTGGTTTCACAGACCAAGAATCTTCTCAAAGAAGAATGTCATCAAGATCGTACCATATCTGAAATGTTTTGTTTTTGCTTTGCGGATGGAAGTCAGTTGTTGCTTCATATTCATTAGCAGAGCTCTGGACCAATCATATAGGTGAACTAAGCATTCTACTGCTATGCTCATCTGCGTCCTGGATGCCTGATGTAAGGAAGCAGATCCTGCCACCCTGCCGATGGTAAATAGGAGAATTTTCATGTGCAGCTCTCTTAAGTCTTTTATTGCGATTTGGGTCCCTAATTTCTTGGACCCCTCTATACAGTAGACGTGGACATAGTCATCCACTGTGAGCCCTCCCAAAGGCTTACCATGCAAATCTACTGGGTCCCCCCTCCGGGAGAGTCCAGTAATGAAATAGATGTCTTCTACCTCTATATGTATGGGTATTTGATCTATTATGAAGCAATCCTCTTCCGGTTCCCAATAATTTACTAGCATTTCGAGCAACCCGACATTACTCTTCATATTTGGCATTTTGAAAAATTTGAGCAATCCACAATTTCGGAGGACATTGAGCGACTGTTGGTCTTGCATAACCTGGATGCTTGTCAGTGCCCAGATTGGTATATTTTCAGGTCCATTTTGACGAAGTTGAGATTTTTTCCGATTTTTGATCCATGATTGCTGACCCGTCATGGCAGGTATATGATCTTCACTAGCATATAGGTTAGGGAATCCACTTTTCCATTACATTTTGCATACTAGCCTCCATTCTGATCACTTTCCATAGGGTCGATCCCATCAGGTCATGAGCATTTAACCCATTTCACTCGCCGATTTTTTAATCATGACTTGGTGGTAGAGCCTTCCTTTACATGGGCTTCCTAGTTAGTTCCTCGCTATCACTTGTTGCCCATGTTGCGTTTTATGTAGGCTCGGGAGTCCTCTTTAGTCCCGCCATGACTTACGTGTTGAAGTTTCATTCTTCTTATTGTTCACTATCATTATTCTGGCTATTACCCTAGAGGCTCCCTGGTGTTGTTGAGTTGTATTACTGCATTGCATATTGGCTACTTGTTTATCCTGGCCTTTAGCCAGCTTCATTTGGACTCGATGTTTAAGCCATATTTTGACCTTGACTGTCTGTACAAGTTAACCATTGCATGCACTTAGCTATCGCGACTTGACACCCTTTTTACCCATGGATGGAACATTCCTTTGAGTATCGCTGACCAATTTCCACCACCTTGCATTGAGCATAGGATTGTTCCTATCCTAGGAACTAGTGCATATATTTCTTGATACTCGTTCTATCCATTGTACCATAGCATTCTTTTATTCTTTTTCAGGCTTATTATATGAAAAACAAAAAAAATTAAAATATAACAAAAAGAGCAGGAACGGGATGTTACTTCGTAATTTGATGGCAGTACAGTGTCAGTTTGTCGCCCTTGAACAAAGCATATACACTTATATATTTCCTTCATTTGGGATGGTTTTAGTTTTGACCTAGGTTCAACTTTTGCCTTGTTTCACTTGTCAATCCTCCCCCGATTGGTTATCTCTTCCAATCATATGGAGAGTTTGTTTTTGCCTCCTACATAACAGACTTATACAATGTCATTTTTACTGCCATGGTCATCACGAGTCGTGCTTTTGTTCAAGGGAAGTCTAACCAGAGTCGGCCATTCTGCGGTGTCTCTTGACTCATTATTTAGTCGGGCTTCCCGGTCTTGTCAGTACCTTGTTCTATCACATCAGATGTTTTGATCTTCTGCTCGTGCTAGTTTGAGAAGGTCTCCATTGACTTCTCGCTAGTGGGTTTGTCTCTTATCGACTACGACATATTTCTCTGAGAGTAAACCTAGAGCCGCACCCTGGCCCTATTTCCATCATTGATAGGTGACCTTGTGCTCAGCATTTGATCATCATTATGGGTCTTTGACCGAGTGGTTTCCCCTGTGTTCGATGTCAGCATACATTATCACACTTGGGATTCGTGCAGTACCTTGATTTCCATTTGACCCTATTGGTGGATATCTCGCCTTTGTGTCAGCTTTCATTATTGGTTGGTTCAGAGGGTTTCTTCCGTGCGCTAGCTTCATCTTGTGCATGTCAGAAACGTACTTCGGGTTGGTTCCGTCACTTTGCTTCATCCGATTCCTTCCAAATCTTGGCATGCGGGTTACACTCGCGCTGGATTTATGTGGGATGCCTTAATGCCTTCCTTCTAGTAGATATTTTCCCATCGACTCTGACTCATTACTTTGGGAATAAGGTCTAGAGTATTTTTTCAGTACCTTAGGGTTTGTAGTCATCAGTGGCAGACTCTTCGCTATCGACAGTGGGGATTCATCATTGCCTCCTGATTGGTAGATTCTTCCAAGTGTTCGACTTCAACTCATTTATTCACACTTGTTAGATTGTACTAGGGCACCTTGACACTCATTTTCATTATTGGTGGGTTGTCTTGCGTTGGGTAACGGTATACATTATTGACCGGTAATCCAACAATTTCTCACATGGTTGAGTTCAGCTCATTTATTCCCATTGTGTAGAATTGTGCCATCGAGATCGGTCATGACCTCGGGTTGCATCAACATTTTTTCGGTTCACTTTTGACAATCCATTCAGTTTCTGCCAGTGATGCCATCCACCCTTATATGTTGCAGTGTCAGCCATCATGTACCCCTTCTGACCTCATATATTAGGGGGCATCTGTTATAGCATCATTTTTCACCCTCATGTGATTCATGATTGTCTTTTTGTCCTTGGGCAACCATTCCCATAGAATTAGATAAAAGTTCATAAAAACCAGTGTTTCAAATCCCATACGCGGGTATGCCCAGACTTTTCCGCGTGTATATGAGAGTCCAGAGATAATTTCCCGCGTATGCAATTAAAATCATTAAAAAATATATAAAATTCCCTTTTTTCGAGGCTGGGTTGATGGTTATTCCATTAATTCAACCACCCCAGCCCGTGGCCAACTGTTTCCAACTGATTGAAACTACTTTGAGGGAGTATAAAAGCCCCTCACATGCATGGCCTAAGGGAGAGAGAGAAATTATAGATATTATACTCTGTTGGAGCCCCAATTCAAGTCTGATTTCCCGTGCCTCCTGCACTTCCCAGATTTTTACAAGAAACCCCTGTTTCCTGGAGATGTTCATCAGTTTATATGTCATCTCGTGTGCACCAGTCTTAGAAGAATCTTAGCGAGGTAAGGGCGGGACGGATCCGGACGACGGTCTGTTTGAAGATCGTGGAAGGATTCAGGTGATCTCTCCACCTTTCTATCATTGTACATGCTATTCGTAATGAAGAAGAACCATCTTGTTCCTGAATTCACGTGTTAATATCTGCTTGCATATGTGAAAAGATTGTTATTTAAGCATTTATTATTGTTTTTATGATGTTTCACATGGATTTCACTGACATTTAGGATAAATATATGTTGTACAAATAGATTTATGTGCATGTTTCTTCTTGGTTTTCAGGTTAAAGAGGAAGAAGGGTTGCTGGGGGTTTGGATCCCGCGGGATCTACATCAAACGTAGGATCTACGGGTGAGTCCTACAATCAATGTTATCTAGTTTTTAGCGTACAAGTGTGGCTGTGTGAGTCCTTCTTGAATAGCATGCCCTGATCTGTGGAGGTTTTGACCCAATGACCTCTAGGGAGTTATTTCCCGAAACAAG